>JAPHCH010000047.1:0-510971 GCA_030772445.1 Cladosporium sp. MBC 237
ACCCTAACCCTAACCCTAACCCTGCAAACTGTTATAGAAGTGGGCGTTTTGTTCGTTCTCATACCAATTCTTTCTTTGTATTACTTATGCGAAAGGAGAAGCGCGCCTAGTGAGTCATGCCCTCACTCCCTTAGTACGATGGTCAGCGGCCATCTTACAGCATTGCTGTCGTGACGCCGATTGTTGATTCAAACGTCTCGCGTCCCACACTGTCACTGCTAAACGATGCCTGCGTCATAATTCTTGTCGCGTCTGTTATACGCCTTAAAATTCCCAGATTGCAACTTTCAGATGTCCTTGGATTCTCCCATCGTGGGACGCACCACTGCACCCAGATATTGCCGTGACTTCGCCGTGGAAGTATATGCCCGGGATGGTATTTAAAGAAAAGTGCACAACAATGACAAGAAGGCTTGCTGCATGCAATGTATCGATCATCGTTGATGAAACGGAAATCTTGACGCCAAAACCATTCTAGAACGACAACTTCAGCGTGTGGCTTTGGAACGATATTGACCGAGTGAAACCAATCGATGAGGCTCTTGGACCCCTGGATCTTTTCCGTAAGACGATAACACATCACACTTCCCCTAAGGTTTGGAAAAACCCTAAGCACTAAACTCTCCAGATCTTCGTCCAGAGTCAAGTTGTCATGTCGGCTCTGCGCTGGTAGCTCAATTGATTGAACCTGGGCTGTTTTCAGGATGGTGGAAAATACACACGCACTGTTCACAACCGATCTTGCGCATTTGCGCCAATAGCCCAGGCGTCCAATGAAATGTCGTACCAAATTCCATGTATCGCTCGAGGATCTGCAATGTTGATCTTTTAAGTCCTGGTACTGCGGTGTATGGCGAAAATCGTATGCGGTATCGCAAAGCTGATGATGACAATAAGCTTTGCGAACAATATCCTCAAGCTTTGTGATAAGATCGAAGTCTGGAACCTAATCAGCTTAATGACTTTACAACAGACATTCGTGCCGTGTTGACCTACAACCTGAACCATGAAACTCCTCCTTACCAGATAGCTGTGCATTGACTAGCTGTCGGAGTCTTCGTGCGTAGTTGTGTACACGCTTTCTGCTTCGTCGTATGGACCGACGGGTGATCTCGGCGACAGCGAAATGGCTGTTTGCACCTTCCAACGGAAAATCTGTGAGAAGTGCGAGCAACTCGACCAGGTGAATTTTCGCATTGTGCTGATATTGTGGTGTGGTAGAAATCCAGAAGATGTTGTGATCCGAGCGTTGCTCCACACCGATAGACACGACGCTTTTGCCACCACACTGCGAGTCGCATAGAGAACAGAGGTCATCTAAGAACCTATGCCAGTCCGTTCGAGTGTCTGAATATGTTCGCGTAATTCTCGCGTCCTTCGATTGCGGGTATGAAGCATGCTGGAGAAGACTTTGCAGGAACAAGCTGTCATATAGATCAGACGATACAATAGTGGCATCCTGGTCGATGTTCCGACTATGCTGTAAAGTAACCATTCTTGCTTTTTCTGGGTTATCAAACTTTTGAGTCGACGTTGGAAGTGTAAAAATTGGTGAGAGCAACTAAGACCGTTGCGCCTTTCCAAGGTCTGTGTGGTCTAAAGACTGAGATGGATTTTATACTTAAGCTTGGTGCCCTTTATCCGTGATTCGAGTGCTGATACGTATAGATCAAAAAAGAGTCTACATGGACATAACGCAAGAAGTTTGTCTTTTCGGCTGCACCGCGTTTCTCATGTAACAGAGCAAAAGCAATGCAAATCCTACACTACAATCCCCAATGCATGACATGCTTCCTTGCTAGCTAAATGCTTTGCTTGTTTCTTGGTACTCGCTTCTCCTTCAAAGAAAGAGCCGTTCACTGCTACGCGTGCTCGAAATTGAGACGGATGTACCGGTGACGGCTCGATGTCGTATCTCGGTTCTCTTCCGATGGTGTCACCGTGCTCTTTGAGCGCCATGGTGTAGTATGCTAGCTGCATATCACCAGTAATATTTCTCGGCACCGGAGACACAGGGCCACCCAGGTTGCTGTCCCGACGATCAGTGATGTACGACGCATGGGACCTATCAACGAATCCTTCGGGTGGAATCGTGTCAGCCTGGATCAACGAGTTCAAGCTTTGGTTGCTGCGATCATCGCCAATGTTCGCCAAAGATCCTATCGCCACATAGTAGGCCCTCAACCCCGCAGCACGAGATGTCATGGCGCTGCTCCACAGAGGTCGGCCGACAACATTATTGACAGCATTGAGCCGAGCTAGACAGGGAATCCTTGCGATATGCTTGCAAAGCTCTAACTGCAGGAAGTTAAAAGCGCGTCCATTATTGTTCCACGGTATGGCATGCAGTCACTTACGTCCAGTTCGTTCGAGGTGAGATCCACCTTGGCCTGGCGTATCACGTCACTCGCCAATCGGAAAGCAAGTACCTTCTTGCCGTACCAGTAGAGAGCCTCCTCCTCTGGTACACGTATGGCTTGCCCAGAAGAAAGGTGCTCAACGTTTGACTCGTTCGACAGACCACCCTCAGAGGGGGAAATAGGTCTTGCGTCATCAAGAATGAAAGGTGAAGACATACTCAAATGGGTCGTGACTGGCGATAAGAGATGTTGGAACCTGTTTGACCAATTTGTGCCTCATAAGTTGGTGGACTAGCGATACCTTTTATGTTGGTCCTCTTTTCGAAAGGGCCATACCACTGTAGTTTGTCCGTGATCTCAATGCAAAGGACTGCTGTGATGTCAGATGGACGATGAACAAAGTATTAGCGACTGCATGAGAGAAACGTATCGAACGACGTCCAAACGTGTAGATCTTACTAGGGCTGCAAGCAATGCTACCCGAAGATCTCGTGGACACGGTACTGCAGTCATCGTGGGGTTACACCGTATCCTTCAGCTTCACAGCCGTCCAGCATTTTAGCGTAATATCGCCCGTATTATACATAAGGAGCTTGATTTATGACTCACGTTGTCATGTAAGTATCGTGCGTGGTGTTAGACTGGCGGTGTGACGAAGCTGGCGGGGTCCTGTGCCTTGACGACGTTGAAAGACTTGTTGAATGCATACCACCATAGGTGTCGTCATTCCATCTCTTGCTCGAAGCAGTCCACCACACTGCCCCCGACCAACATGTCTTTACACGACCTCGCACCTACGCTCCAAAACCAGGTGAGTATGAGTGGTTCCAATGTCTGGGTCAGATATTGACACAAGTAATGCAAGCTGGATTCGACGTCACTGAACACCATCCTTGAAATGCTCTATGACATGCAAAGTACCAGAAAACCCTTGTTCGAGACTTCAAGATTCAAGATTCAGAAAAAAGGCAGTCGCGACGAGTCGCGGGAGAAAAATTTCTTCAAGTATTCGGGGCCCGATCAGGTTACTCGTTGGATACTGGCGACGAATGGTTTACGTTGGATTGGCGATCCTTTGTCGTTTTGGAAGAATCCTGAACATGCTATACAAAGCACTGCTAATCCAGGCCAATTGATTGAGTTTTATATCAATGCAAAATGCGATGACGCTTAGTCTCGCATGGCGCAGCGCATGGCTTGCATCGTGTTGGTGGAGGTACACAGAGAGATGGGCAGACCGTTAGTGACCGATCTTGCAAGGACTGTCCAGATGAACGATTCCGTCGGTCTTCCGCCATTGGACGTCGAGAAGACATTGAATGCTATGCTTGATCATGGCAGCCGCTACAAGAATATTGAAATCGCGCTAGGGAAGGGAATCTGCTTGGTCCTGGGTTGCTATCTTCCCGAATCTTAGTAAGTCCATTCTATGACCCACAAATCAGGACTCAAACTAACGATTTTAGTTGGAAGAAGCTGATGAAAAAGAGCGGGAAGCGTTTTGAATTGGTGGTCGCGCGAGTACAGAAGACCAACGCCATAGAGTTGGCTTCTATCTACGCTCCATTGCAAGATGCGATCGTACACAGCAAGAAATTGGTTCTTTTGAACCGAGGCGCTTGAGGCGGGTTGCTTTTTCTGGGTGATCATTTACGCTTCATATTGAAGACACCTTTGTATTCGTGGTGGGATCACCCAGCACAGTAGAGATTCGGCACGTAACGAAGAAATTTGTGTTGGCCAACTTCTGATGGAATGTGAACTCCAAACAATCATGATACCACTGCGACACTATGGGGTGTCATTTCCCTCATAGTGCGCCTTGTCGTCATATGTAGAGCGATATGGTGTTACGTGGTGGTTGATGTCATAATACGTATATGCGTTAGCCTTTTCCCACACGGTGCTGCACTCAGCTACGTCCATTAGAAATCCATTGGTAGGGAGTTGAAACATGTCAATACGTTTTCAATATTCTTACAAGTTTTGTACCGACCGGTATCAAGTGGGATGTGAGTGGAAATCTGGTATCAAATACACCATGGTGTTGGAGGAATCGTGCCAGTCTTCTTGTGGTATAATCTGCAACACGAGAGCATACGTCTCAACATTCAATATAGTCCATGCTCAATCCAAGAGATACACCGAAAGTGAAAGAGTCACACTTTGCGCGGATTTAGGATTGGCTGACCTTGCTTGGGTGTATATGTTAACTGTGAAGAGGCCCAGAAAGGTTGAAATTTTCTCTTCAATCAATTCATTCTTAACCAAGCACGAGTTCCATAGCCTCGAAAGCATAGAAACCACAGCCAGCACAGATCTCACACAGTATCGAAGAACCCTTACAAAGTCGACTACCAACATCGCTTGTACTGCCATACCAAGATCGATACCCAGTGAACAACATGATCAAAAGCAGGCGCCAGGTTAAAACTGATCTTAGCATTACTACAGATGCTTTGTCCGACGCTTTGGCCGCATTCAACTTCCATTACGGTAGAGATGATACCGTTCTGGAAAAATGGCAGCAACTCTGCGCCGACTGCGATGTCGAGGTTTGCCGGTCGATCAAAAAATGCAAAGCGGCATGATCCACTGCTGTGAATTCACTTAATCATCTTGGCTGATTTTTTCCAGGCTCTTCGCACCGTTTCAATCAACATATGGGACCTCATTGCTGCACGCCAAGCTGGCAGTCTTCCCCCACCCCGATACCAAAACCGAAGAGAGCTCCGGCAAGACTTGAGGGATAATCGCGGAAGAAGATTCCCTTTAAGCAAAGTAAAGGAGTCAGAAGATAATAAACTTCTGCGCGCGCTTCTGGTCACTATCAGATGATCACCACCTACTCGAGATATTGGCTTTGTCGCAAACCGTGCAGGAAATTCTTGTCCAACTATCCCTTATAGGAAGCGAAATATTAGTGTATCTAGTATTGTAGCTATAGAGAAACACATATACCAAGCTGCGCTAAAAGGTCTGAAGCAAGCACATCGATTGCACCCGTTTGTGAGTCCTCAATACCGAAATTGAGGAACATGACGTCATCGAGGTATCCATGATAACTGCGAGAGGAATCTTTCCAAGTCATCGAGGTGACGTACAGCATTTCTGACTGACCTGGTGGAATGCGGATATTGCTGCTGAAAGTCCCTTGCTTCGTAGCGGTTCTCCTCCCCCGGATCCAGAGTGGTTTGGTGGAAAGAGCGTGGATCTCGAATGGCGGAGTTTGCTTGAACATCATCACGAAGGGCTCGTAGACGCTGTGGAGCTCTAGATGAGTCTTTTTTTGGAAAATGCTGACGATGAAAGTATTGTCGGCTGTTCTCTCGCATGTCGGATCGTTACGATTGCACATCGTAACGGCCAAGCTATTCGTCGCTTGATGGTATCTGTCTTCGGAAAACGCGAACCCAGATCCCAAGTATCTCTCCATGCATTGATCATCGACATCTCTGGTGAGGTGTGCAAGATCTTCTCCGACTGAGCCATCCCAATTCACCTGAGCAAATGCTCTGCGCGGATAGACATCGTAATGGGCATAAATTTGCTGACTTGAGTCCCAGAAGACAAACCAGTTCTTCTCCACCGCAGCGTACGGTGCAGGTCTTTGCAAATCGGTAGCATGGCGAAATGTGGATTCGGACTGAGTGCCATGCCTCCAGTCCACCAGGCGTCTGAAGTCTTGTATCCACAGGCCGAAGCAGTTGTAACGTGATTGCGATCCATAGATGATGAAGGGATGGTCTGGGCCTGGAAAGACACGAGCGTCGTGCGGGCCAATGTTCATCTCAAAGTAATCTAGGTCCCCTGTGCAATGAGGACTCGAGGTGGAAGTGATAGGAAGGAGTGTTGGGGGCTCAAGGCATTGCATGCTGCCGTCTTGGAAGGTGGCTTCGCATACCAGCTCAGTGAACCATGCTTGATTCTGTTGAGGCGTTTTGTACTGTTGTGCAACGATGATCCACGTGTCCGGCTTATCTGGATGAGGGATGATATTGGGGTTCAATGCTTGCTTTTCTCCGAACTTGAGTAGGAAATAGCGGCCGTCCAGCGTTGTATGAGAGGATAACTCATGATGCGACCCCGGAGCAATGCCCGGCAGTTGGGGATGTCCATAAGATTGCCCTTCAAACCCAAGATTTTCGGATCCAGTAGATGTGGACAGATCGATGCTATGTGAGGAGTCTTCGAATTCTTCCGAATGGGTGCTGGAGGTCGCATCTGAAACGACACTCGACTGGCTACCTAGAGAGAGTGGGTGAGGGTCATGAGGTGACATTTCTTTGGGCGACGCCCAAGTGCGGGACGCCCAACGATAGATTGAGTCTGACCTCACGATCCTGATTTCCGCAGCTGATAGAACAATCAGACAAAGGGCTAAGATAAAAAGAGCAGCACTCAAGACAATTACATTGCCTTGCCGTCGGAATAACATGGTGATTGAGATATTGTGGAGGATCTTTCAGCTTAAGTGAGTTACTCAAGGAGATCAACCACGGAAAATATAAGCCTTCAAAATGAAGTAGGACCCTCTCACATGCAAAGAATCACATTCGGACCCCGTTGATTGATCATTGCCTCGGCAACACGTACCTATCTAGCGTACAGTAGCGTGAAAGCTGGGACTTCCGCGTGCGGTTGGACTATGCGGCATACCCTCGCCCTCGCCAGGCTTGCACTATTGTCCCCGCGCTAATGGCACGAAATTGTTTCCTTATTCTTACGTGGCCGGCGGAGTAGTAGAGCACAGAACAGACGTAAGCAGAACCTTATGATAGATCACCTAAAATGAGGACATGAGCCCTAGAAAGGATTGAGGATCCTACGCGTACATGAGGCTATCTTGCGAGATGCATTCGCCTGGGCTCAAAGGCCACTCCTAAGCCATCGACTTTCCTCCCGGAGACAAGGTCAACCTTCCATACAGCCATGCACAAAAGGCAATGCTGCTGTCATCTATCAGGGTTGTGGCGACCTCAGCCATCCAAAGGGTGACAGGCAAGAGGATGAGGTGCGGGGCAAAGAAGCTCAACTCCATGCCAAATGGTCCCACTGCAGGAATGGGAAGTATATGCGACCAGCCTGGTATCTTCATGGCGTGAGATTCTCTCGACCACCCCACTGCTGCGTAGAGTCTGTCCCCTAGAGTCCAGAGGATAGGACCATGCAGCAAGTAGAACATGTATGAAATGCGCCCAAGGTATTGGCAGAAGTAGGACTCGAAGAAGCGTTTGAGCCACCCAAGTCGGGGCACGCAAAAAACCAAGATGGCTGCAGCAAAGAAGAGGTAGAACCACTTGTAGTCAAAAACGGCTTGGGGTTTAAGCCAAGAAAGGTAGTACCATCCAAGGGACTCGCGAAGGACACCCATGCTGCTGTCGTAGGAAGGCACGCCTCCAAGGTAAATACTGATCATCAAAAGTACATGAAAAAAAAGCCCTTGGACTGCTTCCCAGCCGTTAAGCCAATCTGGAAGAGCATCTTCGGAAGAGATGTAGTCGAAGTCACAGAGAAACATGCCTGCGGTGAACATGGCGTAGTGGGCGCCGTCAGCGATGTACAAGAAGTACAAGATGAGCGAAACCTCGCACCAGAGTCTTGCCATGCGGGAGCATCTCGAGAATGCCAACAGCGACGTATAGACGACGACGGATCCTTTCATTTCGACAGGGATTGACCATGTGTGTGCGTTGTAGGAGAGCCAAGGCTCCCCTCCAGTCCGGAAGACGAATGTAAAGTTCTTCAAGTCAACGTACCACTTCCAGATCTCCTCGTGGTAGCTACGCTGAGGTGTGAAATCTGCTAAGATCCCAAACATGTGCCATAAAGATAGTGTGCCGAAGGTGGTGCAAATAATTGGGAGATACAGCCGGAGCCAGCGTCTGAACAATCCCGAAGCGAGGGTATCGCCAAGTTTTGTGAGCTCACCAGCGTTGATGAGCGCCAAGGGTTTCGTGGACAAAACGTAGCCTGACAGCACAAAGAAAGTTGCTACGGCGTAGTGACCTCCGGTGAAGAATGTTCGAATGCCAGGGAAAGAAGCTAAGTAGTATTGGTGGTCGTAGGCCCACGCACTTTCCAACTTGCAGTCGGCTTCCTGAGCTTCATGGCTCCAGAGTTCGTGATGCAACCAATAGACGAGGAAGGCGGCAAAGCCACGTATACCATCAAGATATGCTGTACGCCTAAGTTTGGTTCTCTTGCCATGCTTCTTCAAAAAAGCGGGTTGGACAAGATGGGTGACAGGGCGTACAAAATGCAAAACACGGCGGAGAAGCGTGTGCAGCTGGTTGAAACGCCTAGTTGGCTCTGGCAGTTTGCAGGATTCGTCGTAGCCATTCTCATTGCATGGATCGGAAGCAGAGACCATCTTGGGTTTGACGAAAGGCAAGGTGAATCGCGAGAAGAAAGATTAAGAAAGGAGCAATGCTAGTAAAGGAGCAGAGACATGGGATGAAGCGTACTCGTATGTAGACGGCACCGACTTAATAGCCTCTTGCGCCTCTTACTGTGCGCTAGGCAATGGCATGAGTGCCAAAGCGAAGGTTCATTCCATGCCAAATTCCCGGATTGCCGACAGTATAGGTTCCTCGGCATGCTTCTCGACTAAGCATGTGCAAACCAGCCACCTGTATACCCGATGAGAAGTAAGGGAAAAGCTTGGAAACATTTCTCGTAGTTCCGTTGGCAATGATGGATGCACGTCCGAAGGATCTAGTGTCGGGCTATAGTGTCGTTGCGGTTCATGTTGAATGGAGTACCTCGGCTTTTCATCTGTGCCGTCCAGACTTTCACATGCATACCATTAAGTCGGGTTGCTGGGAGACAGAGCGTAAGTGAAGGTGATCTGTCTCGTGTTCGGGAGGACCTGCATGTCGGAGGATTTAACGTAGGATTTAGCGGAATGAAAAACAATCCGAGGCGGGTCTTTCTCCGCAAGCGACTGCAACGCTGTTCGAAGCTTTCATAGCGCCCGCACCAAGCTTTGGCTGACAATCAAATAATCAAACAAGCTTCGTCTCGGCTAGTGAATGCTCCCACGTCGCTGCGGAGGAATTGGCAATATGGTAACATGGCCGGGAAGACGCTTTCGAGCTGCACAAGAGCAATTACAAGCAAAGTTGTTTGACTAGTCGATCATCGTCAATATGCCCTGCCTTGAGTTCGAGCCTCGGTTCACACAATGGGCGAGTGTATCCCCACTGCAAGGCGAGAGGCTGCCAGCAATACAGGATCATTGGAACGCCTCGGTCCAGACATCTCACAAGCACATCTCCACCGCATGGCGATAGACTCATGGTATCATGGGATCGTTGCCACCGCGTTGCATCGAGCGAGCACTGACCAGCGGACCTAGAACTTTTAGCCTCGCCACTCGCCGTGACATAGGAAAATTGAGGTCTCAATCTCAACATGTCAGCATTTATGGGAGCGCCTACAATTGTCTTGCCTACTTTTCCGAAACAGTTGCAACGAGTGACTCCTACATGCCTCGCCTTGGTTGTTCTCATTCTCTTGTTCTCCAGCCGATTTGGTGACCTCGGGTCTTCCGTCTTTGCCTCGAGGAGCCTTCCGTTCCCACGCAAGATCTGGCAAACCTGGAAGGTCGACTCTCTGAACTTCGAGGAGCGGGATCTCAATATTGCCCGCTCATGGATGAAACACAACCCAACATATCGATACGAAGTTCTCACGGATCACAACGACGTTGAATGGGTCGAAAACGCTTACGGACCCAGCGGTTTCAACCGCCTCGACATAGTCTACATGTACCGCGAAATAACCGCCAAGATCATCAAGGCAGATATATTGCGCTACCTGGTCATGTATGCAGAAGGCGGTATCTACACAGACATCGATGTGGAAGCCCTGCGACCAGTGACAGACTTCGTTCCGGAGCGCTATGTCGAGGAGGATATCGACATGGTCTTAGGAGTCGAGATTGACCAGCCCGAGTTTCGGGATCATCCGATCCTCGGATCCAAATGCCGATCTTTCTGCCAGTGGACATTCATGTCTAAGCCAAGGGTGCCAGTAATGCTGAAGCTTGTGGAGAACATCATGCGCTGGCTGAAAGATGTCGCAGAAGAGCAAAATGTGCCAATATCGGAGATACAACTTGACTTCGACCAAGTCATCTCCGGCACTGGACCGTCTGCATTCACACATGCGATTCTGCAAGAAATGAGCGAGCGGACCGGGAAAGACATCCACTGGGACACGTTTCACGATTTAAACGAATCGAAACTTGTCGGTGGAATTCTTATTCTTACCGTAGAAGCTTTTGCTGCTGGCCAAGGCCATTCCGACTCAGGCAACCACGACACGAAGCATGCTATCGTCAAGCACCACTATCATGCTTCGAAGTGGCCCGAAAAGCACCCTCGTTTCAAGCATGTCATCTTCGGGGAGGTGGAGGAATGCAATTGGAAGCCTGAATGTGTTAAGAAATGGGACGAAGACACTAATGCGTTTGCGAAGCTCAGCCCGGAAGAGCAGATGAAGCAGGTGGTCGCGTTCGAAAGTAAAAAGGAGGAAACCAAGCAATGAATTTTGTTACTCTTCCTGATCAGAACTCATGCGTTTTTCTGTTTTAAGCCCTACGTCTCTTCTTTGATGTGAGTGATATCTGACCCAGTCGATGCAATCAAGTCACAGAACTTTTCACCCTTGCTTACAGTGCCTCGACTATCGCTCAGCTCGATAGTGACTCTACATATATCTAGCAAGGTCACTAATTGATCGGTATCCCTATCTTGTGTCAGGGAGGGAACACTCCTAGATTCTACGGTCCTGCTAAACTAGGATAGTTTTGACACAGCATTGCTCTCATATCTGTGATAGCCACGATAGATGAGCCTAGTCTCATGAAAGATACAGGAGTGTTGGTCAGTTCAGGCCCTCTCTTTTGGTCTCCGGCGTCCCTTCTGATGTTTCGGCTTTTGCGGTCACCCTGGGCGAGGACTGATTATGATGCAGATCATGGGGTGAATTCCTGTTTGATTTTTGGAAGTCTTCAATATGTCGGTCTGCTCTATGACCAGAGAAACCGATCACGGGCACAAGCCAGCGATCAATTGACTAATCCCATTGAGTTGCGAGTAAGACTTAGTTGGCATCATGGCGTCTGCGACAAGCCTGATATGTTACTAAAGTCTAGGATTGCTCCCGAGGTGCTGCAGTGCAATTCCATCTCCCAAAAAGCCTATCCATGTGTACCCTAACGGACCATTTGCCCCTTACATAGCGTAATGTCCGGAGAGGTGGACATTGCATGCAGTAGTCAATATGAATTGAGCTACCAGAGTGCTGTTCAGGCATTCAGTTATCTATTCGCGTGCGTGGCTGTCGATCTTCACATGTCATCTTAGCTGCGCCGGTGCACCTCGGTATTCCAACAGAGGGGGCGATAGATGAATCATCGTCTTACCGAGAAGCGGAAGTTTCTTGTGGTCATTTCCCCATGTGGTGATTGACTTGTGTCTTAGCTTGACATCCCAGTAGTTAGCGGTGAATACATTGCGTGGCAGTCTACGCATGCGTGGGGAGATATTAGATCAAAGAAATCCCTTACAGAGTCCAACTTCATCTCACTCCATTCTTCAATCCTTGAGAATACCTACCCTAAAAGCAGGATCAAATGGACAAAGCTCAAACATCGCGCCATGAAACAGCGGACAACGATCTTGTGGAACGCTCTAAGACGCCTGCAGAAAGATTGCGTCGGTCTTGTGTGCGTTTCTGGTGGCTGTATCTCCTCGCGTTCGCAATCATTGTTCTTGTGATCGTTATACCTATGTATGCACACACCTTCGAGACAAGAAACAGACCGATACTGACCTCTCCGAACACTTAGTATCTACGTTGGGTACCCCAAGCTCGCCCAAGCGACAGTCAATAGGGCACAGCTTACGATAGACTCGTACCGGATCCAGAATCCAGCCCCAGACGCGTTTGACCTCGAGATCGATTTCACACAGTCTTCGAACTCGAAGAAACATCCCAAACTTGATGCCTTCAATGCATCGCTATATCTACCAGGGAGCCATACATCGTTTGCCTCTTTTGAGGTCCCGGCCTTAGAGCCGGGTGATGCCACGAAAGTGCATATAAAACAAAGGGTCTCCCTCGACAGTCCTGAGGAGTTCACGCGGTATTGCGTCACAACGTTCGACAGCAAAAACTATTCCTATAGTGTGCGTGGAAAAGGGGGCTTGAAATTAGGGGGCCTTCCAAGGACAACAGTCAATTACAACCAGGATGTTCAGTTAGCAGGTATGTGGTGGTGAAACAACATATTACTAAAAGCTAACTCTTGACAGGACTGAACGCCCTAGAAGGTCTATTCATTAGCGAGTTCAAGCTTCTCAAGGAACCTGGGCTCTTCAACTCCAATTCTCAGGGAGCTCTTATAGTGCCCAATCCTTCAGTTGTCACCTTGAATGCTGGCAATGTGACCGCAACGATGAGTGTTGGTGACGTGGTCATCGGGAACATCACATTGCCAGATCTATCTCTCCAACCGGGGAATGGAAGCTATCCGTTCTATTCTACAACTAACCAAACTCAAGTTGCGTTGCTGCTTCAACAGCCACAGTATCGTTGTGGCGAACTTCCTGTCGAGATCGACGCGGGTGCGAGCACTTTCAATGGCCAGGTCATTGGGTATCTAACTGCTGCCCTCAAATCTAGTACCCTAAAGGTTGATTTGAACGTAGCGCCCGCATTGCAAGAAGCGGGGTTTGGCTTTATCCTTGGCGACTCATGTAGAGAGTAGATGGCCTATCCACAATACCTAAGGGACTACAGACCCGCGTGTCATTTCGCGATCGATGATGAGATGTGCACATTTTGGCGCAGACGTCAGTCCGAGGCTATAGTTCATTATCTCTGTGTCATATGCTAATACACGACCATCCCTACAATCGGGAGCCCTAAAAATTACATGAGTGTTCGCATTAGCAATAAATGTCGATATGAATTATTGCAGGATTTTAGTAACGACGCTATAGCGATAATAAATTCGCAAGTGAAGCTATCAACGCTTAACGAATCTCAGCTTCATATAGATATACAATTTTTAAGAATGGTCTATGGTTTCATAAACATCTATATCGATGTGAAGCGAAGTAGTAAAAGAGCAGTCGCTGGTTTGCAAACTCCTCGCGGCCTGCTAACGGACATGCTCGGGCCTAACGTTTGTTTTACTACTAGCAACGCTTCGTAACGGGGAACGCGGAGCTGAAAGCACTAATAATGCCGACAGCCAATAGCTTCCGGGCTACCGCGTACACGGTATCGCGAGACATGATCAGGGTCAGTATTCCCCGTAAACATCACTCGTTGAAAAACCAAGCCCCTCGATAGGGGATAAATATATCTAGAGGCGGCCATGCTTGCATTTTGGTCTTATAAGACGGCAACCACTAGCCGCACATCAGCATCTCGATGCAATCTCTTCAACTTTGATTCATCTCACCCCGCTGTATTCGTTTTGCCCCGACCAGCATCTTGCACGAAACCCTTCCACGCGAGATTCAAAGCCAACAATCTATCTTGAGTGGCGTGGTAATTGCGTCGCGAGACCCGATTATCCAGATCCCATGGCCCTGGATGCAGAGAATGCACTGCGACAATGTCCCGCTCAATGCCAAAAGCCCTATCATCTAGCACACAATCCGACCGCAGAGCCAGACAGACCGAGTGTACAATCACCGAGCCCTAGGCAGGTTCAAGCGGCACTCGAGACAGTCTTCAGACTCATTTCACAGCAACAAGACGAGGCATGCCTTAGCGACAACGATGATGAGATCACGATCCAAAATCTGATCATGAAAGTGCAAACTCATGATTCATAAGAGACACAAGACAACGCTCAATACCCGCAGAAAACCTAGTACTCACAACCATCCACTGAAGGCAAGAGCTTGCTACAGGCGGCGCAAACTGAGGCATCGAGATCTTGCTGGCGGACTCTGATCATCACATTTTGGTAAAGGCAATGGATTCTTGACCATGCGGCAAATTGAGCAATCGCGTGCGAAATCAGCAGTCTACGCGTCGGGCCAAAAGGTCAGGATGCGATTGGGGCAACAAAGAGGGGTTGGTGTGATGACTGCTAATGGCTGCAGAGCCAGAAATCTGTGAACATGTTCGTTTGGCGCAAAAAACTCAGAAAACCCTTTTGTATGATAGTCTCTGGAAGCTGGTCCGCAGCGTAAATGACTACCACGTATTGTTGAAGTTGCGTCGTAGATACACGATGCAAACCGGGGCCAGTCGGCTGAAACAGTATCTTTTCGAACAAGCAAACGACCGGGTTCGTGTTGTTCAATATCGAAGGAGTAGATACCAAAACTATGAGCGTTTGGTCAACCGCGATGATGAGAGGCCAATGCAAATGTGCTGCGGCCGAAAGCGATGCAAGGGATTGATCCATGAAGCGGCCTATAGTACTACCCTCGTGGGATCGCTAAAGATAACATACTTTAGCGTGAGTATCTCCTTCGAGTATCTACGGGACCTAGTGTCTACGGGACCTAGTCGAAATGTTTGTACACAGGTTCTATCGCTACATCATATAGGGACATAGAGTACGCTCGACCCAGTGATTTACGGCCTATACCACTAATCTAACATTTGGAAGTGAGAGTTAAATTCGTATTTGTAAACTTAGCCTCGAAATATTCTCGACAGCGAAAGCAGCAATACAGCTCACACCCGAGGATTGCATCTCAAAGAAAACGGCGTAAACCTCATCAACCAAATGCCAATCCACCTCGTACCCACTACTCTTGCCGTCCGTGAGGAGAATCATCACAGCAGTCACAGCTCGAGATTCGAGCGGGCGGCTGACGTGTATCGTCGAAGTGCAATTCCACAAGAATAGAAAAGCATGCAGCAAATCTGTGCAAGCGCTGATCATGCGAGCGCGTCCGCTCATGGATCCACCGGGCGAAAGAGGAGGCGAGCGTGCGGTCGCGCTCTCGTCAGTGCGCAGCGGTTGGAAAGCGTCCAGACTTGGGGAATTGTTGCGATCCGGGTTGTTGAGGACTATGACCATATATTTGATCTCGGCGAAAATTACTGGCGACTTATCAGCCCGGCTCATGCAGCAGGTACTGGACGATTACAGAAAGGACATACTTGCTGAGATGACCTCGTAGGGCCAGTCTGGAAGCTTCCGCTTTGTACGCGACCAGCCCACTTCGAACCGTAGGGTGTCCGGTGTGGACTCCCAGAGAGTTTCGAGCTTAGCCATCTGGCAAATCCTATCCTTGATCGACATTTCTTCTCCGTGGCTCGAGATCTCTCTCGCACACAAGGTGAACTCATGAACCACGCGGGCTATCCTGAGCTCAAGAGAATTGCTAGTGAAAGATACTGGCGGGGGACTGTCTCCGACACTAGAAATTGCCAACGGAGTGCCTAACGTGTGCGATAGATGCTGGTCTGAATATAGCATCAGCCACCATAAACTACGGCGGACCTGACGCTCAGCTGGTGTTGGTTGGTGTATGAGCCTATCGGGATCGCGGTGCAGATTGATCGAGTATGCGAGACGCACTGTCGAGCCGAACAATGCAGAGGCGTTATAGGTTCGACCGGTGCTAGTCAGATCGACTGCAAGGATGATAAGAGTCTTGACTGCGACCAAAGTGGGTTCGCTTGTGAAAGAAGCATTTCGCAAAGCCTGCATACTCGCCGAGACTTTTTTTGTCGTTAGTGGTGCACGTGAGTGTGCGGGACGGCAAGGCTATACATACTGTAACATCCTCCTAGGGTGAAAGCTGCCTCAACTTCTGCTTTAGTAGACTTGCGTCCTTTGCTAACCACATTCGTGTGGTGTACTAGACCCAGAGCTGCGAACAACAGCGCGAGCATATCCGGCGATTTTGTAGCATTGCGCTCTAGATCGGAGAGAAAGCTTTGGACGTCCTTCTTGCGCGTGTTTTCGGGTGGCTGTGGGACCGCGAGACCTTGTCCTATACTGTTGAAAACTTCAAGGCTTGTAAAGATATCTTCTTTTGGGGGAAGTAGGTGCGTTAAAGCCGCCGTGGTGTTGTCTCCGACTTGCAGGGAAGGGAAGGGATACGCTACGGGCTGCTCGAGGAGCCGAAGGTGATGATTGATCGATGGGAAGCTGATGAACGGTGTTTTCACCACCTATGCGCATTGTTAGTTGATCGCATGAATCGACACGACCTCCCTCTGAGAAGACCTAACCGTGTCTGATACGTCACATGATCGCTGGCCTCCACCCAACAGGAGGCGTTTCGAGTCGACAAGACATGGACCGGTGCACCTAGCAGCAGTCTTTTGTTCCTCCTCATGGGTGCGAGGAGTTTCGCCTTCACATGCATCACGAAGTTGTTCTTTCAAGTATTCTACTTCGCGACGAAGGTCACGGATGACGTAAGACTGATGTACGGGCTCGTAGTCGGATCCATCATTCACCGCGAAAACACAGGCGTTCGGATTGCCGCGTGCGCAACAAGCAAAGCACGGTTTTGTTCGGTCGCACTAGTGTGTGTTTTCAGCAGCGCACCAGGTTTCAAATTCGGGCTTAGGTTTGTGCTGACCTTGACCTTTCGCTCGCGACAAAGCGTGCATACTAGGAGTTGCCGATTGGGCAGCTTGCGCTTCCTTGGACGAGCATTTCCATTCATGCGAGAACGAGGCGCTGCCGGCTGCATGGGTTCCGTTGGGCGCATGAGGTACAAATACAGGACGACGCACCATGATGGGGAGATCCATGTGCCTCTTTATTAAACATGACATTGAAAGTGGCTGTGGCGGCACGACAGTGGCTGTGGATGCGCGCTATGGATGGAAGACAGCAGTATATTCGGAGACACCGCGACCTGGGGAAGATGGTGACATGACACAACCATTGGACACTGGTTCACCAACTAGTTGCAAAGCTCACGCACCTAATGCTGGAGATACCGGGTGTCAAACGCACTGCCTTGTTTGGGAAGCGCTCGGTCGGGTGTGGAAGGAATATTGCCACCAGCTCTTCGGGGATCACCCGGACAATAAGGAGATTGATTTCATCCAAGCAAGTTGAACGTCACCTTCGGTGAACGCTTGGAAACTTTATCTCAAGCACTCTTGTCGGACGCGGGCATTGGTACGTGGGAACCGGGCCGTGTCCGACATGTAGCTCGCTTCCGCGCTGGCGGTAGCGATGATCCACCCGCAGGGCAAACCCCCAGTTTTCATGGAAACACAGCCAGGGCGAGGGCGCACGCAAGCACCATGCCGTGCCCTTTGATATAGGGGCCCATGCGACAAGACGCCCTCGGCGCGGTGCAGTGGCGATCGCTAAACTGAACAGACTCTTTACTGATCCAAACGAGATGAAGCCAATAGAAAGCGCCATGCCGTATGCAGAGGTAATACCTAGCCACCGTGTGGCTGTGACGAGGCTTTTCCCAAGACAGCATGTTTGGAGACACCGAAGAGACGTGTCACATTCGAGCGAGCTGCGTTGGTCCCAAAGTAGTAAGAGATCTTCTCGCTGCGGCCGAGCAGAAGAGAGAGCAAAGCGATGTCTAATGATAGGGGAAAATGACATACATGTACAACAGTTGCCGCCTTGGAGACACCAATACGACACGCACACCTGGTGCGCGCGCATGAACGTGGGGACTTGCAGATGCACATCACTGAAGCATGTATTCATGTACATTGCACAGAATTGCTCAGTCGCGGTTGGTCCAAGCTGCAGTAGACAGTAGAGCAAGAGCACCCGAGTATGGGTCGAGGGCTCCGTTAAAACTTTCCTTAGCGAGCTCTAGGTGCAAGAAGTCATTTCGCTAAAGGCCTATCGCGCGCCCGCCCACAACGTAGACCCTCTAAAGATGGACGCCATAGTAGGCTAATCGTCTGACGCATGTAATCACCTGCATTGTACCAGCGTGGTTCAGTCGCATCTCAGGCAGATTCAAAGGAACAACAGAGCAAGTTTAACCGACTACCAGTTCAGGGCTTCAATAAGGCTTTCCCATTAGAGACCGCTGTGTAGATGGATCATTTCGCTCGGCCTAGCGCACTTGTCGCAAGTGACCGGACTCCGTTCCCCCACGTGTCTGCGAAAGCTTATTCCAAGCTTGCCGTCCAATGGGACGAGAGATCTCCAAGCATGTCGTCATGTTGGCCTTCGGGCTTCTGTCGGCTTGAAGCTGGAAGTCGGTGATAAGCTTGCCTTCCACCGAGGATGAGGATGTAGGGCGCATGCACTGCAGAGCTCTGTGCGGGTGGCGCGTGGCTGGGTTGGGCATTGGAAAGTTCACGCGATGAGGCGTCCATCTCGCAAGTGTATAGATGATGAGCTTTTGCAGTACCCAAATCCCAAGGGCGTTCACTATGCACAAAGTGCCAGTGTGGGGTGCTCGTGCTTGAATCATTCATTTGCGTACCCGCTGTCGCTCGGGAGATCTGAAGGCGAGGGTGACCATCTTCAGATATTGGAGGCAGTGGAGGCAGTGGAGGCAGTGGAGGAAGCGGCTTTGTTGGCGGTGGCCCAGGACATGGCGGGATATTCGCAGATAACGACTTGGAAAAGCGGTCTGCATGGACTATACTGATCCGAAGGCGAAGGTCCACTGAGGTTGAGAAGTTGCCGTTGCTGGTTTGCGACATAGGGGTTTAGCAGGCGTGTATACACGAGTACGGTCTTTCTGCGAGGAGACCAACGCTCTCAACAATGGGATTGGTCACTTTTATAATGCCTGCGACCTTCTTCACGGTCTGCCATCCAGTCTATCGCTAAACGTAGAAGGTTGTCTTGCGGGCGAATCTCGATGACTACCACCGACTCAGACTCCGGCTACTCGCGTAACGACAACTCGGTGCGCATTGAGTAGGCTGTGAAATTTAGCATCTAAGTGAACCAAGGTAGAGACTGTCGACGCGGTAGATCTCCGGTGCTAGAAAGACTCGATTGGATGTCTGGTCGCGTTCTGGTCTGGTCGTGAACGCGAAACTGACTCGCAGTAAGCGTCATTTCTTTGCGGAACTAGAATACGATAACCAACGTGAGATGGGAAACAGGAAAGCAATGGCTTTCGCGATCTAGACTGATATTGCCAAGCCTGTGAGAAATTAGAACACTGGTGCTCATAAAAAATGAAAAGGGATCCTCGCAAATGATTTCTCAGGAAGCAGCCTGAAGTATGGGTCAGTAACCGCATAGTGCTCGCTGCTCTGGCATCTAATAATTCACTCTGGTTTTGATCCGCTTACCATGCAGGCAATTTGCATGAGAATAGCAAATGTTTCTTACTCGTCACCTAAACCGGAAAGAAAAAGAAGATTGAATCACAGTCGGTGAGCAGCTACAGCGCCGTAAGACTAACAGGTGCGGGTCAGGAATTATCCTTAAGTGCCAGAGTAGAATAAACAGGGTTAGTGCTACATACGTTGAGCAGAATGGAAGTTATAAGCGACCCAGAAGCTGTGAATCTGAGAACATACTTGTCTCTTACCACAGCCTGACATAGTTGAGACTGTAGCGGTACGCGTTATGGAGGAGGTCTGATCTTGTCTTACAAGTATAGTCGGATATACTAGATTCTATTGTTGCTCGCACCGCTTGTAGCCGGGACATTGGCTATCTGGGGCTATTGAGCCAACGTTAGGAAGGATTCAAACCTCGGGGATGCACGAGGTACTAAGCCACCGGACTATAGCCACACCCTCAGTCCGGCTTTAGTCGGTACGCAGCTTAGGGTTGGGAAATTTGTTCAGACAGAGTGACGCCAATGCTCCGAACAAGTCCGCTGTCTGGAAGGTTCCCACAGGAATTGTTTGGAGGTGTATCTCTCTCTTGTCAAATGATCTTGATGATTCGATGAGTTGATCCTGCAGGAGAACATGTTTCTTTGATGCGGAATGTATCGCTTAGATGCCCACGCGATCTCTTAGGAGACTGCTTCCAAAGTTCATGTGTCATGAGTACCGCTTGATCAACATTACGTCCCTTCTATACCCTCGGGTGGGTGTGCTCACAACATGGCACGGTGGCAAACGCTCTGGTCAGTACTTACCTATCACCAATAAGCATCTTAAAAACGCGAAACAGCATTGCACTCGCGCCCTCCGTAACTCTAGACACCACTACTTTGTCTTGAGATAGGGTGTGTCGCTCAGCATGTTGCACGCCACACATGCTGATTTGCGATGTCGCTGTGGTGTACACTAGGGTGTTCAGTAGCTCCCTCTTTATGCATCATGATCCACGATTGTGGATTTACCCGATTTGATTGAAAGCTTTCTCGAGAGACCATGCACTATTGAAGATTTGTAATGCTCTTTGTTCAGTCGGGTGGCTAGCGAGGCCAATGCAATCGCTGTCTGATGCTGATGAGCTGTCGTAGAGAAAGAGAGATGACGACTTGGACTGGTGGTTGAAGGCCGGCAGTAAAAGGGGCCTTGAGGTTGCAGTAAGGTCGCAAAGAGGTGGCAGTCCGTTGGTAGTGATGATGTGCGAACCGGTGATAGATCGGTGAGTGCACGGTAGAAAGATGGTACGCGTGCGAGATGGCAGGTTCCAGAATAGCGGGATGTTGGTGGAAGCACTGGTGCGGATGAAGATCCCGAGATTAATAATTCAATTTATGCACTCCATTTCAACTTGTCTCTCGATAATAACAAAGTCTCAGCTCCATAGTGAGCCATGTTTTTCTTGATGGATGATTCGGATATTGCAAGGAGACGAAAGAAGGCAATATTGAGTCGCGTATCTCACTTAAACTCAGTCCTTCACGATTATGTATGGTACTTTCCCTGGTACCAAAGACAACACCTCAACGTACCGCTACTGAAATTCGCGAGAGATGGGCCCGGTCAACATTGAGGTCAGCATCCTCCTCCAGCCTTCTTAGCAATTCCAAAGGCTTTTGCCATAGGCACGGAAGCTTTTCCACGTTCTGGATACCGAGCAGTCACTACGCACGTGGATCTGTGGTTCGAAGACTAAGCAGATCTAACATTCTTAGCTTCCTTGTTTTTCATGGAATAAGGTTTTCACATCCATTGGACTGACAAGATCGATCTTGCGCTAACTCAATGGCAAGTAATCCACGCGGCAAGTGCCAACAAATGGCGTTAATGATAACTATGGCAGTGGATCTCGCCATCTCCTAGTCGACGAAGACCACTCACATATCACCGAAGTCATCCGGAACTACTATTCTCTTCCGTCAAGTCTGCTGCATCTAGCAGGTCACAATCCCACCGAGCGGGCACATGATGATGACCAATATCAATGATTACGAGCGATTGGGACCATCCGCTGACGACTCAAGTCGACCATTGGAAAGCAGGGTATGTTTATCCTTTCTTATCTTAGTGGGTGAGATGCGATTTGCATGCCTGAGCTTCGGCTTAAGAATAGACCGTTCGAGGACCAGGGGAGACTACTGAACCCAGAGTCTCTTCGCTTCTCAGGCGGGAAATTACACATTCATATCCTTGTTACAGTGTGTAGCATGCCGTCAGATTAGCTCGCAGAATATCTTTGTAAAGGTTGACTGAGCCAATGTTCCCAGTGTCACTGAACGATCACACCGGTCCTACTGTGAACCACCAATCGACCCTGTCGAAAGGCTTTCAGGGACTTCCAAACAGCCGCTTTCTGGAAATGACCCACCACCCCAGATACTATAGCTCGGGCTTCCAAGTATGAGTGAAAAACAACCAAAGAGGGATGGGACCTTCGAAGGCACAACGATGAAAGACTGGGATGGGGATGAGGGGGATGGATTCTAGCACAATCCTTGTGGTCGCGGACATCTTGCGGTCGCCAAGGAGGTGGAAGAACAGAAGCAAATCTTTTTTGGAACAGAAAACCTCGTTCCAAGGCACAATCTGGAGACATTTGTCGAGCCCGAGAGCCTGGACAAGCCACCTTGACCTGAGTTGTCTGGTCTTTCAGGACTGATCGCACAGCTTTGAAGCGCTCGACCCGACGAACATACGGACGAGTTTGCCTTCACAGAGGGCGGTGAGTCGAACCCTCTAAACGTGTTGCGACAAGCTTGAGCCGCGTGGATGATGCGACAAACCTTTGTGAGAGCTCAGAAGTTTCAGAATCCCCAAAGCTGCTTCTTGAATCACCCATTCCTCAAGAGCAAATTGGTACCAAGCCTTGCGATTCGTTTCATCCGCCAGCAAACCAACCAAATCTCGGCGAAACGGGTCGAGCAAGCCTCCAAGATGACCTCATCAGAGTCACGCCCATGAGAGTTCCTACTCAACAAAGATGTTACCACCCAGTGTTTAGGCTCTTAAACCCTTTTGAAGTCGAAGCGCAGCCAGAAGCGATGCTCACTTCTCCAGCGCAGGATCTCAAGCTACAAGAAAATCACCCTAGGGCTCTTTATTTGAACCCACAAACCTTTCTACTGGATTGGGCTGGAGAGGGTAACTTCCGAACTGCGGTTCTTAATGCCTCTCTATCTGACACGTGTACCGTGTTTGCCACACTTGGCAGATGGCCCCCCTACGTTCATGGAGCAGGATTGAATGATCAGAACTTGAAAATGGGACAACCGAGCATAACCTGTCCTTGGAAGAGGCAGGCTTGCGCAGCTGGCTTCAAGCACACCATCTCCTGTCATCGACCATTGAACAGGCCATCAGAATCTTCCGTGAACCTACTGGCAGCGTCAGAACAAGCATCATCTTTGACTTTCGGCCCATGAACGTCTTACTGTCAGGGCTGTATGAGAAGAACCCACTACGCATAGCCGTGATAGACCTTGAATGTGCAACGTACGGAGATCCAGCTCTGGACCTGCAACTTTGACTGGGAGAAGCCATCATCACCGAAGCGCAAAGCGGAAGGACTCTAGTAGTCCCCATGGAAAACTACAGGCAAGCGGCTGATCCTAGAATCATCAGCGAAGCCTTCGTCTGTAAAGCAGCAGTTGTGGAGGGAGCCATGTGGGCTTTCAGCGCCCTCAGTATTTGGAATGCAAAGGATGATGCCGCCCGCTGGAAAGGCCTTGCTCTCGAGTACGTTCGGGCGGGTGTCGAGCATGATATGAGCTTGCTCGCGCAGTCTGAACTAGGGCCGCTCTTACAAGGCCGTACATAGCTTCTTTGGTTTTAGATTAGAGCCGCCGTTATAAGTATCTCGATGCCACTTCCAACAAAGCTATGTCATCGTCTTGATTTGAGGTCATCCTTGTGATTCAATATATATAAGCCAATACAAGTGCCATTGTCTGTGAATATGCAAGAGTGCCAGATGGGCTCGAACCGACCGCTATGGCGGCGCCCTCCCTGAGTTGCGTAGGAAGGAATGAGGCGCTTGATCCACGATCATGGTTTCGGTCGTAACAACGGGCTGTGTCTCGTCGGCTGGACCTTGCGCAGGCGATCAGCAAACTTCAATATACTCAAATCTACTGGCTCCGTTGCTTTCTTGACTTTTCAGTTCAAACTTTGAACTTCACTGACAAAGCAACACGTGGATCAACCGCGACATGCCGGAACCAAGCAAGACAACAATGGCCATAAATTGCAGAATACCGCGCGTCAGCCGGACTGTGGCATCCAAGCATCGCGCACGATCGATTGGAATGATCCTGATGACCCCGCCAACCCGGAAAACTGGCCCTTACGACACAAATGGACTATTGTCGTGATAGTCTGAGTCTTCTCCTTTGCTGCTCAACTGGCAACCTAGCTGATCAATCCAGCACTTCCACGCGCACGGGAAAACTTCAATATGCCAGAGGGTGTACTGACCCAGATGATGTTCTCTATCTACCTGCTGGGATACGGAATTGCACCATTCATGCTAAGTCCGCTTTCCGAGATGTTTGGCCGCGTCATCATTCTACGAACTTCCAATCTCATCTTCTTGATCTTTACCCTTGCCTTTGGATTCGTGCAATGGGGTGATCAAATGCTCGCCTTTCGTTTCGTTGCAGGGTTTGGAGGCTCGGCTGCTACTTCTATTGGTGGCGGCACGGTACAGGTTACCTTCTCTGCAGAGACAAGAGCAACGGCAGTGACAGTTTATACAGCTGGCCCTTTGTCCGCACTTGCAATCGGTCCTGCACTGGGTAGAATAATCGCGGAGTACACGACATGGCGATGATTCTTTTGGATTGTAGCAATCGTAGACGCCTTTGCAGTGCCAGCAGCTTTGGCGCTCGAAAGAGAGACCTAGGCGCCGGTACTTCTGAAGCGAAATTTGGACGCTATTAGAGAAGAAACAGGAATTACGTCGCTTGTTATGAAGGGCTCGACAGGCGAAAGCTTCGGCGCAAGGTTTACACGTAGTCTGGTCCGTCCTATGCGACTACTCAAAACCTAACCAATCGGCATTGTGTTGGCTCTCCACATTGGCTACGTTTTTGGTATCTATTACCTGGTCAGTTCCTCCTTTGCTGCGCTCTGGACCGATCGATATGGACAGTCTACTCAAGCATTTTGTCTTCCTTACCTGGCACTCGCAGTTGGCAATCTCATTGGAGCGCAAGCGTCTCGGCTTAAAGAAAAAATTTACACTCACTGAAAAGCGAAGAATGGTGAGGGTCGCCCCGGATATCGAATTCCGTCTTTGATACCTTGTGCCGTGTTGCTGCCCGCAGGACTCGTCTGGTATGGATGGTCAGTGCAGGAGCGTCTCTTCAAGATCATGCCCGGCATTGGGGCTGTTTTGATATCGACCACAACTCTCATAGCATATTGCGGAGTTTAGACATGTGTCATCGACACGTACATCGAATACGCCGCCGGGGCCATTGCAACAATTGCATTGATCAGAAGCCTGCCGGTGTTGCATATCCACTTTACGTATCAGCTACAACGGTCTCTAAACGAAACTCATCCTGGAAGCAAGACGACAGGTTCGCGCCCGCATTGCATCGGTTTTCATAAAGAATAGCAGGAAGAACTACGATATTATGTAAGTAGTATAAACCCTACACTCTCTCTGGAGAAAGAAGAGCTACGTAATCGCTAGGCGACGTAAGCTTCGCTGCGAATCGGCTACGCGCCCGACCGCATACCCGTCAAATTTGCCTGCTGTTCCTTGGCTCCCTGAAATCCCTGACTCTTTGACACCCATCCTATGTGCAGAGTCTATGCTATGGCACTTCCAGTAAAATTCATTCAATCAAAGACGAGGATACGGCCCCATCGCAAGTCCCGCAATGGATGCTACAGCTGCAAGAGAAGAAAGATTAAGGTATGAAATGATTTGGGCGCAGTGGGCTTCCAGCTTGCTAAAGAGTCTTAGTGCCAAGAGACAATCCCGTCGTGCGAGAATTGTTCCAGAAATTCTATCGAATGTGGATATGCCTCTACGATCGAAAGACACGAGCCAACGGGCTCATCTCATATCATCCCAAACCTTGCTAGGCCGATTATCAACTGCACTTACACGCGCTCTGAACGTTGCCTCCTACAGCACTTTCTGCTGCATGCGCACCCTGATACCCCAGACGGCAACGATAGGCTATGGGTCTATGAGTTTCCCGCATTAGCATCAAAGGTGCAAAAGTGACAATCCATTAGCGCATGGTCGTGAATCAACTGACCCTGCTTTAGAATGACGTTCTAAAGCACGCCCTGCTTGGTACAGCCGCTACGCACCTGAGTGTTTTGACTAATGACTCGGGACAGTACCGAACTGGTCTTTTATACCGTCAAAAAGCCATTACTGGTGTGAATGGGGTTTTAGCTCGGGACACTCCAAGCGATCTCAATGTCGCTAGACTTGCTTGTTACATACTACTGTCACAGTCCTTCTGCCTAGCTGATGGTTTTGCTGACTTCATAATGTTGAGTCATGGATGCAACATGCTGTCCAGAGTCTCTCATGTAGGAAGCGATGAGATCTTCCAATGGACGGATCATCACCACATGCTCGATATCAAAAGTCGCATGGAAGCAAGGAGAACTCCAATATCAGCAATCGTTTCTGGCGTTCTGGATTCGCTCAAACTGTTACCATCTATGTCTATGTCGCCCATCCAGCTACAGTTGTTGAGTCTGTTGCAAGAGTCCTTCCAGGCATTACAGGTATCGGGCTGGGACGGATACCTAGGACTCGCTCGCACGCATGCAATGCTTACAAACTACTCACAACAAGATTTGAGCCACTTGATCTGGAACGCAGATCCCTGTGCACAGACTTTGCAGGCATACTTCCTCGCCCTTCACGCTCTTCAAACCCCAATAGCCCCGAGAGAAGGACATACGTTAGCAAAGTGGATCCCTTTCCACGTTATGATGGGTTGGGTAGAAAGAATATACCAAAATCTGGATTCATCTTGGAAAACTCTAGCTTCGCCAGCGAACGACATCGCCTGCTTGTTCCGAGTCCCCCACGAGCTCCTGGGGACCCAGATCGACATTGTTGGATGATCCAACGTATCACGGAAAGAGTTCGCGGTACGTGACCTCAGGTGCCTTCTGAACAACCCGAGACCGACGACGAATTCAAAAGATGTAGCTCAAATAAAAGCTCACAGTCAGTATGTTTGGACCAGACGCTTTATTTGCGATTCGCTTGACAAAAGCTAGTTGAAACATTAGAGAAAGAGCAAATGGACATCAAGAGAGAAAAGGTAATTGAGTCTTTCAAATTACCCCAAGACAGCTTTTGTACTGCGCCTAGTAATCCAAAGCCATCATATCGATGAGTTGAAAGGAAATAGCCTTTGCTATGCAAGGTATACCTATCTACATCTATGCTTTGCAGGATTTAGGCTTAGATGACGACAAAGTACGTGGAGTCCGTATTGCCCCCTCACCTATTAGCTTTCCATACTTGAGAGTGTTCATAGTCGCCCGCGAGTGCGAACTTGCCGGAGACACAGTCAAAATCGTTCCCGAGAAGCTCGACTCAGATGCTAGGAAGTGCTCGCGCAAGACCATGGTCAGAGATGAAGAACGAAAGGGAACATGGCTTCTCTTCGTAGACCACGCACGGATGACCTCTTTGAGAGCAAGTAGATCGCTGTTGATTTGGCGGCCTTCCTGACGTTCCTGTGCTGTCTGTCTAGGGATATTCTCAGGCGTATCCAGACTCGAATAAAACTCTGCGCCAGCAAGATCGGCGAAAACGACTTTTCCACCGAGTGGAACAACTGAAGGGGCCTCGAGCGCTGCCAGCGCCCTCTGCTGAGCAGACTCCACGTAGCCCTCGTAAAGCTTCTTCTCGGCTTCGGCAGCCGCAATTCTCGCATGGTCAGTTGGTCTTGCCGGGTTCTCAATGTAATTACCATCCTCTGTCTTGAGAAGGGACTGCGACATTTCTTCGATAAAAACCCCTGTAGCATTCTTCCCCACAGGAACCAGTTCAGACTCCGCCTCAACCAAAGCACGGCGAGTATCCAGAAGGCACTGATCGACGATTTCCATTTCGAGTATGGCATGTGTACGCGAGCTGCGGTCATGCAACGTCGATGTGCCGGTCGACCTTAGCTCAAGGCCCCTTCTAATCTCCTGCAGAGCCTGCTCGAAGCTCCAACAGATTTTCTGCGTTACCGGTCGTACGCGGACTTTACCGCCTTCCAATGATTCGGTCTCGCTGCGGATGTGAGTCTTTCCGTCTTCGCCTTGTCGTATGTAACATTCTTTATGGTCGTCGAGTAAGTCGTATGCCTTGCTCCTTCGTAACTCAAACATCCGTACTCCAAGCCCGATTTGGCGATCATTCTCCTGCTCAGAAGGGGGTTTGGCATCGCGTGTGCGAGCGATTTGCGCAAAAAGCCAGCGCGCGGTGATCAAATACAGCCCTAGCAGCTCGTCCCCGACAATGCTCCAAGTCTGAGGATCTCCTGAGATGGTGTACGTCTTGCCACTGCCAGTATGACCATAAGCGAAGAAACTGCAAGTTGCCCTGTTTAGAACCTCCGGAAGCACTGGAGCGACGCAGCTTTCGAAAAGCTCTTCGTTGCTTGTAGCTGTCTCAAAAACCTCTTCAAAAGAAGCCCCACTGTCCCACTTCTGCGATCTTCGTTGTGATTGTTCTGATCTGATCGCTAATCTTGTTCTTCCGTCATTTGTTTCTTCATAAAATCGAGTGAGCTCGTCTTCTGCTTTGGCGTTGTGGTCCAGAGGCCGCCATCGGACAAAAACTTTGTGACTCGGAGAAGCTTCCGTGCGAGGTTGAGCCATCGTAGATTGAGGGGCGAAGGAAAATGTACAAGTTGGTTTGGATCAGGAAGCCTTCCAGAGAGACTGCCTAGTGTAGTGATTGCGCAGATGTTACTTGTAATGATGAAGATACGAAAGATTTGGGAAGTTGTTGAACGGGGAAGGACTTGTTTATTGGTCGTCGCATAGGACAACCCCAAATAGGAAACCGAGCAGCTCCAAAACTACCGCCCGAGCTAGTCCGAATCAGGAAACCGAGTAGGGCAGAACTGTTTTGCTCAAGTCGACGCAATGACAAATGCCGAGTCTTCTATTATTGATTGTGAGAAGATCAGCATAAAGTCCCAGAGACACGACCGCAGAGAACAAGTTCACTTGCTTATCGTTTTCCATCAAGCCTTGCGACAAAGCGCGATGACTTCTTTCACTGCCTATGCGGTAGGGGCTTTTTTCCTTACCGCGACATTTATCATCAATCGCATCATTCTCCAAATCATTCGCATCCGGCGAATCCCACCAACGTTCCCTTGGATTGGTCCGCAGACCAATACTCTCTCGGCAAAACTGCGCTCGTGTTTCAGTGAGCCGCTTGTGGGCCGAGCCAGGATTCAAGAAGGCTACGACAAGTACAGCAAGACCGGGCTACCATTCGTTCTCCCTGGAATTCACTGGCCTGGTATAGTGCTGCCATCAGCAGACGTCACATGGGTTGCAAGCCAACCAGAGCACGTGCTCAGTCATACACGACCATTCAATGACATGGTTAGTTTCGATTGTCTCAGCCATGGACCAAGCACAGAATCTGTGCACGATTTTGCCGTTATTCGGAAAGATCTCAATCGACAAATGAGAACTCTGATTGGATCAATGACAGACGAACTTATCCAATCTATCGACTGCGAGTTTCCCATGGTCCATGAAGAATGGAAGGAGCTCAAAGTCAGTGAAGCGGTAGACAGAGTAATTTTCCGGATGGCCAACCGGATCTTTGTCGGGAAGTCTGTGTGTAGGGATGAAGGATATCGCGCAGCCATCAAGATATGGTCTACTTCTCTCGGAATTTCCAGCATGTTCATACGCTATCTGGTGCCCTTCCCAGTGAGGAGCTGGATTGGACCCATAGTAGCGGCGCCTTCCAAGTTTTTGCAGCGTCGTGCGCTCGCCTATTTACTACCCATGATACGTCAAAGGCTGAAAGAGTTCCATGCATCCCACGAATCCGATGGGTCAAGCGAGGAAAACATGCGTGCCAACGACATGTTGCAATGGATAATTGAGAACAATGCGCGGAAAGCCGATCCCTCTGAGCTTGATCCCAGCAATATCGGGGGCAAGTTGATTCTTTTCAATCTCTTCGGTAAGCAGAATTTGATACCGAGCGACCTGAAAGACGCTGATGTTTCCCTAAACAGCTGTTAACACCACCTCTATCATGACCACGACAGTCATCCTAGACATACTATCTTACCACTCTGCTGAAGAGCTCGTTAGTGAACTTCGTGCTGAAGCTGGCAATTCAGCTGCTATGGGTTCAAATGATTCGAAACTGCTCGACAACTTGCCAAAAATTGATTCGGTCATTCGCGAGAGCCTGCGTTACAATCCTTTCCTCGCACAAGGTATACTTCGCGAGGTCATGCAACCGGAAGGGATACTAACCCCGAGTGGCGTCCATGTCCCACAAGGATGTCATGTGCACTCTGTGGTGAGCTGCATGCAACGCGATGATAGCATTGTCGAGAACTCTGGAGAGTACGATCCTCTGAGAAGTTATCGCATGGGTCTCAAAAATGGAAAGCAGAGTGGCGCTGTTCAGCTCGACGGGACCTTCCTAACTTTTGGTTTGGGAAGATATGCATGCCCAGGAAGATATTTTGCAGTGTAGGTTCATTCTACTCGACTAAATGGAATGCAACTGACTTGAAAAATTGCAGACACAGCATGAAGCTGATTTTACGCTACATTCTTTTGAATTACGACTTCTTAGTCGTTCCCCATCAAAAGAATGAGTACCTGGAGGTCGGTGACGGTCGGGTCCCCTCGCCTGAGCGTATCATAAACGTGAGACGGCGAAGAGGTATTGACCACACAGGATGAACGCGACGTGGACCGACTGTTCGTTGGGAACCTTGAATATTCTTTGAATACACTGGCAGCTCCTAAACCCACTTGCTATTTGATACTGCGTCGTCCACAGAAGGTCTCGAATAGGTAGTCAAGTCGACTGAGATACTCGATTGGGCAAAGCTCTGCAATTTCCCATAAGATTTTCGACCTAAAAGCAAAGAGATCCTGTCCTACCGGTACGCTTGACCAGTCACAGCATAGTGTTGTCTTAGATGAGAACAATGTTTGATCACCCCACCGAAACAGTGGTCAAGTAATACGATGGCTTCGATCTGTCTGATGTATCTCATCCAACCCTCTGCGCTGGTCGCACCACTCTTGAATAACAGAAGCTTCTATAATATGTCTTCTCTACCATCTGCATCCAACAATGCCGGATGCTCTGCTAGATTTGACCAAAACTCGGATTCAAAGTCTCTAGTCCATTGACTTTCCGCCCAAGGCGTCCATGGAATGTTGTCGTTCGTTAAAGTTTCTTGAATCGAATGAGGTCTGATATTTGCTTGGGGCGTCTCGCGAAACGCATCCGATAGTACACGATTCATGACGCTTTTGATTGTGTGCGTCGCTCCCGTCAGCAAAGCGTAACTAGGGTCCTCCAGATGAATGAAAGGCCCTGTTTCAATCTGTGCTACGAGTACACTCAAGTCCTGGATGACACTTTGTACGGGAAAAGAATCGGATCCATTGCGATTTAATAGTGACAGACACAGGATCCCCGCTGCTGGCAGCCCGTAGTATGCAATCTGGAATGGAGCAGTCAATATAAGCGAAATTGAAATGTTTGTTCACTGTAATGTAATCTCCAGACAAGACCAGTTCCTGAATTTACAAGCGACTCTCGGAGGATGAGGGTTTCCACCGTGAGCGCTAGCATCATTGTCGCAACTTTCAAGAGTTCGCCGGTTGGCATCCGTATTTCGTGCGCTGTGGATAAGTGTAACAAGAATAGTACGTGCAAATGGTTCAGACGAGCGCTGACCATAAAGTCTCGTTCAAAATGTTTACGGTCACACGTCTTAAGCGGCATTTCCAGACGAAACTCTACAGGCAAAGTGAGCCATTGCGCCTCAGTCTCGATCTGCATGTTACTGAGAACCAGTCAGCCAACATGAGCTTCTTGAGCTCTCCTTGCCAAAAATAACATACTCCGCCAGTATCTTGCGCTCTTTGTCATCTTTTTCACGAACGAGATCTAGTATTCTTTCCTTCATCAAAGCGCATAGGGCAGACCACCGCGTCTCCATGGCATACTCGAACATGGACTCTTTCATGATAGACGTACGCTGTGCTCTTCGAGGTTTTGCGACAACGGGTGCACACCGGCTGCACGTGATCGCATGACAGTTTCGAACTTCTGCATGGCTCGCAAGCAGCCAACCTTGAAGGCATTGGTAAGCGCTGTCGCTAGTTGTCTGTTGATGGCCTGGTCTGATGGATTTTGGCAGGGGAAGAAGAAACTGAGGTTACCCGACCTGCGGCAATGATGTTCGACTTTTGCGGAAACGCGGGGGGCCTCGAGAGCTTGATTCATCATGTCTCGCTAAGCTACCTTATTGAATTGATTGAACTTATCTTTTTGAAAGACTGTTCAAGCGCCACCCTAGGCCTGAGAAACCGTGCGTGGCAAATGGCCGCATCACAGGATGTTGTGAAAAGGGAAATGAGTAAGGAAAACTTCACAAACTGAAATGTCTTCATTATCTGTTCATGGGATAGAAAACATGTGTGGCTCTCCAAAAACATCATGACTCATTAAACGATGCTTCCAATGCCACTACTGCTGCTGCTGCTGCTGCTGCTGCAGACCTTTGATCAAAGTCTTCAGTGCATCATCCCTGTCCATCAACACTTCTACGAATCGCATGACTGATTCTTCGCTGTCATTACATTCTTTTAACGCCTGTTGCAGTTCTTCCCAGGTTTTTGCTTGCGCCGTGAGGCCCTTGTATCCGGAAGCATCTTCGTTAGCCGCACCGAAGAATTTAGGCGCATCGAGATACCGCCATGATGCAACATCGTTATAGGGCTGTTTCCACCCGTGTATACATCTCTCGATGGTGTAACCATCGTTGTTGATTAAGATCACCGTGACGTTCAGCCTTTCTTTGATGATGGTACTGAGTTCTTGAACAGTCATCTGGAGACTTCCATCTCCAATGAGAAGAATTGCTCGCGGGCACTGTTTGAGAATCATGGCGGTGCCACTGACCGAGCTGATCTAATTCCCGTTGGGCAAGCGCTGCACCCTGTGCAGCTGGGAGCATATACCCAATGGAAAACCAAGTTGAAGGCTTGAAAAGCCGGCAGTGAGGAGGTAGTCTGAAGTCACGACAACCGTGCCCTGCTGTTCCCGTTTCGGCGAGCACGGTGTCACCCGCACGAAGATGTTCATTCAGAACGCGGTAGAAGAGATCCTGTCTGATAGGACCGTCGGAAGGTTGGGCCAGAGTATTACTCGCAGTGGCGTTGATTGCCGGTTGAACAGCGATTCGTGTCAATTTGGACAACTGCAGCCTTTCCATCAATCGCCGTAGGAGCTGCTTAACCGGGACATTTCGAATCATGTCAGAATCGACCTGCACAGACGTCGACCAGACCAATATCCCAACACTGGACCTCGGCACGCTAGTGTATCCATAAGTATTCGTCCCACTGAAGTGCGGGCCAAAGCATAAGATTAAGTCGGCCGAATCGAAGTATTGGAAGTCTTCGGAAGGGGCCCATGACCCTTTCCATATACCGCGAACATTGGGCAAAGACTCATTGACGCAACCCTTCCCAAATACACTTGTCCAGGTTGGCCATTGTGTCACGCTTATGAGCGAGTTCAGCTCCTCAAGGATTCCATAAGGTGCGCTTTCACCATCGATCAAGATGAGAGGGCGCTTGCTCTGGTACATGCGGCCGAGCATCAGCTCAAGTGCCGCATTCTCGTCAGCAGAGGAGATAGATGCGGATGCCTCGACGGGCAATGCCAGACGCCGCGCATCTACCTCTGCTGTAACCATGTCTGTTGGGATTGCAACGTAGACTGGTCGATGATGCAGCAGGCATTGCTCGATCACCATATCGATCTGCTGTGCACATGTTCGAGGATCTGTCAGATTGGCTTGTGCCACTGTGATCTCCTCGTACATACGCGCAAAGTGGCCGAACTCGCCATCATTGAGCGTGTGGTGTATGAGTGCTCGCGATTCTTGCTGTTGTCGTGCCGGTGTACCGACTATGTGGACGACCGAAGCTAGCTCAGCATAGGAGCCAGCGATGGCATTGGCAGCCGAAAGCTCCCCCACTCCATAAGTCGTAATCAGAGCGCCAACGCCTTTGATACGGGCGTATTCATCGGCAGCATAGCCAGCGTTGAGCTCGTTGCAGTTTCCCACCCAATGTAGGCCTTGGGGTTCAACGTAATCCAACAGCGCCAGATTGTAATCGCCAGGAACTCCGTGTATTGATGCAACGCCTAATTGGCGAAGCCTCGTAAAGAGATAGTCAGCGAGAGTTGTTGTTGTTGTAGAGGCCATTGTAACTTGAAATAGATGTTTGGGCGTGAACGATTCACTACATATCATGCTAGCTATGAGGTTTATCTATCATTCGACAATGATCGTAGGGTTGAAGGTGACCCTAACGATTCTTGTAGCATTGAACCTACAAATCGCGCAGCCAATATCGGTGTTCGGAGTATTGGGGTCCACAGAGCGCAAAAATTCGCCGCTTGTCTGACGTCCGAATGGTACGCCGACAGTAACTCGCCGATGATCTGGAGAACGTCCTCTCACACTGCGAACACTCTCCGATTTCAACACTCCGTAAAGCGGGTGGCCGGCCTGGTGCAAAGAAGGATTCCGATGCGATTCGATCACCAAAGGTCATTACGGTCCGAAGTATCGCAAACACATTGGCACTCAAATGAGTATGCAGCCCCGTGTCACTTTCCAAAGTCAAAATAACGATGACCGACGTTGCTCCTGCCCTCCACCAACGCTCATTTCCAAATACTAAACTACCCTTTGTCTATCGCTTCTCATTCTACAAAAGGCACAAACCTTCATATGATCCACGAAATGAATAGACTTACACCTGAAGACACGAAAAGCCTTCGTGCTTCCGCAGAGCCTCTCTCCACCCAGGTCGCCGCGACCGTAGACTGCGATGCGTTCAAGTCGCTGTACGCAAAAGCAAAAACAACATCTAGAACACTGGCGCACCTACTCAGCATTGAAAGTCGAGAATTCACTGGATCAGCATTGATAAAAACACAAAGTCATCCCTCTGGGGACCGGCCGCCCAACCGCGGATTTCTATCCTTGGACATCTTTCAGCTCTGAGCAGTACTCGCCACTTCAGAATCTGACTCCGGGTGAAACAGAGGAGGGTATACTCAAAGTCACCACTGATAAGCACGGTGGCATGTACGATCTTGCTACCGCACTTAACTACGGCAATGCAGCTGGGGCGGCGCCTCTTTTGAGATTCCTCACAGAGCACATGGAGATGATAGAATTATTCTCAGTTACAAAAATCCTGGAGTGTGGTGAGCATAAGGCAATAAGTTTCAAGCATAAGGCAAGTGATTATTCGTCGTTTATAAGGCAAGGCAAGGCAATTCATCCATTTGGATCTGAAGAGAAGTTACCACAAAGAAGAGAAGGCTCCATTGAACCATTTTCCGAACTTTTTGATCTGGTCTCGACCGCGATGACCTGTTCATGCAAAGCACGAAGCATTTCCAGTCACAATTCGAACCACATGTTCCATCGATGCTTTCTATCAGCGCTGCAATTTGACAAAGCGCGTCCCCGTCTGGAGGGCAACATTCACGCGACTCAGCTCATGACGAGACCCGGACCGTTCCAGAAGCGCCACATGGCCAGCGATGCGCGCTCATCGAGATTGCATACATGCGTCGCCTGTTTGTCAGGCTACTTTCGATCCAAGCTCAGCTACGCACCCCGCTGCTGATGATATGATCGCGCCTATGTTACTAAGCTATACTACCTGCTATAGCGAAAGGTCGCTCTTTTTGCATAGCTCTACAAAAGGCTCTCGACTCTACGACATGCTTAGTATTGCCTTTTGAAGCAGTTTCGGTGGTCCGCTAGACATCATTGCTCGTTGCTTGTATGACTAAGCTCGCTATATTGTAAAATCTACTGTCAGACCACTGCTTCAGCTCTTTGATCTTTCAGAAAGTACAGAACCATCATCTTTATGCGCGTGTGGTGTACCGCATAGAAGCAGTTAGAAGACCCCCGTGAACAGTCTCGTGATAAAGAACTACAAAATGCTATAGAGAGACTTGGTACAACTTCGACAGTCACGCTATGGTCTTCTTCGGCGTTGCGTGAGCCGATGGAAGCTGAGAGCAGTATTACAGTATGGTTCGATTGCTATGGAGCTAACGCAAAGATCCTTACAACCCGTTTACTAAGCATGTACCCCCATCTCAGTCTCAAGCAAGTCAGGCGTTGGGCAAAATATCCGTTAGCAGCCTGCATTCTAGAAACACATGGATAAGAAATGCCGGTTCTTCACATCCTTCTTAGAAACGAATAACTTCAGTTCCATTCTTGGGGTGGAAACGCGTCCAGAAGTCCAGGAAAGCGCGATGATCGGTCGTTGCAGGACGCCTTTAGAAATCACCCTGCGCGCGAAGCGGTAGGCCAGGAGATGGTCATTTGACATCGACAGCGGTAACCCGAAGCACGATCGTCGTGATCCATATTGTCTCCGGCACTTGCGGTGAGTCCTCGGACCACCCGGGCGAGATGGCATCGCCTGTTGAAACCCACACCAATCCTACCTGCAGCGCTCTTCGATGCATCTCCATACAGCTGCACTTGGTTGAACAGTCATTCAGCTAGGGCTGACTGCTTCAAATGAAGTCGCTTGACTGTGCTACAGTGAGACGTCGGCATCTCATGAGTTCCAGCCAGCCGCTCAATAATCATGCCACTCCGCTTGAACGATTTGCGCAACCGTTACCTATAAATGATAATTGGTCGACCGCCTCGTTTGCTCTTTTCTTGACGCTACCTCAATACAGCTTCGAACCACTGTCGTCCTATTGTTTAGCGATCGCCTCTTATCTGGAGCTCAACACTAAAGGCCACTGCCTACACGTAAGTGCCTCGTCCTTGTTCAGACAGCAGCAAGTTAACGATCAGTAGAACATGCACAACATCTTCTTGATCACCCTAGCAGCCGTGACTGGGACACTTGCCGCCACCCGGAACATAGCAGATTGCAAAGGGCCAGTCGTGCACGTCTACGAGCACGATCATCCTGATTGCGAGAACGATCACAATCAGCCGTACTACCACTACCATGTGAGGTACGAAACCAGCAGAGGCTCATCAGGCTACCCATACGAGAGCAACTGCAAAAACATCGACTCGGGCATGGCTGAAGCCCACTCTCTGACCTACACGAGTGGGGGCGATGACCTCTCTCACTGTAGGCTGCATGTCTATGAGCATGAGAACTGTGGTGGGCATGAGGAGCGCTATCATTTGTCTGGCGTTGGAGGGTTCTCAGAGTGCATTAATCAAGACTGGAAATCAGCCAAGGTGAAGTGCACGTCGTGATTGACCGATGTTTCATCAATTGTGGCGCTGCTACGGTGTTTGACGGTAGAACTTGTAGGGATGCAACACTCTGCAAGTGAAAAAGTTCTCACTTTGCACAACCAAAGTAGGGATGGGAAAGGAATCGGTCAGCTTTACTCAACAAATGCCATTTTCGATTGGAAACGCAATGTTGCTCCCACAGAATCTTGTTGGTACGTAAAGACTACGGCTGTGTCTAAGCGCAGGAAGACATCTCGCTGACGCATACGGGACGTATCCTCCATTACACGCTCCAAGGGATGCTAGCTTTACATTGCATGGGGCATCGCATAAAATGATTAGGACTGTAGAACTAAACTCCCTGTCGTCCTTTTGACATGCTGACAAAGCGTAGACATTAAGGCCAGCAACATCTTGAGTCAAAGCGCTTGGTACGTAAGAATCAAACTCCAATCAAAATCAAAAGAATCTCTTGAACAAATAACTCATATTATCACTAGCTACAGTGTGCATCCTATGCGTATGGCTCGAGTATGATCCTGCGATACGTTAGAAGATCTTTGCCGTCATCCAGCGACAGGATGATATGCTGTGTCTAGGTTCCTTGTATTAGTGCTGAACTCAATCACTTCGTAGCTCAGTATACACACCTGATTCACGGATGCCCTTTGTTCGGTGATATTTGGTGTGACTTGAACTAGTCCACCTGCAGAATCGAGCGCGGTGAAGCTGAACTGCGTGCTCACGGCTGTGATCGGGCCCTCGCCGTAACGCTGAGTTGATTCCCTATAGTGCCACCAAGCAAAGTTAAGTCCGTCATCATCTGGATCCCAACTGCTGCGTGCATCGAGAACGATTGGATCCGGAAACTTCCACGGAACATGAAGGAATTCCGGTCCGCAAGTATCGTTCACGATGGCGACCGGTGCGTGGTTCGAATTTGTGAAATCGTCGCTCAGCGTCCATCTCATGCGAGCAGCAAAATCCCACTGGTAGGCTGCACGCCAGCGCCAGATCGTGGCAAAATTGCTGACGTAGAGGCTGCCACTTTCACCCAGTACTACGTCGTCGGCATCGGCAAAAGTATTCGAGGATCGACGCGAGCGGTCCAAGGGCAAGTAGCGACCACCCCAACTTCCCCACTCGATGTGCTCGGGATCTTGAAGGCCGTTCTTGATCATTGGAAGGAACGAGGGCGTATCGCCTTCCATGATAAATGTGTAATTGGGGTAATGCGCTCCCAGTGGGCCGATTCGAATGTTTGCTTCCAGCCAGTCGTTTGTGATGAGGGAAGTGTCCGCTCCTCCTTGGTCGAAATGTCGGAACTCTTCTCCAGATATGCCGTTCCAAGCCGCTTGCAGATACTCGTTGAAGCCGGTCAGAGATACGATGAACCTTAGTTGCGGATAGTGTAGGCGAATCCAGGGGCCGGCGTTGTCTTGGTCTGATATGGAATACACACGGATCTTGTCGACGAAGGCTTCAACTTCTGGAGGGCCCCGGGTCTGGCTGACGCTGTGCAATGCTTCGGCAAGGATGTTCGCGCCGCCCCACATAGTCACCCAGAGCGGATTGTCAGATGATCCAGCGTCCACTGCGGCAATCAGAGCGATGGCTGCTTGGCTCAAGGGGAGATCAAGCGCAGCAAGGCCATACACAGGATGACCTTCGTATACTCTATCGAGTAGACTTGACGCAGAAGGATACAAAGCGCCCACCGGGGCGTTGGCGTTGAGATTTGAGGTTACATTGCCGTATGCATTGATGACTTCAATCACGGTGGCGGCATCGAGCGAATCGTTCTTCCAGGTCGAAGTAACTAAGCTGAAGCCTTCAATGTCGATCTCGTTGGCGTAAGTGAGGAATCGCACAAGGCTCATCTGGTCATCTGGTTCGTTACTGATGTCGCTCAGGACAAAAACTCGATGCTTGTGTTCGTAGCGCGCTGAAGCGCATTGTTTGTCCGGGTATTGGTTGTTAGGCGCACGCGGCGCGGCGAAGCAGACACTGGCCCACGCGGCCGATGCATAGAAATGTGAGAACAAGACCATTGTGCCGCGTCGAATGATGCATTCTAAAGCAGGCGACTAAGGCCGTGTACCGGAAGCCATGCTTTTTATGTATCCATTGGATCTGCGCGAATGCGGGGCTCTCAAAAACCGCCGTCAGATGATGATGAGAGACAAGGTGAAAACAGCTAGCCATAAGGGCCCCTCACACGCCTGGTCGATCGCCTCGGCACGCTTAACTTAACTGAAAAGGGTGCAGCGCTTCGCAAGCGCCGCCGCTTAATCCACTATACCTCCATGGCATCTGACTAGGCGGGATGACTACGCGGCAAGTCTTCAACATCTGCACCGGGTGAGCGACATTCGGCCTTTCCGATACGTTGCGCATGTAGGAGAAGATGTGGCCGGTATGCGAGGTGAGAAGCAAGGATAACGCGTTACTTGTACCGAGGGCTACACCGACATGGCTCGTCAGTCACTGTTCATATACGACTTGATCCCCCAGTCTTAGCTCATTTCTCCAACTCGCAATTGTCTGCAAATCACCTTCGAAAATACAGACCTACCACTTCAACATTCTAGTGGGCACTTCTTCTGCACCACCTTTAACCAGGAATCTAGACATACAGGATACTTCACTCCAGTACGCTCATTTCCCACGATTATCACGCCATGTCGTCCGATGCGAGAGGACGTTGGGCGAGTCTCTCACGAAATCCCAAGCTATTGCTAATAGCGTTCTTCGCCTCGTATGTTGCATTGACGAAAAGTGTCGACAGACTGTCGAGCTTACGAAAGTCACATCTCGCTAATGGTGAAGTAGACTCGGCGGATTTGAGTATGGCTATTAGCAAGGCGTCCTCAGCCAGTCCCTAGTTATGACACGCTTCATCGACAATTTCCCTAGCGTCGTCGAGTCTTCTAGTGCCACTGGCTGGCTCACCTCCATCCTGCAGCTTGGCGGTATCCTCGGGTCTTTGTCAGCAGGTGTATTCGCAGAGGTATTTTCCCGGAAGTATACCATGTTCTCAGCCTGCTGTTGGGTTGTCCTTGGAGGCTCTCTGTATTGTGGAGCAACGTATCACAAGCCATCTTTGCTCTATGCCGGTCGCTTCTTTACCGGATTGGGCGCAGGAACTTTCAGTGGTGTAGGGTGAGTCGTTCGAACTTCATCAGAACTGCTTGATGAATCGTTTGCTTTCGAAATTTCAGCCCCGAAACTGACCTTCCATCTCCATAGCCCGCTTTATAACGCGGAGATATCTGTGCCAGAGCACCGTGGCCTCATGGTCTCATTTTATCAGTTCGCGACAATCCTCGGCATCATGCTATCGTTCTGGATTGGTTACGGAAGCAACTACATTGGCGGCATAGACGAGGGACAGTCTAACTTGGCCTGGCGATTACCATCCATTATTCAAGAAATTCCAGCATTTTGTCTCGCGCTAGGTATCTGGTGGATGCCTTTTTCGCCCCGCTGGCTTGTGAAGCAAGGAAGAGACGAAGAAGCAGTCAAGACACTGGCGTGGCTTCGCAAAATGCGACCCAGCAGCGAAAGCGTCCGCATTGAGTATCTGGAGATCAAAGCGGAATGTCTCTTTGAGGAACGCTCGTTCGAGCAGACATTTTCTTCGCTGGGGAAGAAAGAGCAGAACAGCGTCTGGGCGCGAGAGGTCGCTCAATACGTGAACATTTTTCGCTCTTGGGATAACTTCAAAAGGGTCGCCACGGCTTGGATCGTGATGTTCTTTCAACAGTGGAGCGGCATCGATGCGATCATTTACTATGCATCCAACGTCTTCATGAGTCTTGGGCTGACTGGCGGTACCATCGCGCTGCTTGCTACGGGGGTGACTGGTGTCGTCTTCTTCGTGAGTACGTTACCTGCAATGCTCGTCATCGACAAAGTCGGTCGAAAGCCTATGCTGCTAGTTGGCTCTCTGGTTATGCTTACTTCCATGGTCATCACGGGTATCATCGTCGCCAAATTTCGACACGACTGGGTCCACCACGCAAACGCCGGCTGGACTGCGGTAGTATTTATCTGGGTGAGTAGATTGCTCCCCATATCATCCCTCAACGTGTCTTTTGCATCTTGCTGAAAGTATTATCTAGATCTACGTTGGCGCCTTTGGAGCAACATGGGGTCCAGTGAGTTGGACATTGGTTTCAGAGATTTTTCCTCTCTCAATTCGAGCCAAAGGCGCATCTATCGGCGCATCGAGCAACTGGATCAACAACTTTGCTATTGCATTCTTCGTTCCTCCAATGCTTGCTGCCTGGGCTTGGGGAACCTATATTTTCTTTGCTGCTTTCTTGGCATGCGGTGTCGTGTGGGTGCACTTCATGCTGCCAGAAACGAAAGGAGCGTCCCTTGAAGACATGGATCGAGTGTTCAATAGTCATCGCGGAGAGACTGATGCGGCCATCTTGGCGGAGGCGCGTCGTGAACTCGGGCTGGATGGTGGTCACGAGGACGACATCGCGATGGGCCAGCGCTCAGCGCAGCAGAAAGACGGCACAGTTCTGAAATTAGAGAAGCCTGAAGACGCACGTGGTAACGAGCCTTTATAGAAGCATTACGGATATCACGTATGTACCCATGGAAATTTCAGGATGTAATGAGTGCTTCACGTGCGACGAACGATACAAACAGATTTTTCGAAAGTTCCCGCGCCGGCTCCTGTCACCCAAAGAAAGGCACGATGAATGCTTCGTTGTAGACCTTGATGCCAACTACGAGTCTCGGCGTCATGTAGGCAAATCAGTGAGAAATCAGGCGTTTTATATATGAAGACATGGTGCTTCGACTCTGGACGACAAGTACTACGGCAACAGTGTACATGGATACGGAGCGTGGAACTTGAAACTTGATTCCTCGGCTCTTCGACTGGCCGATTTCTGCTTAGCTAAGGGAAACGCCGATTTTAGCATTAAGACTCACCTGCTGGAGTGTGGTGCTGCAGAAGTGCCGAAAGCGGCCAAATGCAGTAGCTGCATTGCTACACTCAAGCGTCGATACGGATGGTGGCTCTTGTATTTGGACGAGTGCCTCCACACGGCGGCAATGGTGCTACCCATTGCTATAAGGAGTTAGCGGCGCCTCCTGAGTCCGCTTTTGGGAGTCTGAAGCCTCGCTCGTTCCACCGTCGCTTGTACATTCGAGCTGGTCGCGAAGCCGGAGAGTGTGTTGAGGAATAAACGATGAGCGCAGTCCTCCTTCCCTCAGTTCCCACGATATTTTCGCATCTGCACTCTTGCGAATATCATCACCACTTCGCCGATAACGAACAACAGACGCATCCTAGCCATACTTTCCAAGCCATGGCACCTGGCATACTGAAACCGGCATCAGCTTCAGAAAAATCCCCAGTCTCAACCACCGTGCGACTATGGCCAAAGGATGCCGTACTCGAAAAGACGTATGAGCAATTGTCCAGGCACAGCAATCCGGCTCTGTTTGTGACACCTGACCACTTGCTCTCGATGCGTGAAGACCCGATTCCCAGGATCGAGCCTCACCAAGTGCTCATACACATTCGAGCATCAGGCATCTGCGGTTCTGATTTGCACCTTTGGCATCGAGGCCACATCGGGACTTTGGCCGTGAGCTGCGACAGCATTCTTGGTCACGAAGCGGCGGGCGTTGTGCTCGCGACTGGCTCGGCGGTGAAGAACCTACGTCCTGGCGATAGAGTCGCGATCGAGCCTGGCGTGCCTTGTGATGAATGCTTCCTTTGCAGAAGCGGCCGTTACAACCTCTGCGAGAACGTTGCGTTTGCTGGAGTTTGCCCACACGCGGGTACCATTCGGAGATTCATGGCGCACGATTCTCGCTACTGCCACAAGCTCCCTCCAGGAATCAGCTATGCGCGGGCTGCATTACTGGAGCCGTTGTCGGTAGTTCTACGCGCCATCTCTCTTTGCAACGGCTCCCTCAAACTCGGTCAACCGGCTCTCATCTGTGGGGCTGGACCAATTGGTCTCATCGCACTTGCAGCGGCCAAAGCGTCAGGAGCATGGCCTTTAATCATCACAGATACCGATGAATCCCGTCTAGCCTTCGCGCGCACCTTCGTGACGGATGTGCGAACATATGCTGTCGATATCAGCAAGACTCCGATCGAGTGCGCCGAGGAAATCAGGGCTCTGCTCGGTTGCGGCGAACGCGATATCGCGCTCGGCCGCCCGGCACCGAACGAATACGTGGCCCCTACAACGGTCTTGGAGTGTACGGGAGTTCAGACGAGCATCTTGACTGCCATATATACGTGCCGTCGTAATGGCACCGTCATGGTCATCGGAGTGGGGCGAAGCATCCTCAACGAGCTACCTTTCATGTACATGAGCCTCAGCGAAATCCAGCTCAAGTTCACCAACCGATACGCTGATACGTGGCCCGCTGGCATCAATGTTCTTGCAAATCAACAGGTGCTGGATCTCGACTCATTGATAACACATACATTCCCTCTCGAGCAGGCAGTGGAAGCAATGCGACTCAGCGCGGACAGATCGCTGGCGGCGATCAAAGTGCAGATTGTCGACGATGCATGTATTGATTTATAGTCATCTTGCAATGTGTATGCGACTATCTTTTCATCGAAACATTGTTTGATTCGCGCGACTCAATCGTTCTCACTCGATAGCGCTTCGATACAACTTGCAAATGGGTCATCCGGGGGCCCGCCGAAACAGGCACTTCCTTCGCGCCAGGCCGCGAGCTACCGCGTGGCGTTGTTCTATGTTAGATGGTATGGTGGCACCCACGTACTCCGCGCCCAGTAGTTTGCGAGATATCTAGAAAGAAAAGAAACGTACGTGACCACCAGCGTTGCACAGGATTAAAACGTTGTGTAAAACTCTGTTGGCAATTGGAGACCTGCAAAGATCAATTTGTGTCCTATACAAAGCCATTACTGCTATCGATAGCAACGGTAACGATGTGGCTGCATGCAGATTGGCATAACTACTAACTTCCCCCTGCGCCGACTAGCAAGACGATCCTCCCGGACATTACTCGACGACACCTCAGGCAAACAGCCGGATTGGAGCATCGAGATAGTGTCCTGGATCATTAAAACGCAACCCTCTGTCAAGGGCACTGATTTCCTTGAGCTCCTGCGCTGTCAGATCGAAATCCAGCACCTCCAAATTCTGTTTCAGACGATCAGGGTGGTTGGATTTGGGGATCACTGCGACGCCCCTCCGCGTGGACCAGCGGAGCAAGACCTGCGCGGCCGTCCTTCCCGTGCGTTGGGCTGCTTTCTGCACCAGCTCGGCGTCCCATAGCAGTGGTGTGTCACTTGCTCTCTTGCGAAAGGCCTCGGGCAGTTCTAGGAATGACTGGGGTCCGAAAGAGGAGTATGCTGTGACTAGAATGCCTTTCTCTTGGGCTAGAGCGACGAGCGCGGACTGCACTAGGTAAGGGTGGTGCTCGATCTGCAGTGCGGAGATAGGATGGCGGGTGTAGGATTCGATGTCGTATACGAGCTGTGCTTGAGCGTTCGAAATCCCAATTGACTTAGCGATTCCCGCATCTACGACTTCTTCCAGGGCTTGCCACGTCTCTTGCAACGGGACCTTGGCTATGCTGATTGACTTGTGCTCAGCGTCATGCCACCATGCCTTTTTGATGTGTCAGTCGAATGCAGCTTCGATGTCTAGGTATCAGTGGCTTACCGGGTAGCGAATAGTGTCAGGATCGATGTACTCCAGAGCGATTGGGAAGTGGATGAGGTATAGGTCAATGTAGCCCAAGCCCCACGCTTCGTTCTGGGCGTTTGCCATTGCAAGGGCGTGCTCCCTTTTATGATAATTGTTCCATAGCTTGGTAGTGACGAAAATATCTTTGCGTTGCACTAGACCGTCACGGATGGCTCTTTGGACGCCGAGGCCTGCTTCTCGTTCGTTCTGGTAGTCGTATGCACCATCGAAATGTCGGTAGCCCATCTTGATGGCCTGGGGAAACGGTGAGCACATTGCGATGATTAAAATAATAACATATCGCCGATACACACATTGTAAACAGTGTCAGCAGCATGCTGAGGTGTCACTTTCCAAAGCCCGAATCCAACAAGAGGCATTTCACGGCCAGAGGCCAAAACCGCCGTGGACGATGTCATATTCGGGAATCGAAATCAGCGAATAGAAGGAAGAGCTGTCGTAGGCGTGTTGTCTTTTGTGGCGACCAAAGAAGCATCTCAGTGCGTTTTGTGTTTTGAATATATAACCCTTCATCGTGACACGATCCATGTCGTTATCCATTGTCCCGATTCGGCATGCCGTGGCTCCCGTCGAAGGGTTGGGGCTCAATGGAAGCCCAATGCGGCAGAATTACGCACGCGCCGAAAGTAAGGTATCTGGTGCTGGATTGGGAGATGTGGATGGAGATCGAAAGTCACACACGCGCGCGCGGTGGCCACCAAACCCCGCAGCACATAGGCTACAAGGCTCAGGCTGGTAATTCGACTCGTGAGTAGAAACATCAATCTTGACCGCTTGGGGACGCTATAGTGCCAGCCATTGTTTTTGATAATCGACCACATGCCTGGATGAGTTCGACTTCTTCCCTGGCTCCGGGACCGGCCGCACGACGACGGCGCGTGCGCTCAGGCTGTCTCACATGCCGTGGAAGGCGGCGCAAATGCGACGAGGCCAAACCGACTTGCAATGCTTGCCTCACCAGGAATCTCCCCTGTCGATATGAGAACAAGCTCAGGTTCGTGCACACCGCAAGTGTCTTGGGGCGCGATGGTCCCACGCTCGTGCAAACCTCGCCTTCCGCTCACGAACCTGCTGCCATTGCGCAAGAAAACGTCGAGACCGAGTCGAGCATTCGCCCTTGGACGTCGCCCACAGTCTTGACTGACACTATAGCCGTGGCCACACCGACACACGGTCACAACACACCCCCTCAGCAAAACACATCGGTGCCAACCACATCAACCGCCCAGGTGACAAGTCCTTTCCTTGCTTGGGCATCCCATTTCCAAACTCCACGCGAAAGCCACGGCCAGTCGTGCTCTTCATCCCTCTCTGAGCTAGACGTCCCACGGTGCAAGGTCTCCGGATATCGAAATGTCGCCGAATTAGATATGCTGAGTCTCTACCGCTATCACGTCGGCCCAGTCCTTGACCTGGATCCCATGGAAGCCTACTGGAGCTCAGAACTCTTGCACCAGTCAGTACACTGCTCGCGCTTGTCTGAAGCCATCATAAACGTATCAAAGTGTATTCAAGAGCGTATGAGATGTCGAAGCTTCGGGGCAATCGAGTCAGATCGATCTCTAACGACGCCCGAAACTCAAGGTTCGCAAGATGTAGAGTTCCCTGTTCAACTTCTGCTGGCTTGGCGATCGATGCTGCACATCAATCCGTCGAAATGGCTCGATTTTCTTTACACGCATCGTTCGTTCCTTATGGATGGTGAATGCCCCGCAGAGTGCCGAGGTTGGCGCCTTCGCCTTATCCTTGCTTCGGAGCTCGCGACGGATCAAGCAAACTCGACCTTAATTCACAGGGTGGTCTCGCCTAGTTACCAATTCGAGGTCTCAAGGCCGCCTGCGGGCAGCAAGGCGCAACTGCACAATTCGTGTGAAATACTCTGTCGCGCTGTCGCAGCGTTGAAAGACACCTTGCGCCCGACGACGAATCTTCCCATAGGGAGCATCTGGCAGTCTTGCTGGAGCGCTTCCCAAATCTGGTATGCAACCAGGACCGTTGAGATGCAGCAGATCCTCGAGCTTACTCATGAGGACGTCTCAGAGTCAATGGCGGGGACAGCATCCATCTTTCCCCCAATCATCTTCAGTAATCATTCTGCAACTTTGGCAAACGTGGCCCACCACTTGAGCTCAATACTGCTACTGCAAGCTAAGCCGCGACTGACCAGCGCGGCCGCAGAACGCGGGTCATCAGTCTCGCTCGGCTGGCACGTCTTACGCATACAGAGAATCGGGTCGGCGGCCGTTGAAGATGGGTTCTGGGACCCACTGCTCGCCATTGCTGTCATTAGGGCGGGAAAGAGTCTCAGTCATTCCAGCCAACTTGGTGCTGTAGCAGAGGTGCTTCGAAAGCTGATGGCAAATTCAGGCATGCAATTGCAGAATGACTTGGAATGGTTTTCGCAAGCTGCACAGGCGTGAGCTGAGTTACTCGGGACTTTGGTTTCTGGGTATAACTTGATGGAACACGCTTGGAGCATGCAACTCGCAAGCGTATGTACGAATGAGCTCTATTAGGTGATTAAGCCAATGCCGTCCCCAAATGCTATGTACCTCCATTTCAGTGGCACAGATCCTAGTCTTCTGATTGGCCTACACTCAGTGGGCGAAGGGTTTCCCTTGGCCCTACTTAAGCGCGCATGATTCCGCTTTCACATGATAGGCCCCCGTACTTCAAGGATCACACCGGATCGACTCGGCATTGCGACTTGCACTTTTACACGTCCTGACGATCAAAGAGCCGAAAACTACGATACATTTTCCCCTACATCAATGGACCATCTAGGAGCTGTCTCTGCAGATTCGGTAGCCTTGCAAAGATCTATCCCTCTTATAAACTCGCCCAGCATAACGTCACTTGGGGCTGGTGGTCATACCGATTTTTACCACGATGACCAACGCTATCAAGACCTTTCCTCCGAATTACGTTCCCTTTTACTAGCAACAGCACAGTCTGCATGTCCCACGCGCCTACAGACTCCGGATCCAGCTGCCAATGCATCTTCCTCCTCTGCCTCTGCCGGTATCCTTTTGCAATACGGTCAGCTTGACCTCCGAAACACAGACATCCCTGTCATTGACAGTGCAAGGTATCTACGCAATTGGCTGACTGAGTGCGCGCCTTGGCTAGACATGTTCGACCAAAGCCGGACCTTTGGCTCCCAGGTGCCATGCCTAGCAAAGAACTCGCCAGCAATTTTGTACGCAATGCTCGCGCTTTCTGCGCGTCAGTCTGCGCGGCAGAACGACGCTCAGCCTGCTTCCGAGCATAGCTTCGCTCTCTACGCAAAAGCCATCGCTGCGCTTACCGCTGCGCTAGATGCTCACGACCGGTGCATTCCCATCGCCGCGTGTATCCTTTGCGTCCTGGAGATGATGAGCGCAAACCCCCGAAACTGGAAGCATCATCTTGAAGGATGCGCTGCTTTGTTCGAAGCTTCTGGAATACATGGCATGTCAGGCGGACTGCATCAAGCTGTGTTCTGGTGCTTCGCGCGCATGGATCTGTGCAGCGCGATCATTGACGGCGGTATCGCTGGTACTGTCATCCCCATTGACAAATGGGCCATCATAGATCAACAAGTCACGCCTGGCACGGACACCGACGAATATGGGTCCTGGGTTGCTTCCGCCTTCGCCACAAGTGTGAGTCACAATAACGACATGCGTGCAAACCACTCTGTATATCTCTGTGCGAAAGTGTGCGATCTGCTGGCTAGGCGTACAAGGCACGTAGAGCTAGGCGAACAAAATGGATACGACACCGAACATTACTCTGCGAGGTGGGCTAGTCTGTGGGATGAGCTGCAGCGTTGGGCCGATGACTTGCCGCAAGACTTCCTACCTGTCGCAACGGTAAGCGACGATCGAGGGTTCCCCCGCAAGTTATTCAGCCAGTATGCCGCCATATCAAGCACACAGCTCTACCATACAGCATGTATTCTCATGATCGAAGCGCGCCCGTCGGGTATAAGTGGTGGCGTTGCGCATGGCAAAGGCAGCGCCTTGTGGCACGCGAAGCAAGTGGTGGGCATCTCTCTAGGCAATGAGCATCGGGGCTGCTTGAACAACGCCATTCAGCCTTTGTACGTCGCTGGCAGGCATTTTACTCACCGGGATGAACATGTGACCGTGGTAGATCTCTTACAGAAAATTGAAAGTCTATCGGGTTGGGCTGCAAGATGGAGAATCAAAGATTTAGAGACTTCATGGGGCTACCACTAGAGTAGATGTAGTCGAATATAAGAAGTCGTACCTAGCTAATATAGTCCGAAGAATAGTATAAGATCTTATTTTATAGCGGTTATTCATATACAACTAGACATTCTAATTCGTAATCCAAGAACCATTATACATCATTTCGTATCTCTATAACTCATATTGTTGGTTATGTTGTTAGCTCCATATACTTTAGAACTACTTCATTATAATAGCTTCTTATATAACTTTATGAATTTCTACTAGATTAGAAGCCTCTAGTACATCGCTATATAGGCTATATAGCTAACGGCGTATAGCCCTATTACCTTAGCTAGTAGCGGCCACTGTAGGAGAAGCAATAGCAAGATGGTCAACGAGGGAACATACATTCGACTCAAGTGCTTAGCGGTTTGCGGCCTAGAGCTATCGAAATGGCCTCGAAGCTTTACGCCCGGCGGCCCCAGCCCGGTTCGCACCAGGGATTTTGCCAATCGCGTAGGACCTTCTATTGAGATGCTTACCCTAGGTCCGAAAGCCTTCCCAGGTCAAGCAGCAGACTCACCACTCTTGCGAACAGCTTTTGCATGGTATTCCTCGACCGAAAGATAGATCACAGACTTAGCGCATATCACACGACAGTCTACAGCGTTTGAGGGGTTCCGTATACAAAGTGTTGACCCATGTACGTCTTTTTATTTACATTGAGACCTATGTCCTGCTCTTTATAGCAATCATGAGTGCATCCAACGCTGTCTGGTCGTCGTCGTCACAATGCGGCAGCCACGGCTTCGGATGCAAGTGATCTTCCATGTACAGCATTGGAAAGAGCCCATCGGAGTCTTTGTGGCGTTTGGGTAGATGAATCTGCCCAACTCCATTCCATCCCCCAGAAAAGAATATACAGTATCGATCTTTATCAACCTTCGAGTCGTAGTTTGTACAATGTGTCAACTTGAAGTGTTTCAAGCACGGCAAGCCATCTTTCATTTTGCGAAAGTATTCGTGCCAGCGTCCATCGTACGTCCAATAGTTGACGTCGTCGCCTTCAGTTTCCCATTTCAGATGCTCTCCCAACCGAAGATTAGGGTAGTTCTCCGAATCTAGTGTATGTCCTATCCAGAAACCATGCACAATTGGGCAATTATCCAAGGTCAAAGATGTCAAAGTGTCGCCATGTGAGAGAATCCAGTCGAGTTGCCAATCATGGGTAAACGTCATGTAATCAAGGGTGAGGCTTCTGAGTCTTGGGAAGTGGAGACCTCGAAAATCGCACTTGGGAAGGTAGCCCCACCAGGTGTTGTTGCGTGCCATATTCCCGAGTTTGAGATGAACCAGTTGATCTTGAAGGGGCTCAAGCCAGTACTTCTGCAGGTCCTGACCAAAGAAGACGTGTTGTTCTGGAAGCTCGATATCTCGTGAAATGTCCCGCACACTATCGCGCTCGTACCACGAGGCAATGTTGAGCTCCAAACTGTCCAAGCGCGACATTACGGCTTTGAAGTTCTTGGAGGTTGCGATATCAACGTCAACAACATCTTGTAGGTTGAGGATTCGAAGGCTGTGTACATGAGAGGCCGGGTGATCTGGGTGATTCAGTGCTTTCAACAACTGGCGGAAGAAGATTGTTCGATAGGCAAAAGACTCAGGAGCATCTGATGGGCATGGCTCCGGATCATCTGCATCCTGTGATGGTTCATGAACCTGGAAATCACATGTTCATGTCAGCGTCTGGCTCAGGAGGTATTTCCGTGCGTCTTCAATATTGTATACGCACGTTCATATTGTGCAATAACTTGATGCAACGCAAGTTTTTGAAGAGCCCGATCCTGCTGAGCATTCGCTTGTAGACGACAGAAAGCTCCTTTTCTAAGTCAGAGAGGCTAGTCGCCACGCTGGTGCCATTATCTCCACCATCATCTTCGGAATCGGACTCATCATCTTCGTGGTCGAGCTCGTACCCATACATGCGTGAGGGGCAATCATCTTCGATCAGCGACTCGTTGTTTTCGCTTTCCGGCACATCAAATTTCCAGCAAGGATTCTCATCTGCACCATAGCTCCAATCATCAACATCTTTTAATGCAGGCTTGATAGATATGGTCTTCACCAGCAGCGACAACCTCTCGTCTTGAAGGATGGACTGTGCTTTGTTCGCGCTTTTGGGCGTTGGTAGTAGTCGCACTTCAGAAAATAGCTTTTGTGCGAAAAGTAGCGCAAAGCGTTTGCATGTGAGCCGTAGCCGTTTTGTGTCCTCCCAGCGAAAGTCTCTGGTAGCGCAACATCGAGTTAGCAATTCGTCAGGTAGATCAATTAGAGACATTTCGCATGATGATTCTGTTTGTGTGGAGTAAGAAAGAGAATGTCTTTTCCCTTGGAACGGCATGTAGAGAGTGGCGGTATATGTTGAAGTGGCAACCGGTGAAGCCCGCCGCGCGAAGGAGTTAGCGACGTTTCGGCTATGTGAGCTTAGGCAAAGATTGAGGACGGATATCGTCATTTTGGACATGAGCTTTCAGATAACTTGGCACGATGTCATGGACCGAAATAAATGCAGTCCTACGATGCTTTGGAAGAGCACTGAAATCTTGTAAGTAACCCACTGTTCAAACAACATCCTTACAAGCATGTCTGCGAAGGCATCATCCGAAGCCAGACAGTCGCTGAGTGTTATGTATCAGCACCGATACCCTCGCACAGAGTAGATACAAGACTCTACGACACAACATGTGAGATAGATGGCATTGGGTCTCTCAACCGTGTGCCCGGCATATTTTGATATGAATTGCAAGACAGCAAAATCCATTCGAGACATGTAGCTAACGGAATTCCACATGACTATAAGCGCGATCAGGGGCCGGACAGGCTAATCTACCCAGGTTCATGACAAAACTAGGAGTTTTCGACATGTAGATACCACAACTCTTGTCAATGGAGGCTTCAACCACCTCTTGCCAAATTCCTCCCCTCAGTTGACTGAATGCCCATATTCTACGGCCGATTCTGGAAATAAGTGCACATGCCAAAGAACAGAGTGTCACAAACGACTGGAGACATGTTAGCAAGATTAGGAGGCCAGCAAAGGAAGTTCGTCGTTAACTTACGAGTCTGCCCAATCTTGTTCTGCTCGAGCACGTCGACGTTCTTGGAGAACGCCCAACCATAGCAAGCAAGCATATTCGGGAATCCAAACAATCCATTTGAGCCCGCCACTGCACACCAGGCATCAAGCACGCCCTCAGCGATATCCGAACTGGGGTTTCCATCAGGGTCCTCCTCTGGGACGTCGTCTCCTGGGCAGGCGGTCTTCTTTTCCATCACACTGATGCCACTGTCGTTCTCTGTGATGATCGTGCAGGTTGCGGTGTCACTCGTCTTAACTGGATCGTTGCCGTTGAGACCAAAACATTCCTCACAGGTGAAAGGAGGATCGAGAATGCCGGAATAAAGGTTGGAGATGTCCTGACAGAGGAGCTTGCCAACATCATCTTTGCCAGGGTCTCTGTCGTTCTCGGTGCAGCGTGCAAGCTTGTCTTCGTCCGTGTCAAGAAGGGGATACGGGCCTTCGGGGTGTTTTTTCAAATTCAGATCGATGTCGGGGAACTCTTCGTCATCCTGCGACACAGGGCTCGAGACGGCCGGAGTGGCATACAAGGCCACAGTGAGCAGGGTTGCAATACCGGAGGCGACTTTCATGGTGATGGTGCTGGAGTTGGAACAAATAGATGAGGTGGGTTGTCTTTCGAAGGTTCTTTGGCAAACGCCCCATCTCTTATACCTCACGGTGGATCCACATAGCTGGAGTATAGTTGCTACCCTTCGCGAACACAGCGTAACGAAGGATGGAGGTGATACAAGAGTCATGTCAAAGCTATGCCATAGATCCACAGAACGATTGAATACGAGGGGATCAACGAAAAGATCTGAGGTTCATCCAATTTTGGCCATTCGGTTTATCTGCGCTGGTGCTGGTTATCATTTCGTTCGTTTTTCGCAAGATTTATGAAGAGTGTGCTTCGCATATGGCTTCCACCGCGCTCATACTTCGAGCAAGTGGCATCCACAGACGCGAATGAACCAGTTGTCATTCGACTCTGGAAAGATTGATCATTCCATGAACGTTATTATTATTGCAATGCTTGAAGAAGGATGTCGTTCAACTCAGGGCAGAATCTTGGCGATGATGTATACAACTACGTCACATGGGCAAATTCCGTCGCTAGTATCACAATATACGCAGCGAAGGATGGAGGATCTCGCTTTTCGAAGCAGTTGCAAGCATATGAGCCATCTTGGCATTCATGCTGTAATCACGCAATGGACGTGCGACATGAATTAGTTACAAGCCAAGCCCAGCTTCTTCCGATCGCTGATTACTACGCCACGAGCTGTTCTTATACATGGCTTAAGCGATCGTTGTACCTGCTGGAAAGATAGACGACCTTTGCAATGCCCGATACGGGATGCTGATCGCATCGATTTAAAACGTCGCCCACTTCAGCCGCCTCTCAGCATTCGATTTCCTGTGAGCGGCCGCTTGTGCAACCTTGTTATCAATTGACATGATTTAGTCCTTTGATCGGAGCAGTTCTTTCGCTCACCTCTCAATCTGCATTTTATGAATCCTGTGCGAAAAACACGGATACCTAGTTGGCTTTCGCGGCAACGATAATTGCGCGGACAGTCGAAATGTGAACAATGTTGCAAAGTTCTTCTTTAACATTACCTGATTACCTCCGGCGCAGAACCTACTACATATGCGGTGAGGATCTCGACATGTTTGCGTAGACCGACGAGAGGGGAGGACTGATTGCAAGGGGAGTAAATCAGTATCAAACTATAATGCTTTCGGGTGTTTCGCCATGCGTTCTGGAAACGCGTAACAATATAGACGCATGGCAAGCCATCGACTCTATCAGGGCTTATGCTAATTGATCGCTCGATCAAATTGGGAAGGATGGACCTTTTGACAGGGACAACATGTTTTATTCTTACTCTCGGCCGCCGCAGTTGATGAAGTCTCAGGGTACTTGTGGTGTAGCTCCAGGAAAGACAACAGCAAGGAGGAGACCTCGCCATTGTCTCTGATCAGAATGCCTCGCGCCATCTTCTTTCGAAGAAAGCGAGACTTCTGTTCGTGGGACGGTTCTTCATGCCTTGATGACCAACTTTGCCAAATCAGTCGCTCGCTGTCTCGCATTGCCAACATGCACAGGTAAATTTACCTCGATAAAGAACTTGACCCAACTGTCTCCGCTTTCTCGACCAGTTCGCCGGGATTTACAAGTCGACATGCCGTGATCAGCATCAGCATCCACCTGATGCACCTATTGCGCCGCCTCTGCAAAATAGTCAGTACATGAGCATACGCATCCATGAACGCAGTAACGTACGATGCAGCCGCCAAGCCAGTCCCAGATGCCATATGCTTTTTGCCGTACGGTCGTGGTTCTTGCCCGTTCCCGATAGGTGTACGAAGCTCACCGGCACGGGGATCTGAAGGCGCGCATGAGCCGTAGCTAGGCTTTGTTAAACAACTTCCCATGGCTGCGGTATTTCGGATAGTTGGGTTGAAGTGCAGTCAATGTACAATTTGTGAGACGAGCAAATCATCATACATACATGTGTTGCGCGATGAACTTCAACGAAGCACAGCCCACGATCCTTCGGGGGCCTGAAGCTGCACTGCCACTGGCAGGCTGAGCAGGATGCGCCAGCGGTGGGATTCGATGCAGCTATGCCCATGGAGACGATCCATTTCGAAGATATGAGGTTGCTGCATATCCTCAAGCCACACTATCAAGCCGACAGGGGATGCACACGTGACGTGGCTTTGCTATACCGTCAACAACACCAAGGTGCGAGTGTTGTTGTGACTTGCCCTTCTCGGACACAGCTCCGCGAGAGCCGCATGAAGAATGTTGATGGGCTCGTTGGCTGATGCGAGGAATGACGGGAGTGACGCTCGGGCCGATCTAAGCTAAGATCGGGCAATGGCCAGCCAGATGGCCCAGATCGGCACCCCACAAGCGCATGGAGGGAGCATTCACATACATACCATACCGTCTTCTGAGAAAGGCATCCTGGTGTGGTTGCTACATCCGCCTTCTTATTGCTGGACAACCACCTGAGAACACTTCACTTACTTTTGCCGCTCTTCCTCCCACTCGGAAACCAGACACACAACACCTCAATTCGCCCACAACGCCCCGCCCATCTCACGTCATACGAGTGCAGCCTCCCGCCATGTCATACGGCTCATAGCAGCATGTCCAATCCCTTCGCGCGACGCAAATCCATACCCTCGCCGGCAAACGTCGACGACCTATTCGAGAAACTTAAACACCACGATCCTGAATGGCTACTTGCGACGCTCAGTGAGCGCTGGAGCAATCACCACGGACACAGCCCGTCCGCCGACCACGACCATGACGAAACCGAAACACTGCCGCGCAGGCCTCTGCTCGAAAGGTTGAAGAGGAGGAGCCAACTTTCCCACGATAGCAATAATACCACCAAGCCGATCTGGACGTTTGATGTTACAAGCACAAAGCTCCCACGCGATCTGCTGGTTTCAGACCATGTGGCTTTCGTCCGAAGCCATGACTGGGCATCAACTGAGCTGGGACCCATGTCTTCATGGTCGGTCGAGTTGCGGCGTTTGGTCAACATGTGTCTTGTGGATCCGCGACCAGCAGCAGTGTGGTGGACTAAGAGTAGGAACATGATCTACAATGAGAGATACGCGACAATTCTGGGCAACCGACACCCTCGAGCTCTTGGACAATCACTCGCACAAGCCTGGCCCGAACTTGTTGGGAGCTTTGAAGAGCACTTCCGCGAGGCCGAGGAGACAGGAAAGTCAAATAGCGGGGACAATGCATTTTACATTACTGAGCGGAATGGTTATTGTGAGGAACTCTGGGCATCCTGGGCGATATTACCGGTCACAGCGGAGAACGGTGGCACAGGATTCTACAACGCAGTATTCGAAACCACCAAGCAAGTCTTGACCGAAAGAAGGATGTCCACCCTGGTGCTTCTTGGGAGATGCACATCCGCAGCGAAGGACACCCAGGATTTCTGGAAGCAGGCTGTACGAGGTCTGGAGCCAAATCATTACGATGTACCTTTTGCGGCATTTTACGCTGCTGCGGGTCCTGAGTCGGCTATGCACCATCAAAATGCGCTGAGCGAACAATGGGAGGCCAACTCTCAAACCTCCAGATCACAATCTGATAAATCATCGAACTTCACAAACCGACAGTGGACTCTGGAAGGAATGCTGGGTCTACCATCGAATTGTGGCGGCTTGCCTTCCCGAATAGATACCGAGACAGCAGCGGACAACCTGACCCCATTGCTCCGACAAGCTCTTGCTTCCGGGAAGATTACGCTCCTAAGCACGAAGGACAACACATTTCCCAAGGACCTACGCGGCGTGGCCAAGTCCCGTGCTTTCGGAGACGAATGTACGACAGCTGTCTTGTGTCCCGTAGGACCGACCAATCGAGAAAATCCACTTGGCTTCATGCTCATCGGCATAAACCCCCGGCACGCATACGACGATGATTACAAAACCTTTATCAAGATACTCTCGCGACAGATGGCAACCTCGATCGCTTCAGTCGTTTTGGCGGAAGAGGAATTGAAGCGCTCACGGGAAGCAGCGGCATTGGCTGCACAAGATCGCATCAGGCTCTCTGAACAACTGGAGGTGACAAAGCAACAGGCCAAAGACAATGAAACCCGATTCCGTCGCATGACCGAATTAGCGCCAATGGCTATGTTCCACTTTGACGAGCTGGGCAACGTGTTGTACGCGAACGAAACCTGGTTCGAGCTGACCCAACATCCTCGTGATGCATTCTATCCTTTGTCGTGGTACAATGTGATCCACGAACGCGACCACGAACTCATGGACCGAGAATGGGCGAAACTCACAGCAGGTGACCCTGTTCATTTCGAGCTGCGACTCAAACGGCCCTTTATCACCGAGGAGACACTAAATGGTGAAGCAGTCATGGGAGATACCTGGATTCTTGCTGCAGCATATGCAGACAAGAAAGAAGACGGAACTGTCAAGGGTATTTTGGGATGCCTTACTGATATCAGCCGGCAAAAATGGTCGGAAGATTTCCAAGCACGTCGAACAGAGGAAGCAATAGAGCTGAAGCGTCAACAAGAAAACTTCATGGACATGACATCTCACGAAGCGCGTAATCCATTGTCGGCCATCACACTCTGCGCCGAAAGCATTCTCACCTCATTGAATGAACTGCTCGATAACAAGAAGAGCAGTATTGAGCTTCAACGGGATGTTCTCGAGACACACCTCGAGAGTGCCGAGATCATCATGGCTTGTGCTCAGCATCAGAAGAGGATCATAGATGATGTTTTGACATTGAGCAAACTGGACTCTGGTCTACTCGTCATATGCCCGGTGGAAGTTCAGCCTGTGGAAACAATCAAGCAAGCCCTAAAGATGTTCGACAGCGAATTGCTCAAGTCCGAAATCCATCTCGAGTACGAACTACTGCCTACGTACCAGACCTTGAACATAGACTGGGTCCGTCTCGATCCAAGCCGCCTACTCCAAATCCTCATCAACCTGCTCACCAATGCGATCAAATTTACGACCAACTCGGAGACACGGAAGATCGTGGTGTCTGTGGGAGCCAGCATCGACCGCCCAAACAATTTCAACGAAGGCCTACAGTATCTGGCCGATCCCAATCCGAGAGATCCTTCGTCACCTCCATTGGATGACGAGATCTATCTCACGATAGCTGTCAAAGACACCGGTCGTGGAATCACGAGTGACGAGATGAAACACCTCTTCCAACGCTTCATGCAAGCCTCGCCCAAGACCTACATCAAATACGGCGGCAGTGGCTTGGGATTATTCGTAAGTCGAAGCAAAGCTTTACCCAGAAAGAACATCTTGCTAAAAATCCCTCCAGATCAGCCGTGAACTTGCCAGCAGACAAGGAGGTCAAATTGGCGTGGCATCCGAGGCAGGTGTAGGCTCTACCTTTGCCTTCTACGTCCGCGCGCACCGCTGCGACGCCCCCACCGTAAAATCCTCACGCAGAAAGTCGCCCACCACGAACGACCCAACCGCGCGCAAACGCTCCAAAGCCTCCATCCTGACCGCCGCTGCCACAGTGGAAGAGGAGCTTCAAAGCCACGTGACATCTGAGCTGGCATCCCGCAAGGCCGGCGAACTAGACGATCTAGCCACGACAGAGCTCCACCTACTTGTCGTTGAAGATAACCTCGTCAACCAGAAAGTCATGTCCAAACAACTCTCGCGGGCCGGCTACGTCGTATCCGTCGCCAACCACGGCCATGAAGCGCTAGATCACATCTTGAAATCACGCTTCGCCTCCCCGAAAAACGGCACACCGCTCGACGTCGTGCTCATGGACGTCGAAATGCCCATCATGGACGGTCTCACGTGCGCTCGCAGGATCCGCGAGCTGGAAGCCCAGGGCCAGCTGCACGGGCACATTCCTGTTGTAGCTGTGACGGCAAACGCGAGAGCGGAACAGCAGGCCGCGGCACTGGAAGCGGGCATGGATAGCGTGGTGACGAAACCTTTCAGGATGCTGGAGCTCTTGCCAGAGTTGGAGAGGGTGAGGAAGATGCTTACTCCGGCGTAGTGTATTCTCAGGGCAGCTTTGAGACGCTGGACCGTTTGATGAATGCTGGATGATATGCAAAAGGAATGGCGTGCACCGACGGTTGTTTTTGGTCGGGTCTACGAAAGGGTCACGCATTGTGGGATCTCGATTAGCGTGGCGTTTGTTGTTACTGATCTTTTACCAACATGATATCCTGTGGGAGTGGGAGGCGCTTTACACATGCGCCATTGATAGATTAGTAGATTTTGGAAAGTGGAAGCGAGTTTCAATGAACAGCTCTTTTGGTCTACCTGGACGCTTGTAGCGTTGGGTACAGAGCTAGCCCATGCGATTTTGTTCTCCGTGTCAGCCCAAGGAGATATGGCGATCGTTGGGGAACGGGCTGCAATTGGAGGTGCAAACTCGTACGGTCTCATTGAACCATTCCTGCTTTTCTTAATCCACATCCACCTGCGTGCAGCCTCGCCACAGCACCGGGAAGAAACCCAGTTATTGGCGAAGCGCGGAACAAACGTAGCCTCATCCCGCTACTCTTTGAGGAAGTCGAGCACGACGGCATAGTATCCGGAAGCGTTGTAATGAAGATTCAAGCCATGCCCGGTATCAGGCTGCAAGTATGTCGCGAACCTCTCAGAAGCAGGGAAGTCTACGGCGGCTGGCTCAAGAATCCAGGCACAGTCCCCGCCACATAGGATTGTGTCGAATTCTCCCGTGGTAAGCTTGGAGTCTTGATGTTAGCGTGATTGGAGCGACAAGAAGTGGTCTTATTCTCAACAACTTACCAGCACAGGCCCAGTGAACTGTGGCGCAACAAGCGAGGGCTGGAACAGAGTGGGAGCTTCTCCGACCGCGAAGGGCTGTTTGATCGCTTCGGCTTGTTTTAACACGTTAGGATCGAAGTTTGGTTGCTTAAAGAAGACGTATTGGTTTGCTAGCTCGTCGGGCCAGGTTAGAATTCCGGTGCTGCGGTCACCCCAGCGTTGGGGGTCTACTTCTTTCGCCAGATGGAAGGTGGATGCGACTGCAAATAGTGGGGCCCAGGAGCTATTGTGAGAATAACCAGTGAGCACAGCACCGTCGCTTAGATGCGGGGCCTGCGAGATGAGCACGTTACTCAATCCGGCGCCGAAGGAGTGGCCGATGTGTAGGACTCTACCAGCAGGTACCGGCAGAGCTGCATACAGTTGGCCTGCTCGAAGGAGTCTGGTGAGTTCGATGAGCACTGCGGCCTCGAAGGGGGACTGCAGAATGCTGTAAGAGTTGCCAGAGCTCGATGCACCAGTGCCTGGGCGACTCCAGGACAATGTTGCATAGCCAGCGTTCGTTGCAGCCCGAACGTAATTATATTCGCTGTCTTTGCCGCCGAAGTCCCAGTACGACTTGTCGAAGCCAATGCCGTGGCTTAACACCTGTATGTCTTGGGCTCTGTTGGGCTGGTCAGAAGCAAAGCAAAACGAAGCATCAATTGAAAAGGTCATGGTGGCATTTGTAGACCCCGAGAAAAGCGGTGCCTCTGTACCGGTGGGTCTTGTGGTGATTCTCCGAAGCATTGAAACTGCATCGTAATGATTTCCAAACTCGGTGAATGCGGGAATGTATGAAGGAGCAGTGACAGTGATTGGAGCATTGAAATCAATGCAAGAGTAAGCGGAGGCGAGGCCCACGCTCCAGAGTAGGTGAAAAAGTGAGGAAAGATTCATATTGACTTGTCTTGATTGATTTGCTGTGATTTAAGGAGGACTATGAGGTAGCTTTATATATTTCGGTGTTGGTCAGTTCATCTTCAGATCCGTCAGCGTCTGTCGGAATTTTCCAACCCTCTGATCTGGATGTGACGATGTTCGAGGCATAGGCATTTGGAACAATAAACGAATGCGAGCTGTGGGAATGAAGACGCAGTGAGACGTGATCCTCGCACTTGAGGAGGTGGTGGGCATAATTTCAGCCGCTCCATGCAGAGCTCTCGTCATGACAAACCTGGAAAGAAATAAAATGGCGTGCTGAAAGCGACTGCGATGACGGGTGGTTCGATGCCGACGTATTTGATACATGTATGCTGCTGACGCATCGGAGGCTGTCAGCGGTAGCGTGTCCGCTTGGAATATGATGACCGCCAGTTGCCTGCCCAGCAGGATTCAGATGAGGTCGCATCGCGTCTCTTGTGCCGATATCTGCAATTCGACGTAGGTGGCTCAGTGGGAAGAGAAGAGAGTGAGATGATATGTTCTGAAGTCAGGATACAGTAGAGGACAGGAAGGCTTGGCATTGCCGACGCCAGGATGGACAGTTGCGCGCGGGGTCGCAACTTTTGAGTGAGATTTGTCGCCTGTCGCCCAAAAGTGTCAAAGTCACCTTCCCATTGCCTCGTCACGAGAACCCAACTCTGTCACCCTACGCTCGATTTGCCACCGGGCAGGAGTCTCACCAATGCAAATAATGTCCCGATAGTCACACCCACCAAGTCGACATAGCACAACACCGCCGCCATGTCGAAGCTCTCCCCCGAAGCAGCCAACCTGCACGATGTCACCTTTGCGAGCGCAAAAAGCTCCTCTGAGGGCGTCAAATCCTATGCGCAACAGGAGCTTATGAAGCTCAGCGGTATCCAGGAGCCTGGCGAACTTATTAGGATCGTTCAAGAGCTCGTCCAGCACCAGCTGTTCCGCACCCTCAAAGCCGAGCGCACACTATACTGGTCTCCACGGTCAAAAGAGGTCGCAGCGTCACTTTCTATCCTGGAAAACGACGAGAGACTGATTTACGAGGCGATTGAGAACTCAGAGACTACGGGAATATGGCTGAAGAGGTTGAAGCAGAACACGGGTGTTGCGCCGGGCAATGTGAACAAGATCATAAAGAAGCTGGAGTCAAGCCAGTTGATCAAGAGCATCAAGAGTGTCAAATCGCCCGCGCAGCGCATTTACATGCTCTTCCACCTAGCCCCCGCCGAGGACGTGACCGGAGGTAGCTTCTTCGACTCAGGCGACCTTGACGAGGGATTGGTAGAAGAGCTGGGGAATCTGATCGTCTTCCATGTGCGCAGCCAGAGCTGGGTGGAAGTTAAGCCTACAAAAGCCGGCAGGCACGGGCGCGATTCTTCGCCCGTAGATGTGGATGCGGAGAGCAGCGAGAAGAGTGGCAGCAAAAGGAAGCGCGACTCGACCGGCGGCAACGACGAGGCCATTCCACAGAAGAAGCGCAACCGACAGCCTGAGCCTGTGATCACGCAAGTTGCTTTTCCAGCAGGAAGTCGCGGCTACCCGACCGCAGACAGCATTCACAACTTCATCACTAATTCCAACGCTATTCGAGAGTCCAAAGCAGCTTCCATCACCATCCGCGAGGTGCAGGAAATCCTCAACGTGCTAGTCTGGGATGAGAAACTGGAGAAAGTGGGCAACGGCTATCGCACCGTACTCGGCGTGAAGTTCCGGCCCCCTGGCTCCTACGACGGCGACAGCAACATCGAAGACATCATCGGCAACGGTCTTACAGAAGCGCCGTGTGGAAGATGTCCTGTATTCGACCTCTGCGCTCCAGGCGGACCGATCAACGCAGGAAACTGCGTTTACTTCGATCAATGGCTCAAGGCATGAGAAAGAGAGTCCATGGCGGTGACAGTAGTGTGATGTGTTGTGGCACATCTGAAACGGGGAACGTTGGCATCCACGTGCGCTGCATATATGCCACATTTGACGGTTTAGCGAAGGCGTTGGTAGGAATAAGGATGCGCGATGCGAGCATTAAGCATTGACTATCTATATTTCAATTGAACTTTTCATATATTCAAACCATATCCAAAGACCATCCGCCTGCGACTTGCATGGATCGTAAAACAAGCAAGATCATCTTTCATCAATAGTCGGTTTCCGCATGATATCTGCCAACAGGTAACCCCTGATATACACATCTTCACCTGGCACGCCATGACCATCTTCAAGGCTTCAAGCCAGGTCAAGCCGGCCCCAATCTCCGCTCTGCCGTATGCGCGCCCAATGGGAAACGGTTTCAACAAGACTAGCAAAGCCTTAGCGTGACGGGCTACTCGTCTATATTAAATTAGCCCAGTCTTATTCACGTTTGGCTACAACGAAAACGGCCATTTTGATGTGCCCAACCGTTGCACCATGTCGATTCATGAGTAGAGTGCCCGACAAGGCTAACGTTGAGGGCCTGGTCTGATTGCAGTCGAGGCCCTTCGTTCCCGGTAGGCTGTTCTTCTTCGCTTCTTGTTGATATCCCACCCCAAACTCCACCTCTCCACTGCAGTGCAGTAACAAGCTGGTCTATACCTACACGCTCCTTCACACGCCGCCCTAGTCGCTCATTTCGCATACGCATTCCCAACATTCCTTCCACGGCACGGCACTCGACACTCCCAGCCCTACTCACAACCTATTACAGAGCCCGGCATTCCAGAGCCCGCCTCGGGAAAAGAACCATCACCCCATCGGGCCATATACCATCAACATCCTGCAAGTCAGCTTGCACCTGGATTTTCAACAGCGATCGGCGCATAACTCGCCATAAAGATCCAGATACTACTACGCTCTCGTTTGCAAGAAAGCTGCGAAACACAGAAATCATACCATGGCCGGCGTACGCGACCCAGCGTTCTGGAAACGCTTCTCCGTCGCAGTCCACATGGACGAAGAGAAACAAGGCGAGAAGCAATCAAAAGACGAGTTCGTAGTGCCCTTCTCCCAGCAAACCCGACTAACATACATATACTAATAATTCTACCTTGCAGTGACTCCTGGCTAGCACGACAAAACAGCAAGAAGAAAACGCGCACACAAATCTGCTGGGCTTTCTGGATCGGCTTCCTCCTGCTCGTGGCGGGTGTTGTGGCAGTGATCATTTGGCTGGTGGAGAGTGGGGTGTTGAGCAGTATTGGGCATAGTGGTGGGGATAAGGTGCAGAGTTCGAGTTGAGGTTCACTTTCTTTCATTGTCTTGTTATTTTCTTTCTGACGAACTCTCCGGACATGACTGGCCTCGCGCGAGTCTGGAATGGAGTGGATCTTGTGTTTCTGATGTATGTATAGATATGATACCATGATTTGGCAGCAGGCGCAGCAGTCTGCTTGCCAGAAGAGAGATATACTTTTGGAGAAATGAATCTTGACATTTCTCTTGCGATGTGTTCGAATTTGTTTTGTAACTTTCTCGATTTGCTATTGTACAATTCTCCTCAACCTGACGCCTCGCTCAAAAATCTCATGTGTGTGCTGGGTATCATTTGCTTCTTTTTCCTTTTAGATTGGATCTTTGCATCCCGAAGCTTTCTTCCCTTTCAGCATCTTCTGGCCAACGTGGACCTGCGTTGTGGTTTCGCAGGGATTGCTATCAAGTTCGGCCGGTGTTTCCTTCAATCTGCCTTCCTCCGTCCGCTCACGATCTGTCTAAATTCCAGGATGTTCAAGAACTTGCGGTCGCTTTGTGTTTGCTCTCGAGCGTTACGAGTCGATCTCATCAGGCTTGGCAGCAACGCTTGGTATACCAAGAAGTAGCCCTCAAATGGAAGAGCGCAAAGTTGCAGGAGTGATTTGAACCGAGCGGCCAGACGTGCGCATCTAGTACCTCGGTCTCGTAGGCTCCGGACTCGGGCTCCTGGTAACACTGCGCTCGTCCCTGCCACGCTCGCGCAGCCACTTCTTGGTGGCCAACTCCAGCTCCCTGTCCAGTTCAGGCGAAGGCTCCTTGCGATGGATGAAGTTGCAGAATCCGCCGCGCACACATCCCTCGCCACTATTGAGTCTGCAGCAAGCCTCGCGAAAGTCCGTCACGGGACTGAGCTCGGCGTAGATGGGCCGTCCTGCGTACCATCTGCTGTTCAAGCTCTCGCATGCCGCCTGCGCCGAATCCTCGTACTTGAACCGCGCGTACACGTTGCCGATCAAGTGATCGTTGTTGTTGTCGCACACCACCACCTCTTCAATCTCGCCAAACTTGCACATCTCGCACCAGAAGTCCTCGTAGAAAGCGTCGAAGTGGTTCTGAAGCTGCGCGGGCGTCATGCGTGACTTGCCATCGTAGGCTGGGTTCTGATAGAGGTTGGGCAGGAGGATCGTCTGACTGTATGAGGGCTTGACATGTTTGCGCGAGCAGCGGTCGCCGTGGCGGCAGGCGCCGATTTTGTAGTAAAACGAGCAGTTGACCTTGTCCTGTTCCGTGCCGAAAATAGACGCGAGGTAATTGGCCATGATATCGGTATTCTAATGAATGTTTGTGGAGGGCGCAGTGTTGGTGTAGTCGTGTAAAAGGTGGTTTGCGCCTCGCTGTGTGATATGAGGATCAGTTGGAGTGGTGAGAGCTCATCAATAGCTCCATCTAAGGCTTTGAGATGTTCGCGACGCGCGAGGTTGCCTTTGCGGGTATAGCCGAGGTTTTGTCAGCCTGATTCCTCAGGCTTCCACGCTCTACGAAACGGACATGAACATATGCAAATGAACAGACCGAGCATTGTGCTGGTACTACAGTCGCAAAAAATGGCACAGATCGCACTGGAGGAAATATTAGGATCACATGGAACGAGTTGAGCGTATCGTGAGCTTCTTCACATGTGCAAACGATCTCGGCTACAGATTTCCGAGATGCATCCACCACGCTGCGCTTTATCCACAGAGATACGACGAACATGATGTTTTCTCGCCGCAATCCACACGACCAAGGCTCCAATGAACCCTGTTACAACAGCTGTATTTCTTTTCAACAGACCAATAATCCTTTACAACATCGACCGCTCAACTCGCTCAACGAAGAACTCTCAGCAACGCAAACAAGCAAACATCATGAGAGCTTCATTCGAAGATAAGACTTCGACCCTCACTTCAGGGTAGGTGCTCTCCATCAGACGGACAAATGATAAATCAGTATCTTTATCCCTCTGGTCGATGCGATCTCGTTAAATTAAGGCAGGGTAGATAACGGATTCTTTGTCACCGCTTACGGTATCTTTGGTGTAGCTTGGTAAGTCTCCATTGGCTAGGGTGGGCTTACATATCGTATCACCCCTCAATGTATTGATTGTGCGGCACGAGGTCTGCAGTTAATTGCAGTCGTACAAGAACCTGGGAAGTGAGTTTCTGCGACTGCAGCTCTTCCAATCAGTGCACGCGACGAAGTCAAATCGAATACGTTGAGTAGCGAAAGCACCCTGTCAAGTTCAACCACACAACAGGCACATCCCACGATTGACCTACCTAAACAATATACATAATGGTCACAGCCTCCGCAGAAGTCGCCATATCTCTCGCAAAGAGGAACCTTCTTGGTATCTTCAACGAGCGCAACCCAGCCAAACGCCTCGAGCAGATGAAAGAGACCTACTCCTCAAACATCACTTTCAGCGAACCGAGCGAGGTCGTCAGCGGTATCGAAGCCGTAGACGTCGTCATCACAAAGCTACTCGAAAGAAGCCCAGATTACGTCTTCCGACCAGTTGGAAAGGTCTGGGTGAACCACGAGATGGTCACCATGGAGTGGGAATTTGGACCAGAGGGACAGGCTGCGGCTGTGCGTGGTAACGATATCATGTTTGTTGACTATACCACGGGCAAGATTGAGAAGATGTATACCATTATTGATGGTCTGAGCGATGTTGGGGCTGTTTGAATGGTGTTCTCTCATGATTGAGAATGTCCTTGGAGTTCAAGAGCTTGTCGAAGGAGCAATGAGCCTCGTTATTAGCGAAAGAGGGCAGAATGATGCTGTCCCGACCTTGCGCTCATTGATTCATCTTATTGCATTCTGTCTTGAGAGATTGTCGTTTGTTGCATTGGAGGTTCTAAAGTTTGGCTTCAACGGGTTCTAGAAGATTGAAGACAATCCTCCATTCACTTCCCAAATGTTGATTCTCACACCCAAACAGACGGGCTGCCAACTCAGAATGCCCACCTAGATCATCTTTCGCAAATAATCTCAGGCGATTAATCGGCTCACCATCTATCGCAAGTCTGGCTGTTTTTGACAACAAATAAAAACCGCATCTCCGAGATCGATCAACAAGACCGACGGCAAAAGGCGGGGAAGCATCAACACAAAGGCCTAAACAAGCAAGTGTAGGCACCGATTTCCACTACCACGCCTCATATCCAGGCATCTCGAACCCTCGCCTTCCCTCTTCCCCTCTTGCTCTCTGCCTCAAGCCATGAGCTTCTTTGTACATGCCTCACGGCGGCCGTCGCCCCGTATCTGCCCTTTGCATCTCTCTGAAAGGTAAACCAGATCTCTGATCTGAAAGTGACGATGGGGTGCTTCATGCGCAAACTGCAGCCGCCGGCAATAAACGTCATGGCATAGTTCGCAGACATGAGCTGCCTACTTTATTAGCCATCGTAGTGCTCGACACCGGAGTACCTCGAGATTTCTTCTTCCACTCTTCTGTTTTTCTTGTTATCCGAGACCTTGACAGAAACACTACCGATCCTCAGCCTCAAGCATTCTTCCTTATGACCAAACGAAAGATGGCTTCAACAACAGAGGTACAAAGGCCGACCAGATCCACCAAGTATGGCGAGAACATGACCAACGGGATCCTCAAGAGCGAGCACAAGCCCAGCGCGCCGTCAGGCAAAGGCGCAAGCGATGATGAGATACAACTGGTACTACAAAGCTTCCGCATCCTCGTGGCGGATCTTTGCGAGCAATTCAACATGGGACACCCTGGCTCAGCTATTGGTATGGCAGCTTTGGGAGTTGCACTCTGGAAGTACACTATGAAATATGCACCGCACCAACCCACATGGTTCAACCGAGATCGTTTCCTCTTGTCAAATGGCCACGCTTGTCTGTTTCAGTATTGCAATCATTACCTCGCTGGGTACAAGGCAATGTCATGGGAGCAACTTCTCTCATATCACTCCGAGCGACCGGATTCGCTTTGTCCTGGCCATCCCGAAATCGAGCATGAAGGCATTGAGCTCACCACTGGGCCACTTGGACAGGGTATTGCGAATGCGGTTGGTCTAGCCATGGCTTCGAAGCATCTGGCAGCTACCTATAACCGACCCGGTTACGACGTGGTCAGTAATCACATTTGGGTCACCGTTGGTGATGCTTGTATGCAGGAAGGTGTAGGCTGTGAGGCTTTCTCGTATGCTGGTCATCTGAAATTGACAAATATGACCGTGAGTGGACTAATATCGCATGGCAGTGCTTATTGCTTTGCTAACAGCCTCAGGTAATCTATGACAACAACCAGATCACTTGCGACGGGAGTGTCGACCTGACCAACACCGAAGATGTCAACAAGAAGATGGAAGCGTGCGGCTGGGAAATCATCGACGTCGAAGATGGCATCAATGATGTCGACTCAATCGTGGCGGCCATGGAGAAGGGTCGCGATCCAACCCGCACGAAGCCACTCTTCATCAACGTCCGCAGTATTATTGGAGTTGGCAGCGCCAAAGCCGGTCAAGCGATTTCCCACGGTGCGCCTCTCGGCACAGACAATGTTGCCGAAATGAAGAAGGCATATGGCTGGGACACGTCGAAGAAATACCACATTCCCGAGAAAGTCAAAGAGTTCTATGCCGAAATCCCCGCGAGGGGCGACAAATGGGTGTCCGAATGGAATGATCTCATGGAGCAGTACAAGCAAGCGTTTCCAGAACTGGGCGCAGAGTTTCAAGCTCGCGTTGAAGGCAGACTTCCCGCAGACTGGGCAAGCCTCATTCCAAAGAGCTTCCCTACGGAGGACACGCCTACGAGGAAGAGCAACAACTATGTGATGAAGGAAATGATCGAAAAGATAAACACCTTCATTGTCGGCACTGCTGATCTCACACCTTCGGTCAACCTCACATATAAGGACTATGAAATCTTCAATCCGCCAGACCTTAAACCAATCAGTAAGTCGAATTCATTGATCTTAGCTAAATCCTGAGAATCAGAGGCGGCAGGGCTAACGAGGTTATTCCAGGCGGCGCACAAGGCAGCTACAAAGGCCGCTACATCCACTATGGCATTCGCGAACATGTCATGGCCGCCATCGCCAACGGTCTAGCAGCCTACTCTCCCGGCACGATCATTCCCATCACCTCATCGTTCTTCATGTTCTACCTGTACGCAGCTCCTGCAGTCCGCATGGGAGCTCTGCAAAGGATTCCCGTCATCCACGTCGCCACTCACGATTCCATCGGCGCTGGTGAGGACGGTCCCACGCATCAGCCCGTAGAACTCGCTGCTCTATACCGCGCAATGCCCAACATGCACTACATCCGTCCAGCCGACAGCGAGGAAGTCGCCGGTGCATGGGAAGCCGCCATCGGTTACAAGGTTGGACCCAGCATGATTTCCGTCAGCCGCCATGCATTGCCGCAAACCGGCGTGACGAAACGTGAAGGCGTCAAGAAAGGCGCTTACGTGGTGAAAGAGGATAAAGCTGCGGATGTCACGCTGATCTCGGTGGGCGCGGAGCTGCACTTTGCTCTCAAAGTCGCCGAAACCCTGCCCATCAAAGCGCGCGTCGTCAGCTTCCCATCACACGCACTTTTCCAGCAGCAAAGTAAGGAGTACCAGCGCGAGGTCTTGCGGCGAAACGAGAACATCCCAAGCGTGGTCATTGAGCCTTATGTCAGCTTGGGATGGGAGCGGTACGCGGATGCTGGGCTCAACATGCGCGGCTTCGGACACAGCCTGCCAGGGAAATACATCTACGATCATTTTGGTTTTAACGTGGAGGGCATGGCGAAGAAGGTCGAGACGTTTGTGGGAGATTGGAAAGAAGGTGTTATTGGGCGCGGTGAGTACACTGAGTTGCTGGAACCACCATCTCACTAGGGGTTTTTATTGCTTTTGGTCTAGCTTTCATGTGTTATGACAATAAATTTGGTTATTCGAAGACTACATGAATGTTCTGGTATCACGCAATACGTAGAACAGAAAACGTTAAATCATGATCCGAAACCCCAACTGCTGGCAAATGAAACGAGGCGAAGAAGCCCAGTGACCGCACCGCTTTACTTTGACGCCTAATCATTCCAAACACCCGTTAGAATGCGATCATAAAGTCAGAAGTAAACCTACTCGCTCAAGAGGAGACCGTTCCACCATCCGTGCCAAAAGTTGGCATGTCCAGTGGCATCGGCGACTCCGGGGGTGTCAACAGCGCCTGCGCTGGTTTATAATGACACGCGAAGTCACAAGGCTTCTCGACCGGCGGCGGGGTGAGAAGATCCTGGGTAGGTACCAGAGGTAAGAGCCGCTTCTGCGTGGCACGGTCGTCGTGAATCACCACGTCGGCCGCGTCCACCCAGACAGAGGCTCGGAGATCCACGAGCAGCTTTTGTTTGGCGAGGCGCTTGTAGCTCTGGATATCGTCGAAGTCGATGGTCTCTTCTTCGTCTGGGCTGGTGATATTGCGACGGTGCACGGCAAAGCGAATTGGTGTCTTGGTGGCCTTGGTCTTGCGAACGAAGTCATAGCGACGGCTGTGATAGCGGACGGAGCGAGGAGACCAAAAGTCCTTGCTCATTTCAGCAAGCTCGTTCGCTCGTGCAATGGCCAAGGCTGAGGGAGAAAGATCAACATTGTGCTTCCAAGGACCTTGCTGAATGATCCCGTTTTTGAGCATAAGCGTAACATGACTGTGGATGTGTTCATCTAGAGTGCGTCCAGCGCCGGGGAAGATGAAATCCACAAGACCGATCTGGCGAGCTTGAAGCGGGCTCATGGGTAGCATGGCATTGAGAAGTTTCGATGCGTTTGCTTTGCCGCAACGGGCGTAGTAAGAGAGGGTGTGATACTCAGAGCCGTACAAGCCTATCGCTCGGTAAGCAGGATTAAGAACGATGTCTGAACCAGCGATGACGAAGTCGCAGGCAGTGGCGAGAGCCACGCCTCCTGCTGCTGCATTGCCTCTCATAGCTGCAATGGTGAGGATGTTACGAGAGGGGAACCCGTGTAAGAGGTATTGTACTACGTCGTCGATGCGGTTGATGTTGAGCCAGGACTCTTGAGCAGGGTCAGCAGCAGCTTCGATGACATTGAGGGCAATGCCATTGCTGAAGTATGCTCCGCCCATGAGCACCACTGCACGAATAGATTGGTCAGTAGCTGAAGTCGCGAGTATGTAGTCCATGGCTTCGATGAGCCTCGAGCACTGATCGGTACTCATGGCGCCATTGTAGTGCTCGAAGTGCAGGTATGCAGACTTGTTGGAGTTTTCGTCGACATCAAACTGGACCCACACTTCTTGGTAGGTCTTGCCAACTGCGAGCGAGAAGTTGGCGACATGCGGTAGTTGGAACTTGCTGATCGTGGCCTCGTCGAGGATGTCCAGCTGGGTGAGGCCTAGGACCGCAGGAACTTTGGGCCAAAGCGCCCTGTCCAATTTTGTCTTGGAACGACGAACATGAGAGATCCAAATCCCCTTGTTGTCAGCAGTCGCAAGACAGATGACGCCGTCGCATATACCGAGGATGCCGGTATTGGTACCGGCAAGATTCATTGGGACCATGTGCCCGAGTGTGTCATCTACGGTGCCTCCATAGACATACATGTTGGGCCCAAAGACAGTGCTTAGCACACCAGGCTGCGAGTCGGCACTCCTAATGCGGCGAGAGATGTATTGTGCGGTGTGGCGATGGATGTCGAATTTCCCGAAAGATGCTTTCAGTAACGGTCTCACGTGTGTAACACCTCCTTGGAAAGGCTGGTTGTCCGAAAAGGATAGCTCTCGATAAACAGGTTTCGCCTGAACTTTTGGGTTGTACGGGCGAACGATGGAGTTTCTCCGAAATCCAACCACACTCGACAGTGAAGCGTTCTCGATGCGCTTCACGGCCGCAGTTATCGCCACAATAGCCGCGTGAGCAACATCACCACGGTAAAGGGATGACTTGGTGAGCTTGGGGTCGTCGATGTCAACAGGGAACTGCTGAAACGCCCACACAGGCCCAGCGTCGAATTCCTCGATCGCTTGGAGCACCGTGACGCCCCAATGAGATCGGCCAGGACGCAGGACGCCAGCGCCCATTTGCGTGAGCAGCTGCCTCTCGTCGTCAAAGGTGCCGTCGTCTCCCAAGAGTAGCCAATCGATCGAGCTCGGTCCTGCATCTCCCGGAGGACCTGGGTGAACAATGAGGGTCATGACATCCTCATAGATTTTCTTGGGGACGAACGTTGTGAGGAAAGGGCAAATGACGAGGTCAGGGTTTGCCAATTCGACAGCCTCGAGCATGACTTTGTCGGAAATCGCATACTCGATAGTCACATCGTGAGATCTCGACAGGGCCAGGTAGAGGCGCTGAGAGAGAGAGTTGTGAGCCGTGCAAATGAAGAGGATCTTCATGTCGATCACTCAAGAAGAGGTTGCAGTATTTGGCTAGTGTATGTTCGTGCTAGATATGACCAGAGAGGGCATGAGGAAAGATCGTCGGACGTGGTCATATAAATAGTCGAATGAAGCTCTCAATAGTAGTCGAAGCGGGCGCGTACACGATGCCATGCACCTTGTCAAAGTCATGTCTGATGGCTGCTTGAGTGTGGACCTGGCAACACCATGCGAACAAACCAAGTCCAAGCCTATTGGTGTACTCCTCGGGGCCTTTCGGAGAGGAAACACCGGGGGACGGCTTCCGTGGCATGGTGTTCATGTTGTTGTTGGTCTCTCTTGAAAGTTGGTTCGCCGCCGTGGGCCTTGGATCAGAACGAATCCAAGAAAGGTGTGAGTATAGCAGGCAAACGTTACTTCGCGCTTGCAATGACTGTCACAGAGGTCAGCTTTAGGGGCGGTCCCCTTTCCTTGTGGCAAGGTACGCTGTAGCGACCTGTCAAGCCAAGGACGTGGGCATCAAAAGTTCCTCGCAATACCTCATGATCTGCTGGGGAAATCGAGATGGCGCAGAGGCAGCCGCTGATGTCTTTCCGGCGTCATTGTATCGAAGTATCGCTCATAACGCTATCGACCAAGTCTAAAATTTTGATCTGGTCTGCCCACTCGTCTGACCAAATTGCCTCGACGCCGTTGTGTTTTGGGATGTGCTGCGTAATCCAGACATACAACCGAGCCTTTGGTGTATGGTGGATCGGAATGGTGAGCGTGCTTAGCGGGATCGTAGGTCCGGCGAATGCTCGTATTGTGAGCCTGACTTTGCGGTTGTACAGATGGAAGGCTATCAGGGGAGGCCCAGATCAGAAAGGGTCAAACAGAGCGATTGGATGTGGTTGTTTGGCCGCTACCTCTGAGCAGACTTCTGCGCCATGGTCGCTGTGTATGTTCGTGATTGAGATGATCGTGTGAACAAGTAGTCGTGACACTGCGGTCACAGACTTACTCAAAACGTCTGAACCAGCATATACTGCGACATGTTTCCTGTTGATGTGGTTGCATAATGTTGCTTCGATCCAAGCGATAGGAGACACCAGTTGCCTGTGCCAGTTTAAGAGAGCATGTGAATTCAGGGAGTGTCGGACAGCCCACACCTTGACCAACCACAGTGGTATGCAGCGATGCTGTAAGCCTTGTCGGAGTTTGGACGAGTCCATCCGTCAACCACGGTGCCGAATAGTTTCAACACTGTAAGGAGACCGCTTCCCACGTGTTGATTGTATCGTAAGAGAGTGAAGCACAAAAAGACTTGATGTGGTGGTAGATGCGCTGTACGTGATATGTGGTGAAACTTGAAAAATCGTGGCAACGTCGGAAGCTTGCGTGGAAACTGTTCGCGGAGCACAACAGGGTATACAAAATTAAAGAGTGATTGCGCTCTTTCCGAAACCTTCTTGAAAAATAGCCCATGAGCTGAAGGGAATGAGTAGCAAGGTTGTGTCGACTTAGAAGACCAAGGTGCCACAGACGTTGAGAAGTGGCCGGTACATCAAAGTATGTACTGTAGTGCGATCACGATCACACACCGCCGCCACAGCTTCGAACAAGTAGATGCAGTGATCCATCTGTTGGTTGCAGAACGATTTTGTTGCCTTCTTCACCTCAACGTACAAGGTAGCGAGGGAAGTGCCACAGCTGAGACGGACCACCGGTTCAAGGCTTCGATGTGCCGGTCATAGAGTATGCCATGACCATCGTCGTAAGAGACCAGGAAGAGGTATTGCGCGAGAATTAATCCACGCTCAGACAAATCGTTAATGCCATTTCGCTCAAAGGTGACTTGTCGTTCAGTAGGTCCGTCAAGGGGTTATAGTTGAGTGGAAAGCCGAGTCCGGGAGGGAGACTCCAAATTTGTCAGCTAGGTGTAGTCCATGCTCAGCGAAGGGATGCCGGTGCACACAAGCAAACATAGCCTTCTAATAGCAGTCTTGCGTAAGAAGACCACGCGACAACGGCTGCGGTTAACCCTCTTCAAATCACGCAACACGGTCCCACGGTTCCTTCTTCAGGTGTCCATACCTCATCGAGATCTTGATGTCTTGTGGTAGGACCAACAGAAGAAAAGAAGGGAGCCTCGAAAGCATCCGTCCAGCACAAATGATACAGTATTTCACCGACGTCTGGTTCCCGGCAGAACTCTGCCTTGTAGCCCTCAAAACGAGGAAATATGGAGCGATTGGATCGGGTTGACAGATACCAGGTGCCGTGGTACGACACTTCAGGGAGTGATGCCAGAAATCGCGCCTCCCTCGAACAAGACCAGCAAAGTGAGTATTTCACCGAAGTCTCATTTTCCAGCGGAGCCGGGCAGGGCGTACCGTAGAATGGGAATATGAAGCGATTGGCCCAAAATGCATGTGTCGAAAAGCGCTCTCCCTTCTAGTTGGCGAACCACCACATCATTCGGATTTTCTTCTTTCTCGAATACCGTCGCTTTGCGTGCCACTACTGGCGATTCTCTTCACGCTCGGTCATGTGGCCCTAGTTGGCGACATGATTGCTGTCTCCAGAGGATTCTTCGCGACGGCGAAGCGATTGAAGTAGCCAGTGCATCGATGCCGATATGCAAAGCTGATAGCGAGAAGGGTCGTTCCAATCGCATTACTGGCGGCCTTCGTAAGCTGGTGGTCCGCGTGCCGCTGTTGGTGGGCTCTCTTTCCACGCCAGACAAGGCGACGCCGCCTACGCGAGTAAAAGTGAAAAACGAGCCGATGCCACTAAGGCTAATAAGTATAAAAGTTCTTTGAATCGTATTACTAAAGACTACCGCTCGCGGCGGAGAAGCCCACTATGTACTGTTCCAGCCCCATCGTGTAGATAAATAAAATTTCCGCTAAGAACGCTCACAAAAAAGCAAATGCGTTCAAAAAGTTCGTTAGAACCACCCGAAACTCCGCATGCAAAGACCCGTCAATCTAGTTGGCACGCATACTCTCTGCCCGCGTAGTAATCCCATGCTTCCCATGATCGACAGAAGTCGAGCTCCCATTGACGCTCTCGGTAAAAACATCAACGTGCGTGCTCTCAAACTTGCGAGCAGGAATTTCCCGCTCGAAAAGCAAATCCAGCTCAGCGAAAGTGCGACCGCGGGGTTCAGGGAGGCGGAAGTAAGTGTAGACGATACAGCAGAAGCAGATGCCAGCCCAGAAGAAGCCGGCGAAGTTGCCCCAATTCCACGCGCTAGGATTGAGCATATAGGGCGTTAGGACGCTGTTGATGATGGCGACGATGTTGTAGGCGTTGCGGCCCAAGACGACGGTTTTGATTTGCAAGCGGCGCGTGGAGAGTTCGGCAACGAGGGAGTAGCAGACGGTGCCGACGGTGAGTTGGTAGACGAGGGCCCAGAGGATCATCATGCTGCCTGTGGCGATGGCGGAGGAGTCGCGGTTTTCCGGTGGGGAGAGGCCGAGAAAGCCCATGATAAAGAGCATGACGCAGAGGCCGCAGAGGCCGTAGACGTAGAGCTTGCGCCGGCCGATGCCCCAGGTCATGAGGAACCAGGCGCCGAAGACGCCGATCATATTGATGGCGTATTGGCCCATGGCGAAGGAGTAGGAGGATCGCTCATCGAGGCCGGCTTGTTGGAGGAAGTAGGTGGAGTAGTTGCTGAAGCTATTGCCGCTGAGGTTCTGAATGGCCCATGTCATGCAGACAATTTCGGTTCGTCGGAGGTCGGTGCCTTTAAAGCAATCGAGGTAGGAAGCGCCGCTTGTAATTTTCTTCTCGAGATTCGTCGTGTGGACCATCATAGAGATCGTCTCATCAGCATCGAAATCCGTCTCGCGATTCAGACTAGTCAGGCGCAGGAGGGCCTTCTTCGCATCCGCAACCCGCTCCTTGCGGACAAGCCACCAGGGAGATTCGGGCGCAAACCAGATGCCAATGAAAAGAGGAAGTGGCCACATCCACTGTAATGCAAAGGGAATGCGGTAAGCCCAGTGGTCGTCGCGTTCCAGCATTGCTCTAATCACGCCAATCGCAATGAGCTGGCCGAGACCCCAGCAGAAGTTGACGTAGGTTGTGAGATAACCGCGCAGAGCAACCGGGCAACTGCAGTCAAATTAGCAAAACCATCCAAACCCCACAAACAGTAAGAATAGACTTACACTTCAGATGCATAAGTAACCGTAAGCGTCTGGAAAACGCCCCAAGGAATACCACAAAGAATTTCCGCCACAAGCAGGGTCTCAACATTCTCCGCCGTGAAGAAAATCGCCGTAAACCCCGTGATCAAAACCAAACACCCAAGCACAGTATACCTGTAACCAATGCGCTCGGAAACAATACCATTGATGAAAAGACCAATGATCTCGCCAACATTGGCACCATTGGAAAGCCCCGCCTGCCACTCAGCGGGAATCTGCCACGACCCGTCCGGCTGCTGGACGCCGAATTTTTGGTTGAAAGCTTGAAAACCGTACAAGTTGTTGATGAGGGCGATGTCGAAGCCCTCCATGACGATGAGGGTGGAGATCAAGATGGACCAGCCGATGGCTTTGGGGTAAAGCCTGATGCCTTGCAGGAGGGTCATGTTCTGTTCCTTCTCCGTGGCGGCTTTGGCGTTGAGCATGGTTTCTTCCTTGGTGTTGTTGGCCTCCATCTCGTCGCCCGTGGGCGCTCGAGCCGGGGGAGCATTGTGTTCGATGTCATGTTGGGGGCCGGCCTGCCCAGCGTGGTCTGCCATGGTGGATGATTGCCACCCGAGAGAGGTGTCTGTTCCTACCACGATCACTGCCAAGAAACGCTAGTGGTACTGAGATACTTTGGAGAGAGGGTATCAAAGACCGGTAGGAAACAATGTGGATGAGACAAATAATGCGGAGAGGGAAGTGGATGAGCAAACAACTCGTTGCGGCGCGCGCTCAAAGTCTTTTTGAGCAACGAGCCAGCGTCTTATTAGGGGCTTCGGTCATCTAGGCTTGAGAAGCGGTGGGGTGGACCATCCGAGGTGGAAGAACATGGCAGCGAGATTGCCCATAGCCAGCGCCGTCACCTCGCCACGCCTTTACTCCACGACTAACAACCATGGTCGCGCCCAATCAAGACGACTAGTGATGAGTCTTGCGACGTGGTAGGCCATGCCCGGCGGCCGGGACACGCTATACAGGCAGGCCGTATGCAAGCATATCGATGGGTTTCGCCTTGTAGGAGTAGCGAATGCGGAGAAACCCTGGTGTTCGGAGCATGAAAGTGCATGGGCCAGCTTCATCCAACGTCTTTTCGGAGGCGCTACTGGGTCATGTAGCCAATCATGCTTCAATACGAGCAATACTAGTCGCCGCGCAAGGTGATACGTTTTTCCGATGGCCGTTAGCCGGGGAAGAAGTGAACATTGTTGCCTCATCGGATGGCATCGGACGTAGACGTGTAAGGATTGCATCAAAACATAAAATCGAAAGGACGAGTATGAAAGTTGTCATGTTTCTGTATGGCAGATTCCTGATTGATCATAGACGAATCATGTCGGCGATTTAGACCGGCATGCCGTGATGAATTGATTAATAAACCACGGCACCTTATATGCGGAATCGCGAATCGCTCTCACATACCCTCGGCTCTCGTGATTCAGAAATGCGCAGTCATTCCCTAGCCTAACGCTCGGAATTGAGTGGTAATCAATAGTTGGGCAATTAACCAGCATGGGGAACTGAGCCAGGTAAGCCAGGTAAGAGGTTTGTTGTGAGGCATTTGGAAAAGAGAATTCGCAATCAACAATGAGATGGATTCCGTTGCCGGAACGGTGGGAAGTTGAAGGTGCGTACAAACAGAGTGTTCAATCGCACACTTGCTGGAATTTATTATATTATAATCACTGTTCACTGGATCCGCGCTGTCGCAGTCGACGAGTGGTGTTAGTAGCAGTCGTAGCAGGCAAGGCCTCCTAGACCTTCCTCCTCTTCTTTTTGCCCTCGTCCTCCACATCGTCGGCGTGATTGGTTGCAGGGTCACTTTCAGCGCCTCTCCAGTCGCGGATTCTAGCCTCGGCGTCTTCATACATCTCTCGCGTATCCGCGACCATGCCGTCTTCGCCCGGGTTGAACATGACCGCGTTTGCGAGCATATGCATGACTTCCCTCTCTAGTTGTGCGCCATTGACAATTCCCTTTGGTGGGACCAGATCGGCGGAACGCTCAAGCTCGATTGTCGTGTTGCTGCTATCGACAGCTCGCGGTGTTCCTCCGGTAGGCGAATCTTCCACGTGACTGGTGATGGCGGCGGCATTTACGGCGCGAGTGCCGGCTGTGATGGCTGCGCGAATGGATTTAAGGTCACGGGGTTTCTTAATGATTTCGCCATACCCGCCAGCATCCTTGTCACGCACAGGGTTAGAGAAGCGGGTGCCGTGCCTGTGGCCACCAATGTTTTCCATTAGAGTCGCAGAGATCTTACTGAAATTGCGGACGGCTGTGATTGTGGATTTGCGAGGCGTAGGCTCGGGTGTGGCCTCGTCCTCAGCTTCCGGTGATTGTTGCCGCTTTCGCTTGGAAGCTGATGTGTTTTGAGTGATTGTACCGCGACGTGTGCGTTTGGCGTGGCCGGGCACTGACAGCCGATCCGAATCTTCGACATCTTGAGGCAGATCTGCTGGCGTCGAAGGCTCATTCTTGATGCGTCGTCTGCTAGCCGGACGGTCCTCTGATGCAGGCATTGAACTGACGGACTGACTCCTAGTCGCCCGTACAGACCCCTCGACCGCAGAAGAAGTAACACTGCTCTCACGCGCCTGGCGATTGCTTTTGCGCACTCCTCGCTTAGGCTGCACAGAAGCTGGCTCTGTTGGCTCTGGCATTTGAGCTTGAGTGGAGCGAGCCTGACGTACAGGCGATGCAGGCTTGGGTCTTTGTGGGCTGAGAGGTTCAATGTCTTTGTCAGGTCGCTTTGGTGAGCCTGGAGGTTTGAATGAAGGAGGTGGTGGTTTTCTCTCGCTCTTCCAAAGTCGCTGGCGAATGGGCTGAGGAGGGGTTCCCAGTTTTGTAAGGATGTCAGACAAAAGTTGACGGTTTTGTGGCGGCTGCAAACGTGGAGCTGTAGCTGGAACAATGGGTTGCTGGTACGGGTATGCTGGTGGCCTGGTGTTGTAAGGCGTCTGCGGTCCTCTTAAAGCTTGTTGCTGCGCAATAGCCTGTTGGTGAGGCGTCTTTGCAGGCTCTTGTGGAGTCACCTGGAAAGGAGGCAACATGTACCCACCACTATGGGGAGGCTGTCCCTGATACATGTGGTTTGGATGGCCAGGTGGAGGATTCTGGTAGGGAGTCCGCCGGTCTTGATAAGGCTGCTGTGGGTAATAGCCAGGTGCCGCCGCATGGTGTTGTGGCGGCTGCTGTTGCACATATGGCCGCTGCTGGCGGTCGCCAGTCGGAGTAGCCAGGCCTTGTTGGTAGCGAGGCTGAGGAGAGTACGGAGGTTGCTGCTGTTGATAATGCTGCTGAGGCGGCATGTTCGGAGGCGGACCATAGTGCATGTTCGGTGACCCAGGAAGAGAGCCTGCCTGCTGAGGCAACTTCACACCAGGTGGTGGAGGCAAAACCGGTCTTGGGGACGCCGAAGCACGGTTGGAAGCATCTTGAATGCGTGGGCTGCTGACAGTACTCGACGCTTGGTGCTGTTGATGAGGCGGATATGGTGCCGGATGGGCTGTCGGTGGTGATGGCTGCACGCCATGGTTGGCGTTGTATTTGGGAGGAATTCCATACCTGGGCGACTGTGGCGCCATTTCCGAGAGAGGTGGCAACGGGGTATTGGACGATGCCCTGCGGTGACTCGCATTGCTATCTGATGGTTCAGGGCCATGGTTGATAACCGCATCAATCTTCGCCTGGGAGTAGCGTTTCGCATGAGTCTGACCCCGAGATTGGGCGTTTGCATCATTGGATGGCGGAGCTGGGCTTGGACTCGGATTTGCAGACGTTTTCGCCGATACAGAATTCTGTTGGTTGGCGATGTTGTCTTGCACGTTCGCCACGGAAGGTTGTTGTGTGTCTTCCGCCTTGGTTGTAGTGGCGGGTGATTGTTGCGCAGTGGTGGAATCAACAGCGGCTTTGGCCAATGCATCGCCATGTTCGCGCTCGATCGACCGAATGTCCTGAAGGGAGTTTTCGCGATACCTTGCATACAAACGCATCACCAGTTGGGGAATTAGATGGGCATGTTGAGCGGCATCGCGTATGGTAGGCAAGTTCGGACTGGGAGCCTTGCGCTTGCGCGATGTAGGAGAGGTGTCGCCATTGGTTGTCGCATGATTTCCATTTTCCTCGGATGTCTTGTTGAGGTCGCGCTTGACCTCTTCCTTCAAGAGACCCAGGTATAATGTCTTTAACGCGTCGGGATCAAGGCGTGCAGGATCGTATGATTTGTCCTTGTTCACTAAAGGAATGGACTGCAATTCTTCGGAAATTTGCTGGAAGCTGGTAGAGGCGAGGCCATGGGCGCGCAGAGCCTGGAACAAGAGTAACGACTCAAGCGGCGTGTAGGCAGCGGAAAGTGTTTGGTTCATAGGGTATGGCGTATCGGGTGGTGGAGGAGGCAGAGGCAGAGGCAGAGACAGTGCTGCTCATCGTCCAGGCCGTCGGGCGCGCGCGTGTGGAGGAGGCGTAGAGGCGTTGATATTATCGTGACATTTGATGGAGAGTTTGATGGAGGTTGATGGAAGATTTTGATGGGTGACGGTAGGCGTTCGTGATGGAGTGGCCGTTTCGCTCGACTGGTCGCTTGCTGGGGTTGCTCGACTTGGGCGCGGCGGAGGATTGTTGCAAGTTCAAGTCAGGCATCAATTTGGAATGCCTCAGTTTCCAGGTACGTCCAGGTGATATTTAAGGGTCCCTGGTCATATGGGACTAATAAGGAGCTTTGAAGCAGGGGATTGAACGAGGCGGAGGTTTGATCAACACACACCCACCAATACTACTGAATACTGAACACTACTGTCCTCTATACCTTCCTTGTAACTCTCAAACGGTTATTCCTACCTACTTTCCCTCTTCACCAACCTTCTTCTTTCTACATCTTCTGCTCTTGCCTCTCTCTCTCCATCCTCAAGTGGGTCCTCCGCGCGCTCCAACGAAACTCCTTGCTTGAGCGCCTGAAGACCGAGTGATATTACCCACCCCTTCTCCTTAAACGGCCAAGGGCCCTATTTGACCACTGCTCGTCTTCTGTCTACCGTTACCGCTCCCTCCAACTACCACTCCAACCTCCAATTCCTGCTTTCTTACCCACAACAATCGACTTCCTGTCTCTGCCTCGCCTCTTCCGCGACCCCGCCGTGCCTCTGCATCCATCCCCCTCCAACAGCTGTCAGCACGAAGCCATCCGCAATCATGTCTGGCGGCAAACGACCGGAATCGTAAGAAACAAGCTCTTACCGTCGTCTAAATTCCATTGGCTAATTCGAATATCAGCTCCATCGCGCAGACCTTCGCCGCAGACCTGGATAGCATGTTTGGTCTGTCTACCAGCGATTCCTCCATGCGTCCCGCCGGCACAGATACCTTCGGCTCTAGCGACATCTCCCAAGCTCTGCAAGAGCAGTAAGTTCCGTGATTCAATACCAGAAACCTCTGACCAACAGTCTGCTAATACCCTCACAGAAAGCAAACCCTCACATCCAAAGCCGCCGAGCTCGAGGAGCTCGAGGCCAAGCTCCGAGCGACGGAAGAGCGCCTGGCCAAATCCCGCAACGCCTCTCCAGCACGGCAAGCAAACGTCGGCGCACACCGGCTTCCCACCAACAACCCGCAGCAGTCCACAGACCTCGGCCAGAAAACCGGCCATCCCCTCGCACAGAAGCCTAGCTACCCTCCCGACAGGCCCCCGACCCAGAGGGAGGACACCCAGGTGTTGATGTCGGGCATGCCCGGACACATGCCTCCGCCCACTCCGCAGGAATATGGCAACGGGAGAGACGAGTACGTTGTGGTAGACAAGAATGCCAGCGGCGGCTACGGACAGGGCCAGTCGGTTAGGTGAGAAGGGAGAATGTTTGCACGGGGGAACATTACGATGCATTGGGAGGAAGGCAGGGACCAAGTAATTGAAAGGAAGATCGGAGCATAGGGATAGCGCTGCTGCGAGGATTGCTCGCATGACGGATCCAGATCGTCCAATAGCAGAAGCAGGGGAATTTTTGAGGAATTTTGTTTTGCTTGTGTTGGCCATGCATGGGCTGCTCGCTTGAGCACATTCTAGCTATATAATAAGTCTTGTTTGCATCGACTCGAAAGGAGAGAGAAGAAAAAATGAGCATTTCCATGATAATAAAAACACCGTTTTGTTCAAGAAAGAACCCCACCAATCATGCCTTACATACAACCATAAGATCTCCCAAAAACGCCCCAGCGCCTCGCTGAAAGATGGAATCTACAGTGCACACTTTCCCTCTTTAACTCAACTTCGGTCCAGCTTCATCCAGCCCTTCCAAGCCTTGCATAGGATCCGCAGCCTTTGCGTCTTCCTCAACAGCCATCTTGTCTTCCTCGCTAACATTGAACTTGGCCGCATAGCCCTCCTGCACGACTTGTCAGTTGAGTCCACATGATCCAACACTACTTCCAGCAACAGAATAGAAAAGAAAAGAGAAAAAAGAAAAAACGACACACCTGCTCCCAAATAGCAGTCTTGCTACCGAGTTTCTCACCCGCCTGCTTCTGCGGTTTGGCCTGGTTAACTTTGATCACGCGGCCGTACAATTCCGCCTGGTCCATGTTGTCGATGGCTTCTTGGGCGTCTTCGGGCAGGGAGAATTCCACGTAGCCGAAGCCTCTGTGAGGGTCTTGTGATGATTTCCTGGTGGGGGGGAAGTGTTAGTGGTGCTGATGTTTCGAATGGCTTTGGCCACCGCTTGAATATCGTCTCCTGGGTGACCTTTCACTCACAATTCGGGTTTGGGCAGGGAAATGTCTGCGATCTCGCCGAAGGGAATGAATGCATCGTGCAGTGTTTCTGCGGTGACTTGGGTGTCTAGGCCGCCGACGAAGAGGGTTGCTTTTTCGCGTGTTTGATCGGACATGTTGGCGTGTGGAATGTGTTTTTCTTTTGGGGACAATTGGTTGCAATTGACAAGAGAAGTAATAGGTTGTAATCCGGTATCACGTGGCAATCACGAGCAGCATCCCACGCAGTTCTCCAGTAGTCTCTTTCTAGACTCTCACTCGTTCGCTGTCTGCTGTCTGGCTGTCCCTCTTTGTGCCAAGAAGGAACGTCGAAGTTACTACGTAGCTTTGGGGAAAGGGACGACTCCGCCAGCTCAGACAGGAGGCAGGAGGCAACAAAGACCACGACTCTTGAACCCTCACCACCTCTTATCACATTTTACCCATTTCCCCTTTCCCGTGCGATTCTTAACGCCCTCCCTTAATTTGCTTTCTGCCTTGTCTTCTGCCTTGTCGCATGTCCTCGCCTTAACCCGGCTGTCTCTCTTCCAACACATATCCCCCAAACAACAGCCCCAACAATGGTCCGCTTACGAGAGATCTCGCGGACGGCCGTCTTTGCCTGGTCGCCTGGCAGTGGCGCGCCATTGATCGTCACCGGCACACGCACCGGTGCTGTCAACGATGATTTCTCTAGCGAAACGAAGCTGGAGCTCTGGGATCTGGGCCTTGACCGTCTCGACGCCGACGCCGAGCTGAGCCCTCTGGGCAGCCTGACGACGGATGCTGGTTTCAACGACATCGCCTGGAGCGAGCCTACAGACGAGTACCCGTTGGGCGCCATTGCAGGTGCGCTGGAGAACGGCTCTGTCGATGTTTGGGATGCCGAGAAGCTGCGATCGGGCTCTGGTGACGCGCTGATCTCACGGACGAGCAAGCACACCGGTGCTGTCAAGGCACTGCAATGGAACTCTTACAGACACAACCTCCTCGCATCGGCTGGTGCCAAGGGCGAGATCTTCATTTACGATTTGAACAACATGGCCAACCCGTTCAGACTGGGTGGCACGGCGGCCAGAGCGGATGACATCGAGTGCTTGGACTGGAACAAGCAGGAAAAGACGGCGCATATCTTGGCTACTGGCAGCAGTGGAGGATTTGTCACAGTCTGGGATGTGAAGCAGAAGAAGGATATCTTGACTTTGAACAACCAGGGCCGCAAGGCTGTCAGTGCTGTTGCCTGGGATCCGGAGGAATCTACCAAGCTTGCCACTGCTACTCCCAGTGACCAAGAGCCTTTGATCTACCTCTGGAGCTTGCGTAACAGCACCGCGCCCGAGAAGACTCTCCAAGGCCACGAGTTGGGTGTGCTTGGTTTGAACTGGTGCAAGCAGGACCCGGAGCTTCTTCTTTCATGTGGTAAGGACAACCGCACGATTTGCTGGAATTCAAGAACGGGCGAGAAATACGGCGATTTCGCGGCCGGCTCCAACTGGGCTTTCCAAACCCGCTGGAACCCTCACAACCCCAGCATCGTTGCCAGCGCTTCTTTCGACGGAAAGATCTTGATTGCATCTACTCAAAGCACCAACTCGAAGCCCGAAGATCAGGCCGCGGCCAACCAGGCGCTTGACGACTCAGACTTCTTCGCCAAGGCACAAGCACAACCTCAGGGCATTACCTTCTCCATCCCCAAAGCGCCTAAATGGATCGCGAGACCCTCAAGTGTCTCGTTCGGTTTTGGTGGCAAGCTGGTCAGGCTTACCACCGACGCATCAAAGAAGAGCAAGGTCAGCATCGAGACATTCGCCGTTGAGTCTGGAATTGGCGAGAGCACAACTCAGTTTGAGGAGAAGCTACTCTCTGGTGATCTTGGAGGAATCTGCGAGTCGAAGATCCAGGAGGCCAAAACCGACGAGGAGAAGGCGGACTGGCAAGTCATTGAGACTTTGAACACTGGCAAGTCGCGCAAGAAGCTGCGCGAGTACCTGGGTTTCAAGGATGAGACCGACAATGAGCTTGCAAAGGAAACTGAGAAGCTCGATGTCAACGGCCAAGCGGAGAAGCCCACCACCAATGGCGAGAAGGACGACGATGACTTCTTCGGCAGCGCTGGCGACAGCGAAAACTTCCTCTCCGATCTTGCCGCTACCAAAGGCACCAAGACGAACAACCCGTTCTCCATCCACACTGGCGACGAGTCTGCAGCTGACAAGAGCATCACCCAAGCACTCATGCTTGGAAACTTCGAGGCTGCTCTCGATATCTGTCTCAAGGAGGACCGCATGTCTGATGCATTCATGATCGCCGTTTGCGGCGGTCAGAGCTGTATTGACAAGGCCCAGAACGCTTACTTGAAGAAGCAGGCCAACGGCCCTAACTACCTTCGTCTTCTGGCCAGCATTGTTGGCAAGAACCTCTGGGATGTTGTGCACAACGCCGACCTCAAGGACTGGAAGGATGTGATGGCTACGCTGTGCACGTACGCAGACAACACTGAATTCTCGGACCTCTGCGAGGCCCTCGGTGATCGTCTCGAGGAGGCCTACCAGCAAGGTGACAGCTCCAAGACTCTGCGTCGTGACGCTTCGTTCTGCTACTTGGCTGGCTCCAAGCTTGAAAAGGTTGTCATTAACTGGGTTCAGGAACTGCAAGAGCAGGAGAAGTCTGCGCTTGAGGCTTCTGAGAGTGAAAACGACTTCGCTGTCCATGCCCAGGCGCTCCAGCAGTTCATCGAGAAGGTCTCTGTTTTCAGACAGGTCACCAACTTCCAGGACGCAGACAAGTCTGCTACCGAGAACTGGAAGCTCGCACCTTTGTACAAGCTGTACGTGGAGTACGCCGACATTCTTGCTGCCCACGGACAGCTGGTAAGCGCAGAGCGTTACATCAGCCTCCTTCCTGCTCAATTCGACGGAGCCGAAAGCGCCCAGACTCGTCTGGCGCAGGCGACCAAGAAGGCTTCAGCTGCTAGACAGCCCGCCGCTGCCGCTCAGCGTGCCGGCGCTCGTCCGGTCTCTGTTGCACCTCAATACCAGCCTGCAGCTCCTCTGATCAACCAGGCTACCAACGCTGCACCTTTGGGCACCGCTTCACCTTATGCGCCCGTTGGTATGGCTCCTGTTGCTCCCGCGGCTCCTGTTGCTCCCGCTCAGCGTGGTCCTTACGCACCGGCTGGCAACAGCTACACGCCTTCTGGTTACCAACCTCCCAATGCACAGGCTCCTTACGGACAGCCCACTCCTTACGGTGGTGGCTACCAACCTCCTCAGCAACAAGCACCTTTGCCTCCTCCCCCTCGCGCTGGCACGACCTCGCCCTCTGCCCCTCCGCCGTCTGGCGCTAAGAGCATGACCAACTGGAACGACATGCCTGAAAACTTCATCAAAGCCCGTGAGCCCACCTCGCGTCGTGGCACACCTGCCCAGCAACCCATTGCATCGCCATTCCCCAACGCCGCACAATCAATGATGTCGCCACCGCCTCCCGGCGCTCCTCAGTTCAACAAGCCCACTCCGCCGCTTCCGCCGCCTCCCAAGGCTGGTGAGATGCCACCGAGGGTCTTGTCCCCGCCTGTCCAGCCTCCTATTCAAAGACCAACTTCAGCTGCTGCCAACGCCTACGCACCCCCTCCGCCTGCAGCTAACTCTACTCTGCCGACGCCTTCGGGTCCCCCTGTTCAGCGCGGTGCTTCTCCCTTCCAGCCTCCTCCAGCTATCTCCTCTGCTGCACCGACAAACCGTTACGCTCCAGCTCCGGGCTCTGCACCTTCCCCCGCTCCTAACGCGCAGCCTCCTCGTCAAGTTGCGCCCAACCCATATGCCGCTCCGGGAGCCCCGAGCCCATACGCGCCCCAAGCACAAACGCAGGCCCCTTACGGCCAACCGCCACCTGCCGCAGGCCCGCCTCCTCAAAAGACCGGCCCACCACCTCAGGGCCCACCCCGCGCTGCTCAGACGCCCGTCGGACCTCCTCCTCAGGGCCCACCGCGTGGAGGCCCGCCGCCATCTGCGCAGGCACCCCCTCCCCAAGCCCAGCCGACTCCCCCTCCTCAGGCCGACCGGGCACCCACTCCTTCCGCGAAACCTAAGCACCCTCGCGGCGACCGCTCGCACATCCCGGCAAACGCACAGCCCATCGTGGATCTGCTCTCGCCCGAAGTCGCGCGCATCAAGACCGTGGCGCCGCAGGCGTTCAAGCCTCAGGTCGACGACATGGACAAGCGCATCAACATCCTCTTCGACCACCTGAACAACGAGGAGCTCCTCAAACCCGACACTGTGCAGCAGATGGTTGAGATCAGCCAGGCTGTGGCAGGCAAGGATTGGGATTCTGCAAACCGTCTTTTTGTCGAGATGCAGAGTGCTAAGCTTGATACTGAGGGTACGCTTTGGATGGTAAGTTCTTCAATGACAACCCAATGACATTACTCGTGAACATATTTGCTGACTCTTGATGACACAGGTTGGTGTTAAGAGGCTCATTGCCATTGGCAGGGCTACGAAGGCTTAGACGAAGGTTAAGGAAATACAAAAATGGAGCGATGTTTTGTTTTTTCTTATCTTGTTGCTGTTGTAGAGCGTTGGCGAGCCTCGTTCGTCATGTAACGGCGGAGGTAGAATTTCATCTCTTTTCTATATGAAGCTTTCTTTGATATCCAAATTTGCTGTGCATATCTCTAATTGCTGCTGCTGATCTATCATCATCAATTCCTCCAAGTCCCGGATGCGATCAAGCCATAACGTCTCTCGAGCTCGCTCTGTTTCCGAGACAAGTCAACGACCCCAATCTCGTCCGCATTCCACCAACAGACAGCCGAACAAAACCTAGAGAAAGGGGAAAAAAAATGCAGGCCCCAACCAAAAACCTCCCCAGCCAAAGAATCGCCACCGCACCCAACCCGCATCACAAACCCCGACAACCGCCTCCACCCACCCTCATCCAACCTCTCACTCACTCCAATCCACTCCCCGGCCCCTTCCTCGTCATACAAACCAACCCCCTCTGCGACCCCGCAATATCCCTCATCCCAAAAACCCTCGCATAATAAGCCTTTCCTACGTCCTCACTGGCCATGAGCATCGCGCGACGCAAGTGCGGCATGCCGTCCAGAACCTCCGCGCAGCATTGCATTAGCCAGGCGCCGAGGCCGGCGGCGCGGTGGGCTGGCTCGATGTAGACGTCGGACAGGTAGGCGAAGGAGACGTGGTCGGTTGTGAAGCGGGCGAGGCCGATTTGGGCGTATTCTCTTTCTTCTCCTGCTGGTTCTTCGGGGGAGGTGGAGGGGTCAGCTAGTGTTGGGGAGGGGGTGCGTGGTGATGACGGAGAGGAGTCTTCGGTTGGTGGGGACAGGGCGTAGAGGCCTAGGGTCAGAGAGTGGGCGAGCATGAGGTCTAATTCGCGGGCGGGGAGAGGTTTGGCCCAGTACATTTCTTTGCTGGCGAAGGAGGCGTTGATGAAGGCGTGGTTGAGTTTGGAGGTGGAGGTGGAGATTAGGTAGGTGGTGGCATTGTCGGGGGTTTGTTTGTGCCATTCGCGGACTGGAGGTTGGAGGGTTGGTGAGGACATTGTTTATGGTATCCTATGGATGGATGGGTTTCCTTTTGGGAGTGAGATTATGTTGGATGTATTGAGGATCTAGAGCGAGACCAGCAATTGTTTGGGATGGTATATATATTCTTCGCCTTTCTGTTTAGTAATACGAGGATGTGTCACACGCGCGAGGATGTCATTGAGGATGTCATTTCGCGAGCAAGAAGTTGAGGATGTCATATCTGCAGCGCGGGAATCCAATGATCTGCAACAAAAGCGACATCGGGCCCACAGACTTCGGGGTAGAACGTTGGAGTCACCTGGGAAGCTTTGCCTTTACTTCGCATGGCATTGCCCTGTTTGTCGTGCGCCCTAGAATGAATAGATAGGGAGAAGGTTATGGATTGGAGTCAGGCCTCGGCGGACTTGGGCTGGGACGATTATTTTTGTACACTTATTACTATGGTTACATGGCGCTTGGCCGGTCTGGTCCTTTGCCTGAGTCTTCGGGGCAAAGTCATCCTCTCCAGAAATCTATGGCAGTCTCCATTTTGCGATCCTCCTCCTTTGCAGTCTACCGTAACAGCGACGCATCATACGTATAGATAGTACGAGTACGACCAGACAGGCAAATGCAGACAAAAGGGTCTGCATGGAAGAGCGCTGGCCTGTCTGCCTCGTGTGGCCATAGATGTAGCCTCTCTTGTACGGATCCGAAACGCCATTCTCGCAAGGATGACCATTGTCGTCAATAGCCGTCACGCGCAAGTAGCGCGCTCTGCGACGATCCTTGGGGATTAGCAGCTTCGTCTCGAAGCCCTGTCTCTTCACAACACCTGCAGCGTGCCACTTGAGGCTCCCTCCCTTGCCCTCGTCCTTATCGCCATCAGAAGTCTGCAGAAGCCACTCATCAACTCCTGTCGCTCCGTTCCAGCTGACGTAGACGTTCGTGCCATCGACAGCCACATCAGGAGGAACGTGTGGACGGCCAACCCAGTCGGAGAATTTCAGCGCGCGGTAGCTTTGAACGTCACCTTTCTCCCATGTGTTTTGCGCGGCGAAGTGCGCGTCGCATAGTAAGGTGCCATTGCTGTTGTATTCGGAGATTATGGCGTTGATGCCGTGGCCGAGGAGGACGTGAGGGTCTTTGCCGGCTTCGGTGGGGACTAGCTGCATTGATCCTTGAGACGAGGCGCGGCCGGTGTCTGGGTTTGAGTATTGGCGGATGAGCCGTACGGTGAATTCTGGGTTTGTGCCGTTGATGGAATAGATCTTTTCGGTGTCAACTGTGCTTAGCGTTGCAGGTGGGATGGCATTGTTCCTTTCGGGGTGTGTACCGCCATTTTCACTGGAAGATTTTGAGCCAACGGTGGGAAAGGTAAGTTCGAGAAGCATTCCACGAGCGCTTGGAGGTCCGAACTCATAATGCCAGTCCTCGGCTGCATTATCGAACAGGGTCAAAAGTCTTGTGGTTGAGCCCTTCTTCTCCGCTGGTGGGACATAGGTCTCAGGAAATGCGTCCGGCGCAACAAATCGAGCGTCGTGCTGCCATGCGAAGTTCAGCGCCGTTTCAGTCGAGAGATCCATAAATGAATTTGATTTGCCTCCGAGTGTCCAGAGCACTTCTTTCGTTGTGCCAGAGATGTAATAGATGGCATGAGTGTAGCGGGAGCTGATGAGGTAATTGCCAGCCTCATCTTTGTCGACAGAGTTGAAATGGAATGGGTCATATGGATGTTCGGGAGTTCCGTCCGCTCGATCGATCACATGGTGGTAGCTGTCTGTGATATTCAGATGTTCGGATGCACGCCACTCGAAGATCGCGTCCTTCGTGGTGATGTTAATCTCTTGGATGAGACAGTCCCACATGAATTGGTTCCAGACATCATCAAGATCACGCCCGGCGGGTCTGACGTCAAATTGGATCGGCTCGAAGATGATGATCAATGCAGTACCTTGAGGTGTGAGGAGGAACTCATGCAGATCTGCAGAGCGGCCATTGGCGGCTCCAATTTGGTGGATCTCGTCGTATGCAGGATTGATCTGAGACATGTTAGAGAATGAACTAGTATTGGCGATGGTAACGCAGTTGGATTTCGGACATTCCATAGTCATGCGAACAATGCTGAGTATGACGGACTAGAACATACCATATGAAAATGACCAGCGCCATGTCCACGAATGCGATCGTCTCCCAGCCAAAACGTTAGAAACTTTTCGCCTAGATACTCCTGAACCATGAGATCGTACGCCTGACCACCAAACTCATTGTCGAAATGCTCTGCCCAGACAAGTTCGCCCGTATGGTCAAGAATCATAGGTCCAGGATTAGAGACCTTCCAGCCTTTCGGGGTGATGAAATAGAAATCCTTTCTAGTGGCACACTCGGGGGACCATTTCAGGAAATTGAGCTTCGGCACCTCGATGTCCGAAGAGTAGAATTTCTTCACGGGATATGAGCCATAAGAGCCTTTGTCGAGAGCAAGGTCATATTCCGGTTCGAAGACAGGTGCTGGTGTATCTGGAGACATGGGATCGGATTCTTCTTGAGCGATACATGCCGAGACATGCAAGAGAAGCGCGATGAGGATTGCGATGTAGCTCAGGCCGTAGGAAGCAGACAGGGGGCGGCGACTCTGCGATCGACCCGAAGGCGCATTGTATTGCATCCGGAAGTATTGAAAGAGCCAGTCTTGCGATTATCCAGTAATAGCAATGATATTCTCAAGAAACTTGAACCTGGTTTAAAGGAGTTTGAGGATGGATTCGCTAATTTTAGATTCTTCAATTTCACGTGCATCCGCGTCATCGCCCGTTGCGTTAAGTTTCACTACTGCGCTGCACTGCTAAGACTTTTTCATAAGTATGTCGAGCCTGAATGGCCATCAAGTATAGTATCTTCGAATACATACTTCCATGAATGCAAGACCGGAAATGATCAGTCTTTGAAGTGACATTGCTGCATCAATTGACCCAGTATCATTAGCTATAGCATCCCAAGATAGGCTCCAACCCAAAGAGAGCAAAGTGCCTACGCAGCATCACTGCACGACTTATGCTGGCCATTTCCTCTCAGGCGTAGCATGCGAAGATATGCACATCACAGGCGTAACATGCGAGGACATGCACATCACAGAGAGCAAGGTGTCATTGACACAGCATCTGTTCATCCGTCATGCTGATACAACTTGCTGTGACCAACCATAACGAGCATTCTGCCACCGAACAATCGCGGCGCACTTCATCTGACATACTTTTCGACCAGCCCGTGAACCTTTCGCGCGCGCTCGCACAGACACGACGTTCCATCACGAACTGAAGCATCTCGCCACCCACCGTCAACTCATTGCCACACCAAATAGGTGAACAAAATTCCTCACTACACGACATGCCCACGCAGCAGGTTCGAGGGCGACCGTCATTCGATGTGGCGCATGCGATCGCATCGAACCACCAATATCCCATACCATACGAACAACCACAACCACAGATGGCCGCGGACTACAACAACGTCACTCCCACGAGACAAAAGAAGCGCAAGGCATCGAATACAATACCTGTGGTGGACTTGAGTGGGGATTCGCAAACAAGCACAGCACAGAAGCGCAAACGAACTGCACTGAACCGCGAAGCAACCACCAACCCATCACAGTCCACACCCAAAAAATTGAAAAAAGCAACTGCGCCTAAAACGTCCAAGAAGGAGACCAAAAGCCCCGAGAAAGGCGATGACGGCGAAAAGCGCCTGCGCAAACACCGCTCCAAACCTCCAGGCGCATACCTCGAAATCCGCAACCGAGCATTGACACAGCGCTTGTACGTGATCGACCGCCAGAGGACCAACAACGCAGACATCCCCGCCGAAACAGTCACACTGGTCGGCAGCACCGGAAACATCTACACCATCGTCATCAACGCCGTTCCCTCATGCGACTGTCCCCACGCCAAAAAGGGCAATCAATGCAAGCACATCGCCTACGTCCTCACTCGCGTGCTGCGCGCGCCCGCCGACCTGGAATATCAACTTGCCTTCAAAGCCAGCGAGCTGTGTGAGATTTTCGAGCAAGCGCCACCACTCCCCTCCGAAACGGCCGAAGAAACCTCCCACGACGGCAAACGCAAGCCGATCGAAGGCGACTGTCCGATCTGCTGCGTGGAGTTCGAGCCCAACAGCCGTGAGAAATTGGTCTACTGCAAAGCCGCGTGCGGCAATAACATGCACGAAGAGTGTTTCAAGCAATGGGCGACGACGAAGAAAGGTGGGAGTGTTCCGTGCCCTTTCTGCAGAACGCCGTGGCAGGAGGACGAGGAGCAGTTGAAGCGGGTGGCGAGCTCTGGGGAGAGGAATGAGGACGGTTATGTTAATGTTGCTGGCCAGCTTGGATTGTCTGGGCGGAGGGATTATTCGACTTATCATCCGTATTGGGTTCGGCAGCAGGTGAGGAGGGGGCTTATTTCTTGGGATGAGGAGGGGGTTATGGGGCATGAATACGGATGATTCTGTTCCGGATTATTACGATGACGATACATTTCTTCGAAGCGAGGGCATCAAACAGCACGTTCGTAACATGGGATGATTTTCGGCTTGGGCTTTTGGATGTCCGGGGGAATGGTTTGGGGATTAATGAATAATGCCTTTCTCCTTTCGACTTTGATTACTATCACCAAGCGTATCCTTCACCCACCTCCCATCTACCTCCATAAGCCGCCGATCCTTTCAAAAAAAAAAAAAAAAAAAAAGGGAAAAAAAAAACCAAGAGAGAGACACACCGATTTGTCTCCAAGCTATTACTCCAACTCAAACGTCGCCGGCTCAGAAGTAAACGTAACCGGCGTAGCCTCATACTCATCCAAACCATAAGTAGCATTCAAGCCAACCCTTCCAACAACCTCCTCAGTCTCCAGCCGAATCCAAGTCTCAGCCTCCCAATGCTTCAGCATCTCCTGCGACAGCAGCAATTGCCTAGCACCCCTGGTCCAGTGCCCATAGCCGCCGTAGCCGGTATGCTGGCCGGTGCAGAGATTGACGCCGTTGCCTTCGATGTCCATGCCTGGGATCTGCGAGTCCCACTTGTAGCACCAAGTAGTGCCGTGGTTGTGCGCGTGGAACATGGCGATAAGACCTGGCGTGGAAACGATGGCGTCCATGAAAGGCGCGTCGGCGGAGTTGTATTCGCATTCGTAGGTTCCGTCCGAGCAGGCGGTGCCTTGCGGCAGGGGCAAGTCGTCCTCCTGCAAGCCTGGGCTGCGAGTTTGGGAGAGATCCATTTGCTCCTGGATGGCGCGGGTGGCGTTTGTGGGGTGGTGGACGAAAGCGACGGAGGGGACGAGTTTTTTGTACTTATGGATGAGTTCGTTGTGGGTTTCAGTGAACCACTCGACGACGGCTGGGTGGACGGCGTCGATGCGACCGATGTCTGAGCCGGTGGAGTTGCGCTGCTGGTAACGCATGCCGCCGCGGCTGTCGAAGAACCACAGGAGGACTTCAGGAGAGCATTCGGATTCGTCTGTGCAGTTGTGAGGGTAGACCGGCAGATAGTAGTTTGTCACGCCGACGTCGTCGCCGAGGACCATTTGCTCGGTGCGAGACTGCTTGTATTTCTTTTCGCGGAGGATGGAGTCTTTGCTGGATAGGTTGTAGGTGGAGTCGTGGTTCCCAAGTGCAGATCCGAAGTCGATGTTACGGGATACGAGCGGGGCAGCATATTGATCCGCATAGTGAGAAGCATTCTCGAGCTGCGTGCCTTCACCTTGGATAAGGTCGCCTAAGAGGACGGCGAAATCGGGACGCTCCCAGTCGAGAACATCGCTCATCACACGAGTGGTGTTGGCGTCGCGGGCAGGTCCATTCTCGTCGATGGCTGTGTCTTTGTGTTAGCATATTGTGGCAAGGAGGTGTTCTGTTTGTTCTTACTGTGGCCGAAATGAAGGTCCTCGAGGATGCTGATGTGGAAAGTGCCATTGGAAGTGAATTGCAGTGGTTTCTTCCATGCAGCAGGCTGAGAGATAGCTCCCGCCAGTGCCTGGCGAGCAACAATGGGAGCAGCAAGCAATAGTGTGTTACGCATCTTGAGATGAAGAAGTCTCGTTGCCGGCGAATGAAAGGCCGATTTCTGGCGCGAGCAATGCCTCTTTATACATGATGCCTGATGACATTGTTCTCTTGGCTGACCCAATGCCGAACAAATCTACAAAGCTGCTTCCTAGGTACTGACGAAGTAGCTATCCCATAGCGTCTGGGCACTTTGTACGTTCGAGTGCTCGTTGTGGGGATGTCAAGCTTGGAGAAGGGTTTCGGCCAGTGAAGTCCGATGCTCGCTGAACGTGGTCAACGTCGACGTCGACGCTGCCAAGGACAACGCCAACAAGATGGTTCACAACGTGCACATCTCGCAAAGATTGACACGGCGATGTGATATGGAATATCTGATCGAGAGAGGGCTGAGTGAGTAGTACATGCGGTTTTCTCCGGACATGCTGGTCATGACGGCAGTCCTGGGCTGCAGAAGAGAAATTGCTCGGAGGTCATTGAACAATGCGCCGAGATTCTTCGCAACTATGACACCTGCGCCAGAATAAGTGCTACAGATTCTGGAATGAACAGACATATACGTGGACAGATCATGGATTGAAACAATTATACACCAGAATGAAGTTCTTAACAAACAATCGTTACTCCCTCGAGTCAGGTTTGTCGGAGCATCAAAGCCACGCGCTGCATACGTTCAAGTCCGATTGCTGGGTTGATACTGGATTGTAGCAAAAAGCTTGAACCTACTGCGAGGCATTTTGTCCCTGTCCTGGAGCAATTCCGCTTGATGTCGATCGAGCGCATTCAATGTAGTTGCCTTCCTCGGGGCCATGATCTTGATACCGTCGACTTCAACGCAGAATGCTGTCAACAAGCGCACCGCAAGACCCAGCGGCATGTCTCTCCTTCGGATCAAGACAACGACAGCCAAATGTCGCATCCAACTCGGTCGACAACGTGTGTTCACAGCGCTCAGCGCCAGTCCTCTCCGGTCATCGCACCAATGGTCTGACATGAATGGCTGCGAAGATGCTGAGCTTGTCGGAAAAAGCACTTGAAGCGTCTTTATAATGTAGCGGATGTCGTTGACGCTGAGTGATTGGAACTCAACTCTTTCTCTTGGCCAATCGTGTGGCGCCGACCCAAGTGATGTAGCCCATCTCTTGCTCGGAGAAAGAGAGCGGCGGAGGACTCGATCGGATGCCAATTGCTCAACAAGTGAATGAGTCGGCTGGCAGCTCGTGAGGGGCTGATTTTGTTGCAGCAGTCCAAGTTCAAACTCCTTTAATTTCCATCTTCAAGGCGTTGATATGGTACTGGCAATGCGCTTTTGCCCAATCTTGGTGTCTACCAAGTCAGTAACATCTTGTTGTCATTGCCGCTCGCAGCCTTCACTTTTGTTGATTTGTGAGCATACTTCAAGCCCGGTAAGAATGTGATTCCATTGATCGCTCCGACGCATTGATCGATAGAGCGCGCCTTAATCCTCTTTGCAGAGACGGTCTGTCGTTGAATCGTCCATGACCACAGTCCTCGAGTTGTTGGTCAACTGTGATCGAGGCGTGACAGCACCTGCATTGACTGCATCGGAAAAGTCCGAGTGGTCAGGAGGTTCGCCCGCAGGTCGCTCCTTCCCTGCTCGCCTGTTTGCTCTTGCGCCTTCCGTTTCCAGGGAAATCAACGAGTTCTTGGCAGCCCGCACCGAAGGGATAAAAAGGCCTTCCCTCGTCCGCTTTCCCATCCACCACCGACCACCCAACCCATCAACCACCCACCAACCAACCCTCCCATACCATATCAAGAAAGCCGCAGCGGCCCTGGGCCATGCACCGCATCTCTCAGTTGAGAGTCAAGGTATGGCAAAAGTGGCAGTGCCCGGCCAGGCACACCAAATTCTCCATCATTTCTTGCATCCACTGACTCTCACTCAGCCACCTCCTCCTCCTCCCTCCCTCTCAGCCGAAGGATACGGCGGCCCACTTCCGCCCTCTGTCCGGCCCTGAGGTATCGATGCATGACCACCCACCCGCGGGCCCGTCTGGCTTTGTGCCGGGGTAGTCTCCCCAATTTGCGGATGCATTGGACATTTGTCTCTGGAGCCCCGGCATCCAAGCATTTGACTTCGATCATTGCAGCATAGGTCACCGATATCCTGCGCATGTTCACTGTCCTCGTGCAGTGTGCTGCAAGCCTGGTCAGCCTCGACTGTCTCTGCTGTTGCACCTCCCTTGATCATCTCTGCGAGGGACAACGCGCGCATTTCGGACTCGCAGCTCACTCTGCCCACCATAGCAGAGTGCATTTGCTTGTTAGTGCTTCCCCCCAGAAGGCTTTTGGGCAAAAGAGAGTTCGCTCCGGCTTTACAATCGAGTCCCCCAACTGTCCTTCTGGAAGCGGGGCCTTCGGTTGCTTGGGAGACTCCTTGACGTGGCGGCACTTCTTATGGGCTTCGGGGTGTCGTCGCCCAAGGTTATTTCAAGAGACGCAGCTACACACCAGCAAAGACCCTATGCGGGGAATCGCCAATTGGCCGTCACCTGAGCTGGGACCTCCGGGTCACGTGTAGAGCAACGGGGTCTTTTCTTTTTCGGCGGCTCAATCGATGAGCCTCAAGGTACGCCCCTTCAATTGACCATCGGGCGGCTGCTGCATCCCCACAGTAGCCGCCAACCTGTTACGCTGACAAGATCGTCTTGTAGGCCATCAGTTACTTGGCCTTCAACAGCCCAGGTACTGGAGGCTTTTCACATTCTGCAGCAGCTCAAAATGCTTCTTTCTCTCGGTGGCCTGTGTTTTCTCGTGCTGTGCTATCTCATAATACCAGTTCAAAGTGAAGCAGCGTGATGTGAGGTAGAATGATGTGAAGTTGGAGGTGACGTGAAGTCGTGTGAAGTGAAGTCGAAGCCCGCCGCCCGAAGCTCGGCCGCCCATTGAACAGCAACATGTCTTGAGCAGTACCAACCATGCCTTTGTTAGTATTATTGCCGTGTCAAATCCAGGCAGACTCCTACCATTCATCATGATGTGTCAGCACTAAAGCAAATGTCTCCTCTCGTCGCTTTCCAACACCGCCGCCGCCGCATCCCCTTCGCGGCGTGAAAAACGAGACCGGCCAACCGCCCATCATCACCACCTTCTGCCTTCTGCCTCCATCGTCTAACTCCACTCGCCAATTACACGAAAGCGCTCAAAAAGCCCAGCAAGCGAAACCGCGTGACCTCGCCTGTAGAATGTTCTCCTGCATGCGTGTACATGTGGAAGGGAACGAGCGTCTCCTAGCCCCTCGACGTCTCAGCCTTTTGACACGAACCAAACAGCCGAGCGCATCTCATCGTACCGCATCAGATCACAGACGCCATGAAGAAAGAAGAAAGCAGCCACGAGGAAGATTTTCAAGAACAAAAAATGGGATTCGTGTATACAGTCAATAAACCTGAAAGACGATGAGAATAAAATTCGTGTGTTCCATAAATTTCCCTTTCCTTTCACATGAGAGAGAGAATTACCCATTTCACATGCCTCCCCATATCGCTATGCAGAAATGCCAAAACAGAAACACAAAAATGCGCCGAGGAAATTTCCTTTTCGTAAAGCCGTGACTCGCGTCAAGTGAACATTTGAAATATGAAGAAAAATTTGCTTGAAGACCAGCAGGAAGACTGCAAGGTCTTCCTTACAAGAAAGCAACAACGGCCACAGCGCCGACGACGAGAGCGACCATTTCGCGAACGTAGTGGGTTGTCGACGCAGCAGCGCCTTCCTGCAAACTGGGGTCTCCGCGGCCGTCGCCTGTGGAGGAGGCGGTTTCGGACGCGGGGGTTGCGGCGGCGTTGTTGGCGCCGACGACTTGGAAGCTGGTGATGGTTTGGCGGCCGCCGTCGGGGAGGGTGCTGGTTTGGAAGACGAGCTCGGACACGCTGCCGCCGCTGGGGGTGATGGTTGTGACGAGGGTGCGGCCTCGGCCGTCGGTGGTGGTGATGACGGCGCCAGGGGTGGCGGAGGAGAGGGTGATGGAGTTGCCGAATTCGTCCGTGGTGGTTAGGTTGTCGGAGTCGTCCTCGCTGCTGCTGCTGTTGTTGTCGTTGTCATCGTTGCTCGAGTCTGAAGTCGAACCGGGTGCGGGAGCAGAAGTGATGATGTTGCCGCCTGAGTTCACTTGGACGCTGGCCAGAGGAGAGGTGGTGGTGACTTCATCTCCATTCTCGTTGGTCGAGGTAATAACCGCGGCGGGAACGCGGGTAGAGGTTGTGAAAGTGTCACCGTTGTCGTCAGTGGACGTGACAGGAACGTCCACGCTCTCGCTGGCGGAGGTGATGAAAGCGGATGTGGTCACTGGAACAACGTCGCCTCCATCTTCGGTCGAAGAAACGACAACGGGAACCAGAACGCCGGTCTGTGTACCGCCACCTGATGCGCTGCTCTCTTCATCATCATCGTCATCGCTGCCAGTCTCGACAGCGCTGGTAATGGCAGGCGGAGTGCTGACGACCGTGCTGCCAGAATCATCGGTGGAGGTGACAGGAGGCGGTTGAGAGGCCTCAGTCGTCGAGTCAGCTACTAGAGACGTTGTCAGGGAGCTGCCGGAATCATCCGTCGTAGTGACGGGAACGGTGGTACGGCTGGTCTGGCTGGACCCTATTGAAGAAGTCAACTCCTGATCATCGCTTGAAGACTCTGCACTCGAGGTCACGGATGAGCCAGAAGATTCAGCGATGGAGGAGTCTGCTGTGGATGTTGCGCTGCTGCTGTCTTCCGAGGAGGCTTCGGTTGTCTCGCTGGCGGTTTGGGAAGCAACGCTCGATTCAGAGGAGTCCTCATCACTGGTGGTCGTACTCGTGGGTGATGTCTGACCTGTAGTGCTTTCCGGCTCTTCGGTGGTGGTTGATCCAGCCGAAGATTCATCCTGAGTGCTGGTTTCTTCCGCGGTGCTGCTTTGCTCGGTGGTCGAGAGCGTGGGCGTCTCGGAGGCGGAAGGAGTAGGAGTCGAAGAAGGCTCACCTTGAGAAGTCGTGCTCTCGTCGTCGTCGTCGTCCGCAGTGGTGGTGGGAGCAGCAGTGGAAGACGACTGACCTTGTGTAGTGCTCTCTTCCTCGGATGACGAAGTCTCCGTGGTAATGCTCACAGCAGTGGTTGATGAGTCGGTGATGACGATGGCGCTGGTGGTGGTATTGTTGTCGTTTTGTCGTTTGCGGAGTTCTGCGTTAACGATTGAATCCTGGCGTGCCATCTCAGCCAGCTTGGTGGCAAGTGCTGGGTTGTCCTTGTGCACAGCCTGCATGGCATTGTGGTGGTCCTCGAAGACACCTTCGCGGTACTTGGGACGGAGCTTGTCGAGCGCAGCTCGTAAAGACTCGCTAGGCACATCGTTGACCAGCTCATTGAAGTCGGCAGCGCGCGCCACCCCGGCTGATGCCAATGGCAAGCCGAGGAGTAGGAGAGATCGCAAAGAAGGCATCATGCTCGCGAGCCAGGCTGCGTCCAGGCAGTCAAGAGAAGTGAAGAAATGAAAGGGTATGCCGGTAGAAGGCGACGCTCACGAACGGAAGAGTCGCAGATCTATCGCATGGTCAGTGCCAGTAAGGATGAGAATAGAAAGGCGGCGTTCGTGAGACGAAAAGGCGCGGATACGTGGATAGAAGAATGTCACGCGGTTAATGGGCAACTCACATGTATAGTCAGCACAGCTCAGCCAAGTGGCGGGCCTTAGACGAGGATTGGCGTGGATGTGGGCGTGGTAGTGGCTGATCTCGCCGCTCGCCTACCAAAATGCCGGAAGCTCTGGCAGAAGCGACAAGGCAAAAACGTGCAATTGGCTCTGTGTCGGTGGGTGTGGCTTGTTAGGGTACAACAGTATTTGGCGGGTGCGGTGTGGAGGGACGTTGTGATGATTTGCAACGGCTTTTCTCTCTTGAAAGACACCTTAGCGATGGTGATGGTGCAAGATGAAATATGAGAACAGGAAGGAAAAGAACAATAATGACAACCGCGAGGCGGCAGGCTCTCAAATGGATTTGGTGAGGGCTTGGGAGGATGGGGCTCGAGCAGGATTGGGAGACGGACGAAGCTTCTTGAACACGAACCGATCGTGCACTAGCCCGGCGAGCCTGGCCTGGCACGCCTGGGGCCCTCGTCCGGCCAAGCTGCTGCGACTCAGCGACTACTACCTCCTAGTACTGGCCTCTGAAGATCTCCCACTCAACCCGCCCATATAAACTTCACGGGCGCCTTCGAGGCACGTCGCAGCGATCGTAAGGTCCATCTGGAACTGCGCGTGCGTGCCCTCTGTCAGCAAGCAACTCTATTCCCCATACATCCAGACCTCTGCACGCCTTGCCCTCTACCACGGCTCCAACACATGGCAAACACGTCTCTCACATCTATCTAGAAGCATATCATGGCCCTTCCACGTTTCACCTCAAGTCCAGCCCGAATGACGTTCTCGTGGTGCGTGTGCGAGCGTGTGGCAAACTCCCAGGCCGCACCCAAGCACACCAAAGCAGCGAGAGTCTGCCTGGTTTTCGGACACTTGCCCATCTGTGCACCGTTTGCCATGCTGGCTCCGCGGACCAGCTCACCAGATGGCTTTCTCTTCGTGCACTTCAGCCCGTGTGGCTCCACCGAACACCACCCCATCGCTCGCATCGTCATCGGCAATGCATACGGTCCTGCAGAAATCACCCGTGCCGGTTTCACTCTGTGCTTGCTCAAGCCGTGTGAGTGGTCTCGGCGATCGGGCAGGGATGGCTGTTCTACAGGTAGGCAGAAATCCGATGTGCGCTGTATGATACTATTTCAGGCCGCTCCCCGCAGAGCTCCCAAAACTATAAGGTGCGTCGAGACTTGTCCACACCAGATGCAGTAGGTGTGCAAGTTGATATCGACAAGTCCGTTCAGCTACAGATGACATGAAACACGTAGGAATTTGTCTTGTATTAATTCCACGCGTGGTATGTATACAGTCCCATCCAGCGAGAAAAAGAAGCACCAACCCAATCGCCCCATCATCATCGTCCCGTGTTGAAACAAGCCAGCGAGAACCGGTTTCCTCAAGCCCAACCAATCAATCGCCCCGCACGGCTTTTCTCACCAGACTCTCACCTAACCTTGCATTTCCAACTACTGCAAGTCCTCCGGATCGACCGGCACACCACCAAACACGTGAAAGGCTCGTCGTGGATGGCTTGTCGTTCCTCAAAAATATCACACGGCTTGATGTCATATAATCTAAAATCTACGGTGATGTTGACTGATAGAGGCTTGTTTGCCGTGTGAGGATATATATCTGTATATTGCCTTAACTCAATTCCACGCGTGAACTGACCACCAGAAGGCCACCACCCTTTCTACATACCTTGTCATTGACGTAAAGTAGGTAAGGAATCTGACATCAACTTCTATATCCATTCGTTCATACAGCCTCAATAATATTAATCATCACCACAGTTCTCGGGGTGCAAAGAAAGGGGAAGTCGGCAAGCGAGTCGCCAGGCAGGGAAGGAATTACTGAATACCTTATCGTAGGAAGACAAGCATAGCCTACCGTACTTAGGAACCTTCCCACGCGCCTCAAAACAAGCATTCATCTCGCAAACGAAATATTAAGAACGAACCCCCTCTCAATCCACTCCGATCCCTATCCAATCCAACGCAACGCTCACAAGAATGCACAATACCATACCATACCATTGAATACACGTAACTCCCGCACCCAAGCCCCACGAGCCAGGAATGCAGCTCTGCAGGAGTTTCTTTCTACCTAAACATCCACTTCAGTGCCACCGCTCAACTAAGGTACCTTACCCTTCCTGCAGTGCGGCCATTCCATCAACAGCAGGAGCAGTAGTGGTAGCCAAAAAGCGTGAGCTAGCTATGGGCACAAGTAAGAAGAAAAGCAAGCAAGCAAGCAAGCAATTTACCATTCTAACAACCCGACAATGAGAAAGATTTCCTTTTCCTCGGGATTTTACTTTCCTTTCTTCCCAATCTCTCTCTAAGAAATCTTCCTTGTAATAAAATTGATTTGACTCGATTCCCCAACCGTCAACATTACATATCTAAGGTAGGTACACGTATTCCCACGCGCACATGGCATACCTGAGCTAGGAACTCACAACCTTCCCTCGACCGCTCCTTTGGTGGACCTTCCTTCCCCCGTCCTCCCATCCCTTCCCTCCGAAAGCTGTCGTCCACGTACCTTACACAAATAGAGAAGAGACATGAAAATGATTTCAACGTCTCAACCTTACAAAACAACGCCCCAACCGTGCAAAATGAAAAAGGAAATAGAGATGAAGAAGAAAGAATCGAGGACAGAACAAAATAAAAAGGAATAATATTATTACCGCAAAGTCTTCGGCACGACACGACACGACATACTGTACTCTTCTTCTTCTCTCAAAACCCCTCTCAAACCCCATCGTCCACGACCCTTCTTGTCCAGTTCCCTTCCCCTCCCTCCATGCCCCCCTTCCGTCCGTCCGTACTTTTTTCTTTTCTCCGTTTTTGTCATCTGCCTCAAAACTACCTCACTTCCTCGCGCACACGGCTGCGTTCATCTCCTTCACTCTCGTCCACTCTCACCCTCCATGCCACCACTGACATTCCCTTCACTTCCCTCCCATCACAGCGTTCACTCGATCATGCACGGCTGGATCGGTCGGAGCGGTGGGCGGACGAGCTTCTGCGATGGACATCTTCTGCTGGTCGGTGGATGCTTGCGCCTGTGGTGCGTCGCTCGAGGAGGGTAGGTTTTGCTCCGTCGGAACGGCGGTATCAGCGGCACTGGGTTTGCTTTCGGAAGCGGGAGCGGGAGCTGAGGGCGCTGCTTCAGCCGAAGTCGGCACGTTTGAGGGCGGTGGTGCACTTGTCTCGTTTCCGCCGCCGGCGCTCGATCCGCTGATATCCCTGGGTCGCTCGGGGAGGGAGTCCATATGAGACGGCGTACCGAATTCCTGCCTGCCGTTCGCGGAGGACTGATTTCGTTCTGGAGTTTGGTTTCTCTTCTCGGCATCGCGGTCTCTCCTTTCCTGAAGCTTCCCTCTGATCCAGCCCATTGGACCCCGCCTCTCCCTCTCACTATCCGAAAAGACACCGGTATCATGGGCACCGCCGTGAGAGCCTGGCGTTTGCGTGGGTGTATGATTTGGATCAACCGCTTGACTAACAAGTGGTGTGGCCTCCTGAAAGCTCCTGCGCGGTTGTGAAGCCGAGGCATTGCTACTGCCGATGGTGGACCGCGACATGGCTTGCTCTTTGGGACTCATCATTCCGAGTGGCCCACCTGGAGGTGGTGGCGACGTCGGCTGGTCAAGTTTGTTCTGACTCCTAGAGAACCTCCAGCGATGCCTCCGTCTTTCTTTCCTCTCAGGTTCACCTCCCGGCGTGGGCATGTCATCTCCCACCATATCTGCATCGCTTTGGTCCGTCACGTCTGTATGGCCGTCTGTATGGCTAGTGAATGAATGACTGGGGGACAGAGTTGGTTTCAGAGTTGCATCAGTTGGCATGCGCTGGGGGGTAATGTGACTGGGGGTTGTTTGCGCGGTAGTGTAATGAGACTGCTCGCCAGTGTAAGCCTGCGTCTGAGCCTGTTCAGGGTGCCCAGAGGTGTCCGCTGAGAGGCCAGGCAAGGCCGCCGGAATCGGGGTGTGGTCTGCACCGTCGTCTCTCAGATCGTGAACCGAACTCTGCGCACTCGACAAAGCAGATCCCGGAATACGCTTCTTTTGGAGCTTGTTGGGCTTCCTACCTTCACCGTCAGAAGACGGCGACTGCTTGAAGATGTTCAAAAATCCATGGGTAGAGGGACCTGTCGGTGTACCGCTTCCTTGTCGCTCCGACTGCGGGCCCTGAGCAGCATGCGCAGGGGCCAACAACGGAGTGGTGTCCTTCTTGGGAGTTTGGAAATCACGAGTAACTGCAGACGATGTATCGCTACCGATAGTGGCCAGGGGAGTGGTTGCCTCGCTTGAAGAAGCAGATGTAATCGAAGGCGGCGCAAGAGGCAGGGCTGGTGCTACCGAAGCCACCGGGGTGCTCTGCAGAGACTCCTGTCTTGTGCTGTCGGCGGGCTGAACAACGGGAGACGCTCTATGAGGGGTGGAAGGATCGGATGTCTTTTCTCGCGGGAAGCGAGGGGACGGCGCAGCAGCACCAGGCCTCCTCGAAGGAACCGTGTTGCTACGATGAACACTTCCGCCTCCGGGTGTTATCGGTGTGCCAACAGACGGAGTGACAGGCGTCGGGCCAGCCTCGGAGCGCTTGCTGTGTTTGCTGGACACGGAAACATTGCGTCTGAGATTGTTCCACCTGCTTTCGGCATTGGTGCTAGCGTTTGAACTCGACCTGTTGACGACAGTCTTGGACCTGCTAGGGGTCACAGGCGAAGCTGGGACCTTGCTCGGGCTTGGGACACCGGATTGCACCTCTTTCACGGTCTCGTGGTCAGCGGCCGTACCCGGCATGCCGATAAGGAAGCTATCTTGGTTTTCGATCAAGAAGATAAGGACATCTTGAGAAAGGCGGTATTCCTGCGGAGCCATGTCGTGTTGTGGGTGCGAGAGCAAGCCGGGTTGGAAGATGGCGGCCAAGTTGGGAGTGGTCATCTTGTTCAGATCAGACTTGCTTGCGAAAACGGCCAGCAGATCCAGAATGTACAGAAGCAGCTGGCGGTTAAGCGGAGGAAGTTCAGTGATCAAAGCCTGGTAAATACGGATAGCGGCATCTTGGTCGAACTCGCCGATAGTCGGACTCTGCGCGTCCATAGCACCAACAGCTTGAGCTTGGTGGTTCCGCAGGGGATCACGGAAACGTTCGTAGAACTCGAGGGGAATGATGGGCTCGGGCAGCTGGTTGAAGTAGCGTCGCAGAATGTTGGCAGCATCATGCACAGTGTATCCGGTCCAGTCGAGGCCCTTGCCGTAACGATCAGGCGAGTCAAAAGCAATCTTGAGCTCCTTGATGCGCTTCTCGCTGCCAGCGAGACGGAAAATACCTTCAACGTCGGTAGCTACAAGAAAGTCAGAAAGTGTTGAGGACGATTATCGCATGCAGCCACGTACCCTTCTCTTTGAGAAATACACCGCACTTCGCTACCACGATGGGAACGTAGCCGTAGATGTAACTCTGTCCTTCGTCGTTGAAGAGGGAGATTGCGACATTTGCGTAGCGGATCGAGGTGTGCAACGGGACGCCGAATATGCCAGGCGCAGGTGCTGTGTCTTTGTTAGAATATGTTCTTGCAGGTACGTGTACACGCAGGACGACATGCACAGAACATGTCAACTGGCGAAGTCACATGTCCAAGCCGGTGCCGTGCGGATTGAAAGAATGCGAGGAATATGTCTGCGCGCGTACCTGATTGTTCCTGTGGCTTCTTGTCGCTCCTCTTGAATTGTTTCCACCAGCTTGCCAGATCTCTCTTGGACTGCACCGCTTCACTTTGGGTGGGCGGCGCAGCCTTAGGCCCGCCAGCAATGGCCTGCGCAGTCGACGGACTGCCGGTCGCCATGGCTGAGGGCTTGTCGTGTGGTGGTGTGCGCTGCTGGGTCGCCTGCTACAGCATTTGCGACGTCCGGACGTCGATGTATGCGCGAGCCAGGAGCGGCAATGCAGGGCGACGGCGGCGACGAAGTGTGTCGCTGTAGGGTCTGGTGCAGCTGTGATGCTGTCGACGATGGGTCGGTCGTCGCGGCCGCAGGCCTTTGCGTGGTGGTGTGTCTAGCGTGGTATGTCTAGCGCGTGGAGACGTGCGCAATAACGGCTACGGCAAGCAAGCGGCGGTGCGGGCTTTGGTGAGGTGGAAACGCACAGGGCGACGGGTGAGGAAGCGAGACAAGTCCAGTCAGTGGCTTGGGGTCGGCGATCGCTGAGAAGGCCGACGATCACGAGGTGGAGGACTGAGGCAGGAAGGCCGAGCGTTTATGGGTGATGGGATCGAAGGTAGGAGATATTATGTGTGGATTTATTATTGCAGGGCCGAGTGGGTTGTCGACTTGTGTGAGTAAGGTAGGAGGCACTGGAAGATGATGACTTGGTTGTAAATCGACGGTTGCTGCACGATTGGCGTGGCACGCACGAGCAGCAGAGGGAGCGGTGGTGACAGTGCGTGCGTGCGTGGGTCTGTCTGTCTGGGGGCGGCGTCGGCGGCGGTAACTTGTAAGGCGAGAGGCGGTAACTTGTAATAAGGCGAGAGGCGGGCAACGGTGTGTGAATGTGCTGCTTATTTCGGTGCCAACGAGATGCCTCCTCTTCCTTCAGACCACCTTATTACCAGGTACTCTGATTCACTGGGCCTGTCACTCTCTGCGGTTCAAGGATGTGAACACTTGCTGCTGCTGCTGCTGCTGCTGCTGGCTGCACAGGATATTTGCTTGGCGCAATAAGGATAACAATACCCTACCCTCCCTGCCACCTGGGCCAGAGCGAGCAAGATTTGTTGGGCGCCTGTAAATTCCCACGACCGGCAGCCTCAGAGCGGGCGTCTCGTAGATTACTCCCGCTAGTCAGCGTTGAGCGAGGATGATTTCGCTTGCGAATGCTGTCGGCTAAGATAGGTATGGATTGATGGATGAATTGATGGATGGATGGAAACGTGATGAGCTGGAAGGACGGTGGCGGCAAGTGAAAAAAACAACAGCACTTTCTAGGCAAAGACAAGATAGACTGAAAACACGACGAGAGCAAAAAAGCACACGCATGCAGAGTTTGAATAGTGTGGAGGAGATGTAATGCGGTGCGTGACCTTGTCGAGGCAAGGCAAGGCAAGGCAAGGCAGGCTGCATGATGTAACGGATACCTTACAAGTTGATGATACATCTTCTCATGTCTGGTTCACTACTACTGGCCAGATAGGCGAATAGCCAGCAAGCCGAGCAGGCCTCTACTCTCTACCGCTTCCATCACTCGCTTCCGGCTTTGCTTCTGCCAAAGACGGCATATCATCAATCTTACTTATTTCGAAGCGCGGTAGTGGCAGGGAAGAGAAAGGCGACATGGGGTGCCATTGGTGGATATTGACATGGGTATCGGATGGGAAACGAAATGGACCTCTGCCAAACCCGGCGAAACATCAAAAGGACAGACAATTCGACGGTGACATCACATCGCTGCTCGTAAGCTCCATCCAACTCACAACTCCATCCATGATACATGTCGTGTAGGCAGGCCGGGTACTCATTTAACTCCGCCGCATGCATGTGCTTGTCGCTGCACGAGGAAGACATGAGCCGCGGACTTGTGCATCTGTCGTACCAGGCAGACCATCGTCTCACACCGAGTAGAACGACGCGAGTTCTTCTGTCCCCAAAAATAGGTCTCTCTCTCTCTTGACTTACTGGATCCAACACATGACGTCTAATCATCAGCATTCTTCCTGTCGCGTGCATTTGCTGAAACGTAGGGCGTAACAGAAATCATAGGAATAATCATTCTCCGAATCAGGTTATCCGGAGTGACATACCCTTTCGAGCGTGCAGGACAAGTCAGCAATATTAATAACCAAGTTGTAACTAATACCACCGGACAAGTCTTATGTAAATGTAGGAGGTAGTCACACGCCCAAGGCCCCAATCCTTCACTCGCACCTCTCAGAGAGCAGCTGTACACACGGACCACCCAAAGTACGGGCCGTCCCCGAGGCTAGTCCAAAAAAGATTCGAGCGGCCCCGGAGTAGCTGGAGGAGAGCAGCACCTACGTCGACCAAACGACTGTGAACAGAGCATCACCGCGCATCTCCAACAACCAAATCTCAACCTCAATCCACCAAATCCTACGTCGCGACGACTCGATCTTCGACTTCTACATAAACTCCACACACCACATAAGCCCATCATGAGCGGAATGGACATGTATGTCACACACCATCAGCGGATCCATCGCCGCCAAACACTGCCATCTGCCGAGTAGTTGTCGCTTGCTCTTGCAGCAATCGGTCTATCAGGCGCGATTTCAGATGTGAAAAATCACAGCGCCGTCCACTGTTAACACTTTGTGCAATTAGGCTGAACGCCGCCGAGCAGCGCGAGCTGCAGGGCCGCATGGAGCGCAAGCAGATGAAGGATTTCATGAACGTACGTCTCCCGCAGCAACACCATCGAATGAACCACAAAACCCTCTAGACCCCTGCAAGTGCTGACCAGAATCGATTTGCAGATGTACTCGAACCTCGTCCAGCGCTGCTTCACCGACTGCGTGCAGGACTTCACCTCCAAGTCCCTTCTGTCCAAGGAGGAGGGCTGCGTCATGCGCTGCGTCGACAAGTTCCTCAAGAGCTCTGAGAGGCTCGGCGAGAGGTTTCAGGAGCAGAACGCTGCCATGGCACAGCAGGGTGGTCTGCCCGGCAGGTAAATTCCCTAGCCCGAGGGAAAGTAGTTGCGCAGTGCAGAAAATGGGTGATGGATGAGTTTGCCGGAAGATGGAACACAGGGCAACGAAGAAAAAAAAAATATGGAAAACGGAACCCGGGACACAAGAACAAGAAGGAGAAAATCCCGGATCCAAGTGTATTATTGAGACAAACCTGGCATTGCATGGAGTTTGGACTTTTTCTCTATCTCTCGGGACCCATCTGGGAAGGGATGGATCGGGGGAAGCAACCCAAAAAAAATCGCCTCTCGACTCTCTTCTCTCGCCTAGGTCCTAGTTTGGAGGATGCGCTCACTTGTTTGGATTACCTTGTGTTATTATGAGCCCTTACCCCAATATCATGTACAAGCCACAAGCAAAAATTTCCTTGCATCTTGCGGTACACTTCTTTTTATTCTCATGCACACACGTCTGTCTGCCTATTTGTCTAGTGAACAAACGCCCCCTTCCCATCCCGAGCATACATCCAAACAATCCTCTCAAATCCACCACTCTACTCCTTAGGCAACAACCCCCTCAAACTAAGATCATAAACCACATCCTCGACCTCCTTAACCTTATACTTAACCCCATCGCTCCTCTTCCTGAGCGAATCATTCTTGAGATTCAAAATCTGAAACCCGGCATGAACATCCTTGATAAACCTCGAAATCTCCACAGGCCTAGCATAATCGCCCAAAGTGACCGAATTCCTCGCCAACCTCGCCAACTCATCCAGCAGAGAAATCAAACTCTGCAAATACTCCTCAATCGCCAGGTGAAACGCATCGCGATCCTTGAGATTGACAGGCACGCCGAGGAAGGTTCCCACTTCTTCGAGGGTGAGGAGTTGGCCGCGGGAGGTGTCGAGGCCGCCCAGGTAGCCGCAGAGGAGGATGCTGAAGACTAGGGATTGGATTTCGCGGGCCCAGGCGTGGGAGTGCTTGTAGTAAGGGTATTGGGAGGCGGTGGTGGAGAGGGTTTGGATTGTCGCGGTTTGCGTGGTGAGGTTTTCGCGGGCCGCGAGGAGGATGGTGGGGACTTTTGAGGGGAGGTGTTAGTCTGAGGATGTTTTCAGGTTTTGACGCCTTTCCCTTTTCTTTTTTTCTTCTCTGGAGGGGGGATTCTTACGTTCGGCCGTTGGCGTGGAGTGGACTTTGGAGAGGATGGCTTGGGTGGCGCGGTCTGGTTTGCTGGTATTAGCCTTGGACGCATTTCATCTTATGTAGATCGGCCTTACTTTGCTTCTCAAGAGTCTGAACAATGTCACGGATGGTCTGCAATTTCGCCGGTCAGTACATTCTGCCTTTCGTGCATTGCGGCGAGAGACCGCAATTGGTGGAGGGTCTGGAAAGAGTCGCCACGCACATCCTTCACCGCGGTGTCCTCGTCGATCTTGCGCTGGAGGTCTTCGAAAATGCCTTGGCCGAAAAGAGCGTCTGCGGACATGATGGGCTTTGCTTTTGTGTTTTTGTGGATGGGTTGTTTGGAGTGCTCGTGGTCGAACGGGATGAGGTGAAGTTGCTGGCGGCGGCCAGTTGCAGAAAGTTTGTAGTCTTTCGTTTGCGTCGAATTCGTCGAATTCGTCGCTGTTGTCACCAATTTCACCGCAGACTGTCTATCAGAAGACTTTTCGAAAGAATTCTACCAGCAATACTTGATCAATGCGACCAATATAGCTGCCAGTGAATCTCTACACCATTCTCACAAGTCACATGGAAGATTGTCACGCCCGCTAAGGTCACCACGCTAAGCACGATACGCAGCCAGCGCGCAAGGGAAGAGCTCACGATCCGAAATATTCGAGGCTGTACAAGGTAAAATTTGCACGAGAGTCATTGACAGCATCCACAGAAGGTAAGCGACTTTGTATCCAGATAGGATTCCTGAGGAAGATTGAAATGAGGTCTTCTCATCGGGAAGGACGTATATCTAGTACCAGTTCGATGGCGCGAGTAAATTTAGCTTTACACTGTACGCGTTCCTGCTTGAACACAGGAGGCATCTCACTCTCATCGACGAATGATGCCGTAAGGTGTCTGAATGCTTGAAATATTGGATCATCAACTAACAAGGCGTTGGAAAAGTTACGAAAGTCACACAAATTGCTGCTCTCGTTAATCTGATTGCAAACGAATGGAGTACTCCTCGACTACTTTATCTCAAGCCTTATTCTCAACAGTCACGACACCGGTATCATCCTTCAGCTGGACTGCATCTGCCTCACTGTGCAACTGCTTATCGGTGACAGCAGCTGCTTTGGCGCCGAGGTCCTTGTCCTCAAACAAGAATGCCAATTCTTCGAGGGTACGTCCAGATGTCTCGGGGAAGAGGAACCATACAACCACCACCTCGAAGGCGATCCAGCAGACGTAGCTAAACAAGAATAGTTAATTCGACTTTCCATTGAAAGGAAAGAGATGCAGTTCAACTTACGATAACAGGTACTTCCACTCTGCGTTCTCCATTCCGATTGGATTGACGAAAGTGTTGAAGAAGTTCGCACCGCGGCCGAAAAGTTGGAAGAGTGCGATACCACGAGAGCGAGTTGCGAAGGGGTAAAGCTCGACGAGGAAGGTATAAGTCAATGCGTTGTAACCCATGTTGTAGCAAGGGGAGTACGCAAACATCCAGAAGAGAACCAGATTGCCGACGGCAGCGCTCTGGGTTGCAAGATACCTTTCTTGCGTGATGGTCCAGCCGGTGTACACGCACAGAAGCGAGATTGTGCAAGCCAGGTACATTGTGCGACGCTTGAAACGCTTCACAATCAAGGCCAGAAAGACACCGTTGACGAGGTTCCAGCAAGTCAGACCGACGTTCAGCTGGCCCTTGACGTTGGAGTCGGTAAAGCCCGCGGAGGTAAGAATCTTGTCAAGATAGTACGAAATGAGTGTGTTGCCACTCCATTGGGTGAATAGACCGAGCAGACTGCCGATGATAAGACGGCGGCGCATACCAGCCGAACGGACCATGTCTCCCCAAGACTTCTTGGAAGCCTCCATTTCCATCCGGATGGTCTCTTCAATCTGCGCGATTTCGGCGTTCACAATAGGGCTGTCGGGGTTTCCCTCGGCGTGGTATTTGATGAGAATGGCTCGTGCCTCTTCGTGGCGGTCATGGCTGATGAGGAAACGTGGGCTCTCTGGGATGAGGAAGATCAATCCGACTTGCAACAGCGACGGCGCGGCTTGCAAAAGAGACGGGATGCGCCAGCCCCAATTTCCTACGATTTGCTGAGTTCCGAAGGTGATACCGGCTGCAAGGATTGCTCCGATGAAATATGATGCGTTGAACAGTGAGGTTAAGATCGGACGCTCCTTCGGGTAGCCGAGCTCTCCCAGGAGAGATGAACCAGCAACAATACACATGGGAATTCCGAAGCCGAGCAGCCAACGGGCGACCAAGTACATGGCTACGCCGTTGGACGCACCTTGGATGACGGCACCAACAATCATAACTGTGAACTGGTGAGCAGAGATTCAACATGGTCGTAAGGGACGCGGTGTGTAACATACTGCAACTTCCAATGAAGATGGCCCATCTTCTTCCCAAGCGGTCGTTGATCAGAGGGACAATCGGCAAAGAACAGACGGCTCCCAGCGAGTATATGGAACCGATGATGCCCTGCAAAGCACCGGATGGGTGACCGAAGAACTCTTTCCATGCATCAACGATCTGTGCTCTGTTGAGTGAAAGATAAGGTTAGCCAGATATCGACAAAATGTGACTACACAACTGACTTACGCGTTAATCATCTGCGAGTCAAATCCAGAGGTGATTTCAATGCCCATGCATGTCGGGAACAACATGAAATACAGGTATCGCAGGTTCGGCTTCTTGTACCATGGCACGGTATCGCTTTCAACGGCCTGGGTGAGGACTGGATCTGCTGCGCCAGCGGCGCGTCTTGCGCCTTGTCCGGTGGCCATCTTGTGTAACAATTGGATTGTCTGGTAGAAGGCCTGGGCGGGGATGGGGGCGCAAACATGGTCCCCGTGCCATTGACCTTATATGATCTCCCTTGCCGGCTCACCGACCCGACACCCATGTGTTTGACACGAGGTCGGTTGAGACAGGCGCTTGGCTTCGGCGGGGTAGGCGCACTGGCTTTGCTTGGATGGCAGGTGTTGTATGGTATACCAAGGCGGATAATCTATATACTTCCAGGTCACTTGACTCGGCAGTAGCTTTTGTGGAGTCGGCTAAATGCCAAAGAGTCCCTTCGAGGGTTTCCATATTCTGGGGCCCCGGAAAGGTTGGTTAATCGCGGATTTTACTGTGCAGCGAACCGAGCTCGCCGAGGCAGTCGAGGCAGTTAAGAGTCACTTAGGTGGTACTTTGTGTTACCCGCCGCTTGTTATGAGCGCGGTGGCGGGCGTTGTGTTGTTTGTGGCGTGACGCTACTTTGCAACACGAGTTCAGCTGCGCGGCAAATAAGAGGATGCAACGGCAATTCGCTGGTCGCCTACCGCAAAAGGGAAATCTCGCCAATTGGTTTCATGTACATCTTCGTAAGTATATTATCTGCTCGTGGGCGACGAATGAAAGTCATCGCAACAGGGCGACACGGAGCCTTGTGTGGCCGAAACATCTGATACCACAGCAGTCTGAGAAAAAAATGACTGTCGTCTTTATAACATTTCCCAAGCATTCCTTCAGGAGCCTTGATGCCAGTTTAGGTAAGTAGCCCTAATAGGGCTTATCAAATCTCATCCTTACGATCCTCCTTGTCTGGGAGCGACATGGGGCCAGACTTTACCATCAGCGTCATGACCTCGTAGAGGACATCTGCGGCAGCCTGGTAAAAGGGTCAGTACCAGCTACCAAGCACACATTCGACAATAACATACCATGGTGGTGAGCTCAGCATTGGTATCGTAAGCGGGCGCCACTTCGACAATGTCCGCAGCAGCGAAGTTGATGCCCTCAAGGCCACGAATGATTGTACGGATCTCACGAGTCCTGTACACCTTGTCAGCTTCCGACCATGCGGATACTGGAATATCTCGACTTACGACCATCCTCCAGTCTCGGGTGTACCAGTACCCTGATTATTCCGAATATTAGCATTGTCATGGAGCGATATGCCTGCCTTGACTTACGGGAGCAAATGCCGGATCAATGGAGTCGATGTCGATAGACAGGTAAACAGGTGTGTTGTTACCTGGACGAGTAGATCAGCACTGGGATCACCGCTGCAATCTCGCAAATATCCACTCACCAACACGATCGTGGATCTTCTTGATGATTCCTTCAGTACCAATGGTGTCAATCTCTCTTGCTTCGACGATTTCGAACCCAACATATCCGTCATTATCGTAATCTGACGGGCCACTGAGGGTCGTGCGAATTCCCGCGTGGATGTTGGTGTCATTCTTGAGAAGACCTTCCATGGCTGCGTGGTAGAAGTACGTGCCATGGTTGATGCTTGCGACTTTGGAGGGAGCGCCGCCAAAGACCTTCGGCTTCCATGTATCGAGATGCGAATCGAAGTGGATTACGGTGACTGGTCCATATGCGCGGTTCATGCTTCGGAGCAGGGGCAGAGTGATGGAATGGTCACCGCCCATGGTGATGACACGAGGCAGTGTCTTGCCGTGCTTGGATAACCCGGACACCTCAGCATTGGTTTCCGGCTCGCGCATGAGGATGCTGTTGTGGCCTTCTTCAATCTGCTGGATCGCCCATTTCGGATCGTATCTACTACCGATCAGCATTCGAGGCTTTCACGCGGATTGAGCCGACTTACGATGTCACTGGAACATCTCCGCAATCGATCACCTTCGCCCAGCTGTTGAACGGGTTGGCGGCGAGTGGAACATTGTATCCTCCACTGTAAGATGTATCAATTAGCTAGCGCATGCCAGATCGTCGAGCGTGAAGACTTACTACAAATTCAGGCGACGACTTCCTTGTCTAATACCCTGAGGCCCAAAGCGCGCACCAGGCCTGTAGGATGTGCTCGTATCATGAGGCGCACCAAGGAAAGCGATGTCGTACTTGACATTCTCGGTCGCCAAACAAGGAGAGTACTGGAGTCGACCAAAAGTACTGATTCCAGAGAAAACAGAGTCCGCCTACAATCATCAGCTTGGGAGCTCGCAGACCCAGACCTTCAGTCAATACCTGAGTGCCACCATCTCCCGGCAAGGTGTTGTACCACAGACCTTGAAGCGGTCCTTCAATGGGAGTTTGTTCGTGGTTGCCGTGGGAGTAGGCAGTGCCAACAAGGGCAGCGGTCGCGGCAAGATACCTCATCATGATGGTCGTAGATGAAGCTCAGTGGAATGCTACAGAGCTCTAAATGGCGAGGCGATCGATGGTATTTATCTGACCGAGAGATTGTGTTTGGTTCGCCCCGGCGCCGTCTCTGGAACACAATGACATGCATCATTGACTAAATCTCTTAGCAATGACGAGAAGCACTCGTGAAAGAACGCCGCACGTCATCATCGCGCCGAAATGCCCGTCTGAGAACGCCTCTTTCACCTGGTGATAGGCGAGGAAATGCACTTCCGGACGTTAGAGTAACGAAAAACGTTCACCTTCAGGTAGCTACAGCTACATGACAGCGCTCCACCTTCTGCATGCAGAGATGATCGTTCAATGCACTCACGTCCGCGGCCTCCGAAGTGGATATCTTTTGCTGTTGGTCATCGTTAGGGAACAGGTCAAAGATAAGGAACCTGCACGCTAGACAAGGGTAGCTCCACGTGGGATGCAGGTGCAGGATGCAGATCTGACGTTCCGGCATTGAGGGAAATACAATTGATGATAGTAAAGTATTCATGTGTCAAATATTCAGGTTGGCCATTCTGAAGTTCAAGACCGAACCCATTTTCATAGTCTAGCTACATATCATCCGATCAAACTGCATCGGCTTCTAGCTCCGACCCGTGATCCATCCGCTGGAAAGCATTCTCGACCTGCTGGTTCCAGTTGCTGAAATAAACAATCGCCCACTCAGCAATGCCCACGAGGTAAAGAGCTATGCACTGGCCGACCCATAGTCCCGCCAGACCCCAGCCATTAAAAGCCAGCCAGATTCCCAATGGCAAAGCACCACAGTAATAGCTAACGAGGTTCACTGCTGCACCCACATGCTGCCTTCCCATTCCTCTCAAAGATCCACCACAGCTGCCATTGAGACCGTCTGCGATCTGGAAGAGAGCCACGTACGGTAGGACCTCCGCAGTCAGGCGAACGACTCGATCGTCATCATTGAAGATTCGAGCAAAATTGTCTCGCGTGCCCATTAGAATTGCCAAAACAATTCCGCCCAAGAACATCGAGAGCCACGCTGCCGTGTTCGCAGCTCGTTTCGCGCCTACAGGATCGCGAGCACCAAGGAGGTTGCCCACTCGCGCGCTGGCAGAAACGCCCAAGCCAAAGGGTATGGTGTTGAGGACCTGATCGGCAGTCATGATGCAAGACTGCGCAGCCAGAGAGAGCGAGCCCAAGTTTCCAGCAGCGATGGCGACGATCTCAAACGCCCACCATTCAGTGCCCACGTGAACCACGCCTAAGGCCGCAATCCGGGCAAACGTTCCAATGTTCTCCATCGATTTCTTGCTCCATCCGCCCCAGCATTCCCAGCCACTGACGAAGCGAGTGTATGCCAGTAAGAGGAAGAAGCTCAGCCAATAAGAGATACCAGTAGCCAGAGGAGCTCCGAGAAGTCCCATCTTGAAGGTATAGATGAACAAAAAGTTGAGCCCTGCATTGAGAGGTGATGTGATGAGGAGAACATATGTTCCCGGTCTCATGATTCCCTGTGCCTGGAGATACTTCTTCAAGCATTCGAAGAAAATGTACCCGAGCCCACCAGGAAGCAAGATCTGGAGGAACCTTGCTCCGTCGTGCGCAATGAATTCCTCCTGACCCAAAGCTCGGAAAACCGGACCAGAGAAAAGCCACAAGATGGCTACTGGAATGTAGAAAAGACTCAGAACAAGGAATGCCCTCTGTAGGATGATTCCGAGATCATGCTTGTTCTTGCCTCCAGTGAACGAAGCACTGGCAAGCGTGTCGATGGCCGTGGTGCCGCCCATACCTATGAGCCATGCCGTGCACATGGCCCACATGTAACAGAAAGCAGAGACAGCAAGCGCTTCCGGTCCCAGGCGACCAACGATAAGCACAGATACAGTCTGTAGCGAGTTCTGTAGCGTATAGGCCAGAATTACAGGAATGGATCCTTTGAACAGGATCCAGAATTCGTTTGCAACAAGCCAGGTTTCTGTCTTTGCATCTCTTCCCAGAATGTAGTCTTCGCTTGGGTCGGTATCATTGGCGATCTCCGAAGTTAAAAGTGAGGTTCGTTCGTCTGGCGTTTGGAGTCCGTCATCGATCTTGCCTGAGCTGCTGGGAAGAAGGCTCGATAGCCACGAGGGCATGATGCGCTGCTCGCGCTGTTTGCTGTCCATTGTTGCAAAGATAGAGGGTGTTTTAAGAATGACTGTCGAACTGGTAGTATGGACTTGCCTTTTTCTTCAATGCCCGGGCTAAGTGGAGCACTTAGCTGTGAAGTCGACTATTACTGCTACTTACCGATCGCATGTCGCCCTGAACAAAGACTGAATGCCGTAACACGAATTACCTAAAAGACGGCGAAGGCGAGTTTTAAGGACTCATGCACCCTTATCTGTAATGATAGCTCTTGTGGAGGCGACGACAATAGAGATCTTGAATTCCGGGTCACCCTCGTTAGATCTGCGCACAAATTGGTACGGAGGTAGTTGGCCGTCGGGGGAATCAGACGCGTTGATAGGGCTGCTGTGGGTCTTCATGCATGCTTATCGAGAGAATACTTGTATCTACCTAGATGTAGTAGTAGGCTTGCTGTGGGCCGTCTAAACGATTAGGCGTGGAGAGCTTGGCCCACAATAGAACTTCTTGCGCGGGGGCGACTTCAGGGCTCGCGGTAGTCCATTTCTAGAAATATTCGTGATGGCCGTAAAAGTAGTGTGAAGTGGTGATGCTAGTAATCAAAGCGCGCAAATTCACAGGCGAGCCCAGCCTGGTCGTCGACGTAATGCGATCAAGGCGGGCGGCCTGCTGCATGCTCTGCCTATCTCGGCGAGGAAAATGTTTCCTCGCGCAATAGCATCCTTGTCAACGATCGACCAGCGATAAAGAAAAGAGAGCAATAATGTGGTAACACCAGAGATGGCTGAAGATCGATGTCAGACAGGTAGAATCTATCCAGAGATCCGCTCTCGGTCGGAATTGAAGATAATATTTTGAAGACAAGGTCGTTCTGGAACAGACATATCACCAACAGACAATGAAACCATTGGTCTGAGTTGCATTGAGTACCGACAACAGGTTTGAAGCGATTCTCTTATTCTTCCAGAGCATTCTCGACCATGATTGCCGGCTCGACCTCAGTGCTGCTGTTTAGAACCCTACCAGCGACGCCCAATAGCGGCTGGAAGGCCAGCACCGTCGTGCAGACACATTCCTTATCGTCGCCAATGAGATGACAAGGAGCTGCATATGTACGGTTGGTAGATTGCGACACATTTACGCCACCAAGCAAACGAGAGTAGCTGCATGCGTGATCCCCAGTCTCATAGATCGTGTTCTGCATAGCAATCTCGCGCCCAGTTTGCGCCAAACGATTGAACGTGATTTTAGTCACTATCAATTGCACAGTCTATGCCTGTCTGTCAGATTCAAGCCTTCTTCACCACTGCGTAAGGTGTCATTGATTGATTTTCTCTTGCATATGCCAGCGAGAGACCTATATCTTCTTTGAATGAAACGAGGTTGATCCAGAGAAGTCGCTTTGAATCGTTTCTCTTCGTCCAATACACCACTGGAAACCGTCATCATGGACTCACAACCATCCCAAGAGAAAAAAGTCTCCTTCGACACACCTCATCAAACCCCCACCCCAACACCCGGTACAATCCAAGAAATCGCAAACAGGCGCACCTCAATCGTAAGCAAAGAAGGAGAAATCATCAACGCCTCCGGACACCGCGACCAACTGCAACGCCAATACGGCCTACTATCCATCTGCGGTCTCGCCCTAAACATAAACTCCGCCTGGATCGTCTTCGGCGGCTCCCTAACAATCTCAGTCCTCAACGGCGGACCCCCCGGAATCCTCTACGAATTCATTGTAGCAGTGGCATTCTACAGTTTCATCGCCGCGTCGATCGCCGAGCTGGCCTCGAGCATGCCCTCGTCCGGCGGCGTCTACCACTGGGCCTCCATAACGCCTGGCGCAAAATGGGGCCGGAGCATAGGCTTCTTCTGCGGCTGGTTGAATTTCTGCGGGTGGATTTTCGACATGGCTTCCGTCATCAGCATACCCGCGAATGTCTCCGTGCAATTGTATGCGATTTACAATCCGGATTTCGAAGTGGAGCAGTGGCATTCCTACGTGGCGTTTGTGCTGATTACGTGGATTTGTACGGTTTTCGTCGTGCTGGGGAATAGATTCATTTCTTCGCTGCAGTATGTGGGCATGACGCTTATTATATTTGGAGGGTTGGTTACGATTATCGTTGTGGCTATTATGCCGAGTCAGAGGGCGAGCAATGCTTTCGTTTGGAGGGATTTTCAAAATGCGACGGGATGGAATGATGGTGTCTGTTTCCTCGTTGGTGTGCTCAATGGTGCTTTTGCGATTGGTGAGAAGATTTTGAGACCGTCCCGTTTCGAGAAATGATCTGACTGGGAATATCAGGTACACCGGATGCGGTTACGCACATGGCTGAAGGTAAAGAGACCCTCAGACCGTACCGTATGCTTCTGATACACCAGTGCTAACCATCACCCAGAACTCCCCAACCCAAGAGTCGACCTCCCCAAAGCAGTCCTAGCCCAAATAGGTCTCGGCTTCCTAACAGCGCTCTGCTACGCCATCACAATCCTCTACGGCATAACCGACCTCGACGCCGTAGTAAACAGCAGCGGCTCCTTCCCTCTCGCCGAAGTCTACCGGCAAGCGACAGGAAGTGACGCAGCCACATTCGGCCTGCTGTTCATCGTGCTGCTGAACATGCTTGTTTGCAACATCACCACGATCACCATGGTGGGCCGTCTCTTCTGGGTTTTGGCGAGGGATAATGCGACGCCGTTCTCGGGGCTGTTTTCACAGGTCAATGAGGGCTTGTCGTGTCCTATCCCGGCGACGATTCTGTGCGCGGTGCTTTGTACGGCTGTCGGGGCGATTCAGCTTGGCTCGGCCACTGCGTTCAACAGTCTTGTGGGATCGTTTATCATTCTCACAACGGTCAGCTATCTTCTCGCCATTTTGCCGCATCTTCTCAGCGGGCGGAAAAACACCCCCAAAGGACCGTTCTGGATGGGAGATCTGGGATTTGCGATCAACGGGTTAGCCTGTGTGTTGATCGTGTTCTTCAACGTTTTCTTTTGTTTCCCTTACGCTTACCCCGTGGAGCCCATCTCGACGATGAACTGTGAGTACTCTGCTTCAGTGTTTGGTTCGAAGAAAACATGCTGACCAGGACAGGGAATTCCGTAATCCTCGTGGGAGTCTGCTCCCTCACAGCAATCTGGTGGCTTCTCCACTCGAGGAAACATTATGCAGGACCGAAACTTGCCTCGGTATATTATTGAAGCATGTTTCCTGGGCATGCCGGTGTGTGCGGAAACTGGTGGTCGAAATTGGCATGCAGAGGCAGTTTACCCATAGAAAATGCATTCGCTTACAAGCCAGTATCGTTAAGAGTGTGTAGCAATACACAAACACCCCTGACAACGACCTTTCTCACTCATCATTTCGTCCCATCAATATAACCTCACCCGTTCATCTACCCTAGAAGAGAAAGTAGGCCTGACTCAACGGCAGCGTCTCCGAAGCCTGCGCCTCACAAACCACCCCATCGGCCTCAACAATCTGCAAACACAAATCGTCAGCAAATAATTAATCCCCTCAAAACTTCCCTGCAAAAGGACAAGGAAAAATAAACTCACATAACTCTCCGGATCAACTCTCATCCTAGGCTTAGCATCATTAAACTTCATATCCCTCTTGCCAATATTCCTGCACCCCTTGACAGCCTCCACGCGTTTCTTCAACCCATACCCCTTCACCTTTCCCTCCGCAGCAGCCTTCGAAACCCAAGCGATAGAATTCGCCGGCTGGTGAGCGCCAAACATAGGCCTCATAATCGTCGGCTCAACAGTGGGAATACTCGCATTTGGATCGCCCATCTGCGCCCAAGCGACCATACCGCCCTTGATGACTTGCGTAGGTTTCGCGCCGAAATTGCGCGGGTTCCACAGCACGAGGTCGGCGAGTTTGCCCACTTCCACGGAGCCGATGAGGTGCGACATGCCCTGGGCGATGGCGGGGTTGATGGTGTATTTGCTGACGTAACGTTTGACGCGGAAGTTGTCGACGCCGGAGTCGGCGTCTTGGGGGAGCAGGCCGCGCTGGAGTTTGTTCTTGTGGGCCGTGTGCCAGGTGCGGAGGATGACTTCGCCGCAGCGGCCCATGGCTTGGGAGTCGGAGGACATCATGCTGATGGCGCCGAGGTCGTGGAGGACGTCTTCCGCGGCGATGGTTTCGGCGCGGATGCGGGATTCGGCGAACGCGACGTCTTCGGGGATGTTGCGGGAGAGGTGGTGGCAGACCATGAGCATGTCGAGGTGTTCGTCGAGCGTGTTGCCTGTGAAGGGGCGGGTGGGGTTGGTGGAGGAGGGGAGGACGTTGTCGTGCTCGACGACGGAGATAATGTCTGGGGCGTGGCCGCCGCCGGCTCCTTCGGTGTGGTATGTGTGGATTGTGCGGTTCTTGAAGGCTTTGACGGTCGTTTCGACGAAGCCGCTTTCGTTGAGAGTGTCTGTGTGAATGAGGACTTGGACATCGTGTTCATCGGAGACTGAGAGACAGTTGTCGATAGCAGTTGGCGTAGAACCCCAATCTTCATGCAACTTGAGCCCACAGACACCAGCCTCGATTTGTTCCCTGAGAGGACCTGGCTCAGAATCGTTTCCTTTGCCCGTGATTCCGTAATTCAGAGGGAAGCCATCAGAAGCTTGCAGCATCTGTTCGATCAGCGTAGCGCTCGGCGTACAAGTCGTCGCGTTAGAACCAGTACTCGGTCCAGTTCCACCTCCAAGGAAAGAAGTGATACCCGAAGCGATCGCATCATGAGCCTGTTGCGGGCAGATGAAGTGGATATGGGTATCAAACCCACCGGCCGTGACAATATCATGTTCAGCCGCAATGACATCCGTGTTGCTTCCAACAACCATATCGGGATGCACGCCAGCCATGACATCCGGATTTCCAGCCTTGCCGATACCACAAATCAGCCCATTCTTGATTCCGATATCCGCCTTGTAAATGCCACTCCAATCGACAATAAGCGCATTCGTGACCACAACATCCAGACAATCCTCATCCAACCGTCCAGTAGCCTGACCCATGCCATCACGAATCGTCTTGCCACCTCCAAAAGTGCACTCATCACCATAAACAGTCAAATCCTTCTCCACCTCAATCCATAGATCGGTAGCGCCCAATCTCACACGATCGCCAACAGTAGGTCCATAGATAGCCACATACTCCGCTCTTGACATGGTGAAAGGCTCCAGAACGCGATCCGCAGCAGGTTCAGGAACATGCAAAAAGCCACCCTCCTGCAACCTCTCCAGAATCCCCGCCGTAACCGTCTCGTCGTGAATATGCCCGCTCGCCAGCCCATTCCCGCCCTTAATGACCTGATTTCCCGCAATCTGCACGAGCGTAACAGTCTTCGAATCACCCGGCTCAAACCTCACACTCGTACCCCCCGCAATATCCAACCTATACCCCCTCGCCCTCACCCGATCAAACTGCAGCAAAGGATTGACCTCGACAAAATGGTAATGACTCCCCACCTGAATCGGGCGGTCCCCCTTCGAAGTAACCTTCAGACATATCCTCTCCCTGCCCTCGTTCAGCACCACCCTCCCCCTCTCCCCCTTCACAACCACAACAGCACCCGGCTGTCTCTCAGCCTCATAAACGCTCATATCCTGCAGCGGCCAAGGGAAAGCCCTCTCCTGATCGGGAACCGGCAAAAAACTCCCATACAGCGCTCTTTCGAGATCTCCATCATCGCCCGCGATGGGATTGTGCACGGTGACGAGGTAAGTTCCATTGACGAAGTTGCCCTCGACTTGCAGCTCGGTCAGGGAAGCGGGCACGGATGGCAGGACGTGGCGGCGGCCGAGCAGCGTGGTGCCCAGCGCCATGAGGTCGGCGACTGTGTGGTTGCCATCGCGGATGAGCTCGTGGAGGACGCTGGCGATGAGCGCGAGCGCTTCGGTGTGGTTTAGGCGTAGGCCGCGGGCGAGGCGGCGTTGGGCTAGGAGGCCGGTCTGGGTGATGAGGAGCTTGTCGATCTGGTGGTGGGTGGAAGAGGGGACTTGTTAGTTTGTGATGTCTGGTGTTTCTTGGTGCTTTGGATATTCGAATGATGATATCTGGTGGTATTATTGCAGGGACGTGCAGTGTAGTGCAGAAGGAAGGAAGGAATAACAATTGAATTGACTTTACCTCCTTGGGAGCGAGCTGCATGTTTCGTAGCAGCGTAGGGCCGTGAAGCTTTAGTCACACTTACGTTAAAGAAACGGGCGGGAGGTGGGAACTTCAGGGTGTTTCATCAATTCATCTGGAGTCGAGTCTTGGAGAGAGCTGGGGTGGGGGTTTGCGGGGTTGGCCGACAAGGATGTTTGCTGATGATAGATAAGGAAAGATAGTGACATGATTGGTATCGTTATACTAAGGTATTTTACACTGACATTTACGCATCAATGAAGAATGACTACTACTGACGATATATGCAAAGATGGTATACTGCTAGTCAAAGAAGAAAAAGAATCAAGAAAAAAAAAGATACAATTAAAGCAAAGAGAGAAAAAGAGAGAGAGAGGGAGAGAAAGAAATCACGGATCAGTCCTGAAAATTGACGACAACAACGCCGGATCGCCTCTTACTCTCCTCACCCATCTCCACGCCGAAAGAAAGTCTCTTCCTACTAATCACAGGCGTTGAACCAAGTCAAGCCTCGGACTTTCTCTTCTTCTTCTTGTCCTTCTTGGGCTTGTCGCTGCTCACATCCGAAGCCGGGACGGCAGGAGGAGCAGCAGCGGCGGCAGCCTCTGCCTCTTTCTCGGCCTTGGTCTTGCGACCGCGCTTCTTCTTGGTGCCCTCGTCGCCGGCGTCGGCGGAGGCCTTGCGCTTCAGTTCAGGGCTGGAGCTCTTGCGCTGGGAAGATGGGATGGGGACGCTGGGGTTGATGCTGCTGAATTGAGGCGTCGCGGGAACATCCTCAGCAGCAGCCTTCTTGGTCTTCTTCATGGCGGACTTGGGAGTCTTCTTGACTTCCGGGCTGGCGACTTTGGGAGCTGGCGGCGGCATGGGCTTGGCGTCTTCCTCGGAGGAAGAGTCGTCGCTGTCGGTCTCGCTCTCGTCTTCGTCCTCTTTTTCAGCAGCACCGTTGACCTGCTCCTCTTCAGCGGGCTCGGTACCAGCCTTGTAGCTTGCGACTTCGCGCTCGTAGTCCTTGAGCGCGCGCTGGTAGGCCTCCTTGTAGGGAGCCTGGTCCTCCTCGCTCATGGCCTTCCAGCGCTCGGTGGCAGCCTTGCTAATGTCGCCAGGCTTGCCAGGGCCGTTGTTGTCCTTGGCCATCTGCTGAGCGAGCGGGGCACGCTGCTCCTGCAAGTAGCGGAAGTAGGCAGTCAAGGGCCTCTTGGGCGCGTTCGGGTCGCGAGGCTTATAGTTGCGCTTCTTCTTGCCGTCGGCGTCAGTCGGAACGACAGCTGCTTGGGCATCTTGCTGCTGGTGGGCAAGAGCCAATTGGGCGAGTTGCGGCGCGGCGATGTCGTTGAACGGCTGCTGGAGCATGGAGACGTCGAGGGAAGCGTCGCCGGCGAGGACGACATTGGTGTGGTCGATGTAGGCCTTGACTGCGCGATCGATGGAAGACGACAGCGACATGTACGCCGAGGTGAGCTGTGGAACGATGCATTAGAGTTGTGTTTGTGTAGGTTTGCTCTCGTCGCATTGTTTGGACGACAAGGGCGCAACCGCGTCGCAACGCGCGCGTGCGACGGTGGATTTTCGACTTACAGCATCGCGAGTCCTGACGAACTCATGGACGTCCACCGAGACCTTTTTCTTCTCGCCTGCAGAATCGTTCGCCATGGTGTGTGTGTAGATGCGATGCGAACAAATATTGGTTGAGTTGTTAAACAATGTGGTTGGTGGTGGAAGACAGAGAGGGAGGAAGGTGGGTGGGAATTAGGCGGGCGAGCGAATGCGACAGGTAATAACTTTGAAGGGGGGCCGCCCGAAGTTTGAAGAGAAGTCAGCTGGTGGCAGGGGAGGTCTAAGCGTCGATTTAGGCCCTGAAGCTCGCCCAAATGACGCCAGTTCGACTGCTCGTTTTTCACCAGTCGCCCACTAATTCTCAGCTGTCTTCGCTCTGCGTCAATTAGTGGACTTTTGATTGAAGTTGGGTGTGTATTACTTAGAAATCGTTCACCTTCTTTTTTGTATTCCATACACTTTGGAAATTACTAGCCTCAACAATGTGTCCTATCTGTATCTCCCCATTTTCAACATTAAGTCTCCAATATCAGAGGCCCCTCAGCGCAGCACTCTAACGAAAGTCCACAACATTCATCCCCAAAGACTCTCCTGTCGAGCCTCTCAAGTCAGTGGCGTCTGCGGTGTAACATCAAACAGGGCACGAGTGTCAGAGCAACCGCCCAACAGTCAAGGGTCAGACGCAGTCGTCCGTTTTGCAACGACGAGTCACCGCCGTGTTGGCAGGGCAGCTAACTATCTCCTATCGTCTAAAAAGAGTAGCCATTAACACGCAGACGATATTGGCCCCGGTAATGACTAAAACATCCATTCAATTTATTCACATCATTGAAAAACTGTCAGGACTCCCGGCCCTGATCATACAGTAAAGTAACATTCTAATCGACCATCCTCATTTTTGGCTCCTTCTTCACCAAAAGAACAAAACACCCTCTCAAACTCCCCAACCATAACCCTCCAAACTAAATAATTCCCTCCTCCGAAACATCAACCTCAACCTTCAACCCCCAAGCCGGATCGCCACTCCAATTCTTCTTCTTGCCCGCCTTCTCAATTTTCTTAATATTATCCTCAATAGTCTGCTTAAACTGGCTCGGATCATTCTTGACCTTCTGCAGCGAAATCGTCAAGATCAGCCCAAGCTTGTTCTTCTTCTTGCCTGCGGTCGACGTCCATTCTGCGGACATGAGAACTTTCGGTCGAGACGAATGCACTCTGCCGGTTGGGTAGAGGCACGTGATGAGGTAGCCTACGCGGCCGAGGTATTGGGCCCACCAGACATCTTGGGGACTGATGATGCTGCGCAGGGCTTCGCGGAAAGCGACTTCGCGGGGAGGCAGTTCACCGCGGTAGCGGGCTTGGAGCATTAGGGCCAGACGTGCGCGGTCTTGGTGGGAGACGCCGTGGGTGGAGGACATGATGCCTGTGGAGGTGCTGTAGAGGGCTGTGGTCGAAGCTGTTTCCTTGGACATGAACATGTGGACGTACATGACGTTGGCGAAAGAATCGATGACATGGTGGCCGAAGTCGTGGGGAAAAGTCCTTGTGCCATCGTGCGAGTTCTGCGGGATGGCGCTCTCGAGAAGCTGTTGGATGTGCTTCCTGTTTCCTGGAACGTAATTGCGGGTTGCGACCTCCAACGGCGCCTGCTTGCGGACTGACACAGGAAGCTCCTGGAATAGGTAGCCTTCTCGCACACCACCCTGGCAGAAATGTGCTTCCTTGATGCCCAGAGGGATGGCTTTGGCTAAGGCGTTGACCAGGAATGCGACTGCTGGGACTTGGGATCTGCGACGGTCAGACACGCGGAAGACGTCGTTGGCGGCTTTGGCGATTTCTTTGATCTTCTCGGTGTCTTGGAATTTCTCTCTGCCGACAGTGTAACCTGATAAATACTATTAGCGATCTGGCCAGATAGGTAGGGAGACCCAAGCAACTTACCATTGATGATAGAAATCGGATAGTGGTTTTTGCCAGTCTGATCAAGATAAAGCAGAAGATATCCCCAACCACGGAAACCGCCACCAGAAAGATAGATGCGGAATCCACCTTCTTTCTTGGCCTCTTCGGCCAGCACATCAGGAATTTCAAGGTTCTCATAAGCATGCCTGAAATTACCGACCATCTCTTTGCGGAACTCCTCGACAGCTTCTTTGGCTTCTTCCTTGTCTTTACCATCCTGGATCTCCTCCAGCTTCTTCGTGAGAGCTGCCGCGCCGTACGGAAAGCTGAACGATCCCTTGGGGCTAGTTCGAATGAAACCGTTCTGGCTAATGATCCAGCTGATCTGGGTGCTGCCACCGCCCAAATCCATCACCAGACCCTCCATAGTCATGAAACCGCTCGCAATTCCCAAAGCACCTACCTGGCCCTCTTGCTCCTTGTCGAGAAGCTTGACATCAAGGCCCGTAGTAGACTTGATAGCACTGAGGAGTTGAGCGGAGTTCTTAGCGACACGAGTAGCTTCGGTGGCGAGGATGTGGATCTGGTCATCGGCGACTTTGAAGTCCGTGCAGATGATTTGGAAGCGACGGAGTGCGTGGCAGACAGAATCGATGGTTTTCTTGGGCAGTGGTACTTGCTCGCCGGTATCGTCATCGAATTGAGCATCGTAGAGTGAGATCGACGAGCGGTAGACCATTACAGCTGGCATGATGCGACTCATAGGGTCTGAGAGATCTGAGATGGAGAATCGGATGCCATTGCTGAGAATGATATGTCAGTATTCTGGTGGCGACACGTAAAGAGATCTGAGGTGAATCCCGTACCTTCCCATGTCCACAATGCCAACAAGCCTGTCTCGATGGCCGCTCCATGGTGGATGACGGCCTTTGTCTGCCGAAGCAGCTGGACCACGTGCAGGAGACGGCGATGCAGAAGGGCTTGAGCCCCATTCGAAACTGGATAGCTCGTCCGGAGTGAGGATCTCCTCAAAGTCCGACATGTCTGAGCAGTCTGATATGTTCAAATGCTCCATTGTCGCGTTCTGCTAGACGCTGATGTCAATGAAATTGATGTTGATTTTCTAGAATACTGTCAGAAACACGGCTCGATGGAAACAGATGACATGCAATAGTGGGATCCAAGCGCATGACCTACCTGAAACGCTGCTTTACCTCTGCCACAGCTTGGAGAGGTGTCGGATTGGTCCTCAGCTGGCAGATGACTTCACAAGCTGTCTTGCCACGTATTTCGGGACGCAACGCCAACGTTCACCTCTCGAGTGCTGGATCCAAAATATCTCAGAAGCAATCAATTCGTTCAGCAGGTGAGAAGTATCGAACAAAGTGAGGTGCGCAATCGAGGTTCGTTGCCATGCTCTCCAGTGGCTGGTTCCTCTTGGGAGTGGGTCATTGGTCTCGGCAGGCGCCGGATGACGGTCTGAGCTTGGGCGCACCTTGAGGAAACATGTTTACTTGCAAAGCAACCCTTTACAAACAAAATCATTTTCATTTGACTCTATCTCAATATACTTTTGTTTTGCTTCTATCGAGCCACGCAGGTTCTCTCCGATGGTATGGCTGGTTTTACGTCTTTCAGCTGAGGCGTCGTCATCATCGCGACACTTTGAAGGTCTTGGGATTCGACCGAATGGCCAGCAAATTCGATGGATCTTAGAGATTTAGAGCTTGGGAGCAAGGATCAATAACCAGAGTATTGGGCCTTCACGGCCATTCGCACTATGTCGCACGGATAATGGAAAGCCTCCTTTGTTATAGTCATCTCAATCCAGGCTTCGTAATTTGCCTCTTCACTGTACGGGAATACCGTGGTACTCTACGGTATAAGAAGCTGAAAGCCATTGACGCAGCTCATCTAGGCCTCTTAGCATGTCGGCACCGATCACACCACCGAGCACCACCTCCATGACCTTAAGCGTTCTGTCCCCTCGTGCAAATTCAGACACCAGGCGGCTCAAGATAGTAGTGAACCAACACGGCAGGCCCTCGAAAGTCCTCGACCTTCTCCTCCACACCAGTTGGCCTAAACCCGCACTTTCCCATGACCTTAACGCTACTCGCATTCCCAGCCTCGACCGTAGCGACCAGTACTTCCCGTACAACATCACCTTCCCACTGCAGCTCGCAGCTCTCGGGCATCTCGCTTTGCGCGTCAACCTCATACCGAGGAAGCTCCCAATACGCCTTGAGCCAGCCCCGGACAGCCTCAGTGGCGTACCCGCGGCCCCAGAATTCTTGTCGAAACATGTACCCTAACGTGGGAGGTTCAGCAATGTGGCATCCAACGCATCCGATGGCTACTCCGGGGTTTTGAAGCTCTTCGATAGCGAATTCGAATGTGGTTGAGTCATTGGGCTTCAGGAAACGGTCGATCCAGGCTCGAGTTGCTTCGTGGTCTGGATCGACTTTGCCGGTGAAGGTGTTGATCATGACTTCTGGTTGAGTTCGTAGAATATGGAAGTCTGCGACATCGTTGACTGACATTGGACGGAGCAGTAATCGTTCTGTTGTAAGAGCCGCAGGGGGAGTCGGAAAGGCTGGACGAGTGACCCTCATTGTGGCTGTAGCGATGAGCAAAGCAAACAGGTAACGGCTGGCTATGTAAAGCGAATACTGTACCAAAGGTCAGTGGGTAAGAATGATAGAATGCTACTGGACCAGGTGATCATGTCTCTAGGCTTCGGGGTGAAGGTTCCAGCAGTGAGGCGATAAGTCTTGGCATGGGGCATGGGGCATGTTGCTTCCAGTGCACCATCCATCCATCCATGGAATAGAAGACCAAATCATTCAGTTACTGTAGCTTACAGTCAACAAACCCAGTGATCATCCTTTCCTCTTCACTTAAAGTTTGTTTTCGGCCTTCTTGGACAGTGACATGTCATCATCAATAGCTCCTTTACACAAGCCGCGCAGATCTACCGCAGCATTCGACTAAAGTAAAAGTGAAAAAACCATTTTCCATTAATCAAAAGATTGACTGCATACAAGGAACCGCATCTAATGCACCAAAGAAGTACAGCCGAAAACACTCTACAACCCCACCCCGGCGCAACAAACTCCTCATGCGTCAACGAAATCCATCGAGCGTCCTCACCCACCAACCGCCATAAACCATGGTGTTCATCAAACGCATCTGCCCCATTGACAAACGCAAAGCAATCATAGCAGTCAAAGCCACAGTATCCTCCCCCACGCTCTCCATCAACGATACCCACAACGGCGAAGGACCCCAGCTCTTCCACCTACAAATCTCGCTCCACATCACCGAAACCACACGCCCCAGCGAAGCAATCACAATCAGCACCAAAAGCTCCATCTTCGCGCCCTCAGACGCCTCAAGTGAGCTCAACACCCTCGCTCGAGGGACGGTCAGTCTCTCATTGGCCTCTGATCTTTCCCGTCAGATAAACCTGGGCCAGTTCAAAATTCACGCAGCACGAGCAGGACCGCCACAATCGCCTGATCTCAAAGATCGGCCATCAGAGCATCTCCTAACAGTTCCCGCCACGGGAGAGGTTGAGATCACGCACGATCTACCGCCGGCTCGCATATTCAGGTATTCCGACCGCTTGCGAGCGGAAGACGTTGTGGTGGTGCTGGGGCGATTTGGACGGGGATCTGAAAGATAAGCGCTTATCCGCTTGGCATGAGGGTATGCGTTCGTGGAGTTATCAGCCTGCATCGCCGCCGGAGTTGGTGGGCGATGAGTGGGTGACGGGGTGTGATCCGGTGGAGTTGGTTTTTGAGGACCGGACGGTTAACTCGACGTTTCGCTTTGTTTGAGGGGTTGATGTATGCTGAGAGTATAAGCCCCTCTGGCGCTTACTTTTCTGGAGGAAATTGCAATTGAGAACGATGTCGGTGCCACGAAAGAGAAAACACCTGCAAAGCATGCAGTCCTGGATTAAATCAACATAATAAACAGCCAAGAGTGCATTGCGTCCTGCAGAAAAACACAAGCTCAGCTCAACGTAACATTCCTCGTCCTGGTAACCACAATTTCAGACCCCAAAGGACTACTCCCCATCTGCGCATCCTTCCCGAACTCCCCATCATCCGCATGCCAAACCGTAGCAGTCGTCCCAAACCCCTTCCCATCCTTCCCAGGCTTCTGACCATGCGTAGACAAATTCTGCAGCGTCATCTCCTCATCCTCATGATACCCACTGCTCGAACTGCGCTTGTAGCCGCGACGCGAAGCGGTGTTGTTGTGTTCGGTATTCTGGCTGGGGAAAGTCGGTCCCATGCGAGAGAGGTTGCCGGAGCTGAGGAAGCGGCTGGAAGCCAGGACTTCGCGGAAGAGAGGGCGGAGGACGGCGCAGCAAGCGGCGGTGATGGAGAGGCCGGTTTCGCTGCAGGACCAGATTGCGATGTCGGTTGTGGCGTAGAGGAAGTCGTCGGCGTTGCCTAGGGTGTGTACGTAGGGGATGCGGACTATGGTTGCGATGGAGGCGCTGTGGGGAGGGGGTGTTAGTGGTGGTTGCATTGGGTGGCTGTCGCCTTGTAACGCCTTGGAGGCAATGATATGGACGGTGCGTTGGATGGTTGAACTTACATGGCTCCCATGGCTAGAATCATGACGACAGCGGCCTTCTCTTTCCGACCCATCTGCAGAGACCAGACTAGAAGAACGGGCAGGATGGAGTATACCAAATCACTAGCACAAGTGATCGCAGAGTATCCGTAAGTAGCCGACACAATGATCGAAGTATCCAAGCAAGAGCCAGTGCCTCCGGTGAGACGGGTCCAGAAGTATTGAGACGGGGAGCATTGGAAGATGAACAGGAAGAAAAAGAACAGGCTGTAGACTTCGGTGACGATCGTTGTGATCCAAAGAATGATCTTATGCGTGGGTCGAACGCTGAGTCGATACAGCATGACGGCGATACTGGCTTTGATGGCCATGTTTGATACGACGTAGATGGGTTCGCAAAGCCACCAGTTCTGTGGATCGTTAGTCTGCGTCTTAATGCGATTACGGGTTGACGACAAGGAAGACATGACATACTTTCAACCCAATGGGAATGACACTCGGTGGTTGGATGTCTGCAAAATGTTGCCCAGTGCCATGATAGACGCCAGTGATAGCAAATGCTGCATGGAGAATGAACAGAATCTGCCTTCAGTCAGCAAGACCAGTCTTCATCTACAGCCCATCACAAGGTCTACCCACCCAAGCAAGCACAGCGAACCAATCATCCCATCCAAAAGCCCTCTGTATGCGAAGACGACAATACGCCCGCAACCCAACGGTGAGGGTTGTAAGTCCCAGGAAAAGCGAGTATACGGCCAGCACCTGCGGCCCACGCCCTGCAGGCACTATAGCCATGGTGCAAGAGGTCCGAAACAGAAGCGTCGTCGCAGTAGCATGGGGGTGGACGTGCGTAGGAACGGGGAACAACAACAGCGTTATATGCCTCTCCAGTATGGAGATCGTGCGAGGAACTCTCTAGTCAGGGGGTTCATCCACGGTTGTTAAGACACAGTGCAGTAGCTCTGAAGATCAGGGCCATGAGTTGCACGGATGTCTGGGATGAAGGTTTCGTCGGCACTTACCTTTTTGACATGTTTGGTGCTTCCGAGGCAAGCGAGGCGAAGCTATGGTGCCTTAGGGTATGTTGGCTAGTGGTCCGGAATTGGTTGGAAACGCGTACATGAAGAGTAATTCAACAGGGTCCCGTGGCTTCCGTGTGTGTCTGGGATGTTCGCTTACGGAGGAGACGTTCGAAAAGGTGAAAGATCCTCTATAGGGTTGGTGCCGCTAGTGAGAGACTAAAGAGCACCTGCTACCAAAGAGAGTGCGGCTGTAATGTTCGAGGTTAGTAGCGAGCCGTACAATCTGATTTTGTTGCAAGGCTTGTGTGACTTCCAAGCAAAGAATCTTGGTAGGTTGACGTCTCGTTGCATTCAGGTATTTGGACATGACTGGTGCGCCTTTGTTTCAAGATGGTTGATGACTCGGCTGAGTGTCTGCTTGAGAGGAGCAAGAAGCTTAATCCCACCAGTGCGACGCTAACGACCTGATGGGACGTCGAAACCCTTTCAGAAACGAGGGTTGTCCTTCTCGTATTAATCTTGCTGGGAAGAGAAAAAAGAGGCCCAGCCATACCGCAGAATCCAGCGACCCAAGTCTCACCAGAAAATCTAAAGAATACCAAGTTCCAGGACAATGGTACGCGAAAAGGACGAAAACCAAGATCTGCCGAAGTTCGCACACGAGTCACCGCATGGTGATCTCGTGGGAAATCTCACTTCACCCCATCAGAATGGCCGACCGTTGCATACTTGAACCGTGCGGAACGCCATCTCCTTAGACCTCCTCGCGTCCTTGTCACAAAGAAACCAGTCGGGCATCAAGCCTGATCGAAGATCCAATCAAACCACGCGATCTACCCTGCCCATCCAGTGAGAGCTTCAAATTTCCTTATCTAATACCTCACACGACGATGGCGCCCGAAGTATATGTGCAGACCACCTCAGAAAGAGCACGCAAGCGCTACGCAACTACAGTACCGCTGGTTTGGTTTTCTGAGAAATAAGAGTTCGGAATCCAATGGGAAAACTTCCTTGCTTTGAATTCCTACTCCACAGAGACGCCTATCTTCTTCCTTCACCGAGTCAGGAAATTCATCCTAGCGTGGCTACACTTACCAGATTCCCAGGTGTCTGGTACGGTCATTCTGTGGGGAATGGTGAAACTAAGGCAAGCACGTCACGAGTAATGAGATACGGGCGTAGAACACCAGAGGATGCCAAAATTGACTGCAGTCTGCTTTGCATTCCTATTGAGAGCTAATGTTAAAGGCGCACAGAAAAAGCAAACTCCTTACCAGTTGCAAATTTGGTCACACCCGTGACAACAGAGAACATCGCGTAGGAAATGCTCTCGACAAAAGAGGAGAGCAGTTTGCTCGCTTCGCATTCGCATTCGCATTCGCATGATGAGGAAACCCACTACTCGTTGTCCGTGACGTCGATGACAGTCGACTTGAACTTCCTGGCTGAGATCTTGCGGTTGAACAAGATGTCGAGCTCGCGGTACGAGCGGTGCTTGAACTCGGGTAGGCCGAAGTAGGCAGCGATCCAGCAGACGGCCGCAGTGCCGCCCCAGACGTAACCGCATTTGCCGGCCATGTTCCAACCGGTGGGGTTGAGCATTTGGGAAGCGAGGTAGATCATTGGGATCTCAGCCACATAGTAGGCGCCACGACCAACACCGGTGCTGAGAGCGCGGAGGCGGACGGAGGAGGCTTCGGCGATGATCGAGTATGAGATGGGGCCCATGGCGCCGGCGTAGACGAAGGAGATCAAAATGCCGAGAACTGCCTGGGCGTAGTTTGTGCCGGAGTTTTGCGTGATGGAGGCGCAAATGCCGAGGAGCATGAGGAAGGTGATGTTGACGGCAGTGCCCCAGAGGTAGATGGTACGACGACCGAACCAGGCGGTGAGGAACCATGAGCCAGCATTCGCGACGAGACCCACGCATGAGTTGATGAGACCGAGCTGGAAGGAAAAGTTGGTGTCCATGCCGGCTTCTGTGAAGGGATTCAGAGAAAATTTCCATGGAGTATGATCAAATGCGAGCTACTCACGTTCAAAGAAGAAAGTGGCCTGATTGGCGATCAAGTTACCAGCAAAGTTCTGCGAAGCGTACATCAAACAGGTGATGAGCGTGCGCCTCAGATCAGTGCCCTTGACCAGATCGAGGAGAGTAGGGTTGCCACCAAGCTTGGCCTCGATCTCCACTGTACGCTCAATCATTGCAAGCTTCTCCTCGGCATCTTTCTTGTCGCCTAGGCGCTCGATGGACCGGAGGGCTTCTTGAGTGCGACCTTTACGAGTGAGCCACCAAGGCGATTCGGGAGCGAAGAAAAGGAGGACCATGAGGGGAGTCTAGATAAGGCTTGTTAATTGAGCTCATTTCTGCACATTGGAGAAAAGACATACCGGGAAAAGCCATTGCAGAGCGAGTGGTACACGCCAAGCCCACTCATCAGGACGCTGGTTGTATGCATAGGTCACACCCGCCACAAGAATACCGCCGATCGACCAACTCATCTGCAGGGTAGCCGTGCAAGCGCTACGAAGGGCGAGAGGGACGACCTCACTAGCGTAGGCGGGAGCGTTGGCAATGAATATGCCCCATGGAACACCTTCGAAGGCTTGCCCGATGACGAGCACCTCGAGAGAATCGGCCTGAGCATGTGATGTAAGCTTGGGAGGCTATGGAAAATGCGATTGGGCTACTCACGAAGAAGGAGATGAAGATTGTAGCGTTCATGAGAATGAGACCCAATATGGTAGTCCAGCGATATCCAAGCCAGGTGGTGATTGGACCAGCAAGGAAGACACCGATAAAGGCGCCACACTGGCCGGCTTGAAAGAGAGAAGATTGCCATTTGGTCTCGATGGCATAGACAATAGGTTCAACGCCCGGATCCGAGATAACGACACCGTACTTTTCCTTGAAGTGTGGCAAAGCGACGAAATTACCGTTTAAAAACATATCAAAACTCTCCATAACGATGGTGAAACACATGATCTAATTGTTATTGTTAATAATTTGTTCGAAATGGTTAGTGGGGGTGGGGAGTGGGCAACAAGGGAGACAGGTTACTTACGAAAGCCCACAGGCAAGCCATCTTGTGAGACTTGGCCGCCTCCCAGACTGTCTCCTTGTGCTCCGAATTCTCGCCCTCGAAGGCATTGGTCATGAGGTTCTTGTCAACAAGGATCTCGGAGTGGAGGGTGTCCTTCTCCTTGAGAGCCTGGATGTCGACATCGTGATGCTTCGGCTCGACGCCGGTGGACGACATGTTGGGTGTATACTCTGTCGTTGGAGTGATCTGAAGGTTGTATTGGTTGTTTTGTCAGGTGTATGATGTGTCGCGTGTTTGGCAAGAAGGAAGAAGTGAGGTGGATGGATCGGTGGCGGGTGACAAGGAAGGAAACAAGCGAGAGCGGAGGTTTAAGAGCTGGCTGGCCTTGCAGTACTTGCCATGCATGCGCATGCAGTGAAAGCAGAATTGATTTAGCCAGCAGTGACAAAATCGCCCACTTCCCGGATATCAAAGGGCCTCGTGATCAAGCAAATCACAAGCTTTGCCATAGCAGAGCAAGCTACAAGAACGGCAGTCGCTTAACCTTGGGCGTGGTTAAGCTGTGGTGGCGTTGCCTTAGCTGCTTCACTGGTGGGATTTTCACCAGAGGAATAAGCACAGATTCAACCAACCCCGCATCTCGTATGCACCCTCGAGATGCCACCCTATCTTCGCGAGTCCGTTCAATGGAGAAAGCGAGTGAAGGATCGCACGATGGTACATGTATCAGCCTTTGCCCGAGTCCCGCATACTCGACCCGTCAATTCACCACCTGTCCCATCGATGCGGCTAACGATGGCACAACTGATATGACTCCAGAGATGACGCACTAGAAGAGTAGTCACTAAATGACAGCACAGGACAGGTAAGTGAAGTCTCTCTGACCAAAGAACATCACTTACAGCATCGCGTCTCCACGTGGCGGATGTGGAGGACCCCAGAATTAATGTGGAGAGGGAAAGACTCGACCGGCTGACGACGCACAGGGCAGAGCCATCTCGAGTCAGGCTAATATAAACACGATACCACCTTGTCGGGTGGCTTGCTTGTACAGTAACTTAATCCTCGGGACTCGGCTTTCTCCATTCTTTTGTGTCGCTTCTTCGGCAGCTAAAGTAACTGCCGCAGAGTTTATCACATCTACGACACTATTTTGCATGACATCTTCTTCATAAAAAGATGCGAAAGCCGACATTTGTATGACTTTGCCCCTGTCCCAACCGTCAAGGTCCCGAACCGCACGACCAGGCACACTGGATGGAAAGCGCGCTCGGGTCCAAGATCTCACAAGATGCTCACCAGGACTCGGCCAGCCGACTTAGGCGACCTCATAATGCCACAGCGAAAATAGGAAAGATGTCAAAGTTCTACTTGTAAGATCTCCCGGAGCTCGTTCCATGATATTTGCATCCGGTGTGCTTGCGAGTAGACTGTTAGAAAGTCTTTCCTGAATCCTTGCTTGAACTGTGAAGAACGTGATGGCGAGACGGCGCTGCAATGCAGTGTATCAGCATGGGAACATCAAGATGGGAACAGCATGTTCGATTGGCTGCAAGGCTGCGCCTTCCGCTGCGACTGTGCGATGGCCACGAAGCTGAGCTGGCGAGGCTGGGCCGACCACAAGGCTCTCAGCCTGATGACTTCTGTTCGGTCGCATTTGTCACGCTCTGAACATGACCCATCGTAATATGAAAACCTTATCACTATCATCGCCACCATCGCCACGATGTCGTCCAACAACGCGTACGGTCCAGAACACAGCGATGTGGCAGAAACGCCCATGTCGGCCGTGCGGAGCGCAAGCGACGACGCAAGCAGCAACCTCCAGTCACTATCAAAACGTCCGAAGGCAGAAGTAGCGCCCATGACGCCTCGAACACAACCAGGACATGCTTTTGGCACTTGTATTGCGCAAGGTAATGCGAGAGCTCAGTTTGGGGATACAATTGTCCAGCAGCAGACAAACGTTCAACAGCAGACAATCAACTACCACGCTCAAAACCCAAATCCGCATGACCAACCTCAAGGAAGCAGCCAGCGGGTCAGTTTCCTGGAGGCTTTAAGATTCGATTACATGGAATCTCGAGTCGCCAGCGTCCAGCCTGCGATTCCGAGTACTTGCTCATGGCTCTTTGACAAGATGGAGTACATCCGATGGCGGGAGTCACAAGGTTTCAACGGGTTCCTATGGATCAAAGGGAAACCTGGAGCTGGAAAATCGACTCTGATGAAAGTTGCCCTGCAACACGCAAAGAAATCGAGTACCGGAGAAATCGTCATCAGTTTCTTCTTCAACGCTCGGGGCCACGATCTTGAAAAGGCAGTGGAGGGCATGTACCGCTCGTTACTGCACCAAATTTTACAACGCCTACCACGCCTCCAAAAGGACTTCCCGACATACGGTCCGCCAGATACGCAGCAACGAGGGTGGCCGCTGGACATGTTGAAGAACCACTTTGGGCAAGCAGTAGAGAGCCTTACGCCCACTGAGAAGGTGGTTTGCTACATCGACGCCCTCGATGAGTGTCCCGAAAAGGAGGTTCGGGGTGCCATCAGCCACTTCGATGATCTTGCGGAGTCGACCTCATCGTTTCGCATTCTTTTCTCCAGCCGCCATTATCCACGAATTACCATGCGGAATTTCGTCGAGATGGATCTTGACCTACAAGATGAACACATGGAAGACATATCAATTTACTTGCAAAAGAAGTTGACGCTTACCGATGTGACGCCCAGGGAAAAGGAAGAGCTTGCATCGCAGATACAAACTCGATCTTCCGGGGTATTCTTGTGGGTGGTTCTTGTCGTGGGGATGATCACTGCGGAAAACGATCGAGGTGCAACACAGTGGCAACTGCAAAAGTTACTGGGTGACATACCGGATGACATCAAGGACCTGCTTTCAAGGATACTGGCAAACCCGAGCGAATCCCTTGTGGCCACTATTCAGTGGGTATTGCTTGTCCGCCAGCCGATGACCACCGCAGAGTTGTATTTCGCAATTCGTGTCAGCATTGGAGACTTGCCTTCACCAGAACAATGGCTCAAGCAGATTGGCCCCGACACCATGCGAAACTTTATATTGAACTCATCCCGAGGCCTTGTAGAACTTACAAAGGGCGAACGTCCCACTGCTCAATTCATGCATGAGTCCGTCAGGGAATATTTTCTCGCCACTGGTCTCGAGCGCCTGTGCCTCGAAGCGAAGGGGAATGCAGTGGAGCTGAGCCACCATCAGCTGACACAGAGATGCCTATCGTACATTCGGCATGGATGGGAAATGGTCCAATTCAATCGTATTGAGCCTGCAACCAAAGACTGGAGGGATCTCTTTCACAGACAACGCATTCTGGATTGGTGCGCCCTTGCGGTCTTTGTCGTCGACCACGTTTTCTATCATATGGAACTTGCTATCATGGGCGGAGTCGGGGATATTGATCAACTACAGCATTTCCCTTTAACGTCCTACATTACACTCAACAACTCTATATCTGGTCTGCGGTTGATCAGATCTTACCCAGACCGTCGGGTCGACCCATATCGTGTCGAAATTCATCCAGCGAGTCTTCTCTACCTCTTGACAGTACGAGGTGCCGAGCGACTAGTTACATCTATGCTCGAGGCCAACGCAATGCTTCCCGATGTTGTTACGCTTAACATCGATCGAGGCGATCGAAAGGTTCTTGCAAACCTGAACATCGTCTGCACAATCGACACGCCGGAACCCCAAAGTTTATTGGCGACAGCAATATACTATCGCTGCGAGAAGATAGTACGAGCTCTGCTCGAGATCGGAGTGGACGCCCAAACCAAAGACGAAACTTGGGGTGTTCCACTCAGAGCTGCTGTCATAGTGGGCTCTTTGAGTATGGTGCAGCTTCTGATGGCTCACGGAGCACGTACGGACTATGCAGACTGTGATGGCACGGCATTGCACGATGCGGCCCAGGAGGGCTATGCAGATATCGTACGGCTGTTGCTACAAAGTGGTTCAGACGTCAATGCTGAAGATGATGGCAAAACACCATTGTGGCGTGCTCTACAATCTCCTTTGGTGTGCCCTGGTGTTGTTCAATTGCTGCTATCAGGAGGAGCGGACCCGAACATGGATTCTGGACTGGGTACACCGTTGATAACGATGATCTCATCTATTTCAGCCAATGCTGTCACTCGGCGTGATCGCTTCGAGAAGCAATCAAAGGGCGAATTGAACGTTGTGAGGATGTTGCTGGACTACGGAGCGGACCCGAATCGTCGGGGCCAAAAAGGGGAGACAGCAGCTGAGATGGCACAGCGGTTGGGATTTGATAAAATTGTCCAGATGTTCTCCGGCGCTACTTCGAAGGATTGAGTGGTCCCAGAAGAGGTCTTCATGGCATGTGTTCGATCCCGTCTGGACTTTCGAATGCGTGATTGAGCGACGGATGGGGAGATCGTTTATCTTTCAAGCAGCTTTGGCGATTTGGATGTTCCATGCTTTGAAGTGAAGTGCGTTTAAGATGATCGGTTAGTCGTATGTTGATATCAAATGAACAAAATGATAGGAAAGGCAAAGAAAGACCAAAAGTTGGCAGCGTTCGAATAACATTATTAAACAGTGTGTTGTTGTGAATGTCAACTCGTCGCCAGGTACCAATCCCATCTCGAACGTCGCAGTCAAAGACATCCTCCCTCGGCTCAGCGCAACGCCGACCCTCCACCTCAGCTCTCCAACTCCAACCTCACACCACACCCACCATGGTAAAAGCCCTCAGCTTCAAAGGCGACAAGCCCAAACCCAAAAAGCGCAAGCGCACGCAAGAAGAAAAAGACACTGCCGAAGATGGTCCTGCGTCCAAGCAGCTCGCGCATACCAGCGCAGACGCAGCAGAAGAAGAAGACGAGAACTGGGTCTCAGTGGACAATGTGAGCGATCTGGCTGGCCCGGTCATGTTGGTGTTTTCCTCTGAGCCTGTGATGGCGCTGGCTTGCGATCAACTTGGAGCTGTGTTCGCCAGTAAGGTTGAGAATATGGTCGAAGGAATCGCCAGTTCTGCTGAGCCGCATGATGTCAGGCAGGTATTTGTCGCAACGCGCGTGGTAGGAAGTGAGAGTGATCTCGTGCTCAAAGGATGTAATGGACGGTATGCATCCTCACTATGCTACTCACTCGCGTAAATTAATCCTAACACGTTATCCTAGGTATCTCGGTTGCGACCGCATCGGCACATTAACAACAACCCGCGAAGCCATCTCGCCCGAAGAAACCTTCAAATGCGAACCCTCACCTACCCAACCCGGCCTCTTCACGCTCCAATCCATGCGCAAAACCTTCCTCAGCATCGACAACGACGCCTCACCACCCGCCATCCGCGGTGATGCAGACGAAGTCACGCCCAATACCGAGCTGCGTCTGCGCATGCAAGCGCGCTTCAAGCCGAAAAACAAGGATGACAAGGCGGAGAAAGTCCGCGCGAAGATTAGTCGGAAGGAGCTTGAGGATGAGGTCGGAAGGCGACTAGACGATGATGAAGTGAAGAAGTTGAAGAAGGCCAGGAGGGAGGGCAATTTTCATGAGGTTATGCTTGATGTGAAGGTTAAGGGAAAGCATGATAAGTTTGCTTGAGGGTGGGGGGACTGTGAAGTGTAGGATACCCACAGCATAAGAGCTGTATACGACATTGACTAGGCCGAAGAGCCTGTAACAGGACAAGAACACCTCTTCATCGTTGACTGAATCATCGCAGCATGGCTCATTCTGTGTCCAAAGAAATCCTTTCGCCAACAACTCCATCACACACGCTTTCCAATCCAATCTCCTTCATCAGTACAAGCTGCAACCCGAATCCACAACCACAACTCCTAGCCGCACCCACCCTCAACACGCCCACCCTCACGACGTCCAACCTCACCATGCTCCCCCTGACCACGCTCAACTCCACCTCGCCCACCCTGGCCGTGCCTTTGCTCATAATCCCTCGTCTCCGGCGTCATCTTCTTCCCCATTTGCCACCACTTCTCGCCCAGCTCCGGCCTCGAATCAATGCGCAAAAGCTTACCTTGCTTCGGCTCCTTCACTCCCACCGCCTGCTGCTTCTTCGGCGATCTCTTCAACCTCAGCTTCGGCGGACTGGGCAACAGCACTGTGTGCGGCCGCTGTCTGTCTCCCGTCGCTTGCGACTTTGGCGTGGAAGGCTCCGTGGCGACAGGCGCAAAGGTCACGCGTTGCGCACGCCGCGGCGGCGGCGGCGGCGTTGGAGTGGCGAGGCGATTGTGAGGGTCAAGTTCTTCGAGCTCGTGCGGCCCGATAGTGGCTTCGTTGTGAGCTTCATCGCTGTGTGGTGGGGTGACGAATGGGTGGCAGCAGAGCCATAGGCGCCATGTTTTGAGTTTGGTTGATGGCATGATGTGCTGGACTGTGGGTGTGCGTGGCAGGAGGTTGTTGAAAAGAAAAGAGGTGGGAAAGAGGGTGAAGTTTGCTGTGCGAGATGAGGTTTGTTTGTGAAGTGAGGATTGCGACCGGGAGCAGGAAAAACGAGCCTGGAACCAGTCACGAGGCATTTCATGTGTTCTTTCACATGGCCGTGACCCTGGACTCTTTGGGCCAGCTTCACAGCCAGACCTTTGGGTATACCGATCAACTTTCCAGTATGAGGCAAGATATTTTGTTGCACACTAATTACCAGAAATCGCCTGATTATTCAAATGCTTCCATAGCAGGCTGTGGAACTCCTTTTTCCCTCATTCAGCAACCAGGATCGAATAGTTCACATTCTTCTGTTCGCGACGAGTTCCGCAGTCTATGAAGCCCAGATATAGCCGTCACGTGATGGATTGCTTACTCCACCAGTTGATTTGTGGCAGCTTGTAGGTGACCACAAACTCAAGCATCGAGGAGACTAATCAGCAACAGTGCCGCTCTGAAGATCCGTCTTCTTTGAACCAAATTCACACAGAATCTAAGCTCATGCACACCTACATGTATGCAAGAGCTGGTAGCTGTTAGTTGCATTGCAGCTGCACAGCCTCTAGAGGCGCTTGTTGCTCAGCCTTGCACGTATCCTGGTATACCTCAGCCTTGCGCACTTTATCATCCCCATCATCCCCGTCTTACACCAGTTCATCGCACTCTCCTTCTACATAACTCCTACGATGGCCGAGATATTCGGTGCTGTCGCCAGTGGAGCTGGCCTCGTTTCGTTGTCGATGCAACTCCTGGAAAGCACGCAAAAGCTCAAAGGTTTCTACGACACTAGTCGCGATGCGCCCGACACTGTCAGACGGCTCTGCTTCGAGCTAGAGACGATGTCAATTCCCTTCGCCAGTTCGAGAGCTACAGACAGAACGACACAGCTGGAAATGAGCTACTCGAACGATGCATCTTGACTTGTAATCAAGCGGTTGCCAACATCACGACGGCAGTGGAAAAGGTGGACTGCCTACTTCGCAAGTTCAAACTCGTTGGCAAGCTGTACATGGGTTTCAGAGAGCCGGAAATCCGGAAACTTCTGGACGACATGGAACATGCGAAGAGCTCCATGTGCTTGGCTTACATGAGCTATTGCCAGTACGTGCACTCTGAGTAGAAAATCTTCGGATACGACTGACCAGGCTTGCGTAGGTCGTGGAACATGCGAAGGATGGAAAGAGACGCCGCGGTTTTTCAAGACGCACTCTTTTCCATCATCGATCGTATAGATCGCCAGCACCTCATCGCTGAGTCAGATCATCTGGCGCTTGTTCGCCATTCTACTGGTGGTACTCAGCCTGAATCGATGAACACGGACACAACATCCCATCCGACGAGCGAGCTTGGTCCAGCTACCAAAGCCATGCGAAGGCGGCGAAGTCAAAACGACGACCGTCGTTTCTGTAAATCTCGCCTTGCGCTACCTCGCTGGTTTGTGGGTCGTGTCTGGGAATTTGAAATGCGCAAAGCCGAGGGTATTTGGACTGCGCAACTTCGTCCCGTCAACATACGACCAGAAAATGATTATGTTTTCATCTACTTGCGTGGAGGGACTGTTGAAGCGGTCCGCATCGCTCTGCAGTTAGGGGAGTTGTCATTTCATGACCGAGCGGTGCGATTTTGGTCAAACCACGAAGTAACACTTCTCGAGGTGAGCCTGACCAGCACGTTGCTGACAATGACAAAATGGGCTCAAGCTTATGAGCTTTGCAGATGGCGGCTGAATGTGGCAACCTCGAGCTCTGCAGATTCTTTTTGCAAGAGACTTCCCTATTTCACGAAGACACTGTTTTGCAATCGGCATTACTGGCAGGCTTTTCACACCTTGGATACATGCCACGCAAACAGCATCTTGCTGGGGGGCTATTCGAATTGTTTGTGGGAGAGTTCAATATGGATCTCGACAGCCAGCACGTCAACTCAGCCCATGATTCTAGGCTCATTCTAGACGATCATTGGGTGGCCACAGATGCAAGTTTCCAACGAATTCTCGCCAGCCACTTGGCATCACTCAAGAACCTTTCTTACACACAGCAATTCCGTATCATCATAAGCTCTTTCTTTTGGCCTGCAGATGATTTGCTAGCGTTCTTGCAAAACTCTGTCGCCCCAATTGGCTTAGCTACAATGACTGATGAAAACGGAAAGACAGTCCTGCATTGGGCAGCAGAACACTACGGTCTCATGTTGGCCAGTAACCACAATCTGGAGCGATCGATCGGCTATAAGCGAGTTGTAGTGCAACTTCTAAGGATGGGGTCCAATTTTCATTCTTTACAGACATCACAGCAGCCCGGAACTCCTGAGAAGCTTGACTCATTTCTGGCGTTCTGGGCGGAACCAGTCGCTTCTGGCCTGGGCTATGGAGCGAAGAAGACCTGGCAATGATCGTTGGGAGATGGGGGGAAACGGTATCTGAAGGCGGTTTATCTCTGACTGTCTACGCTGCAGCTGCAAACAGGTTTCTGAGAACTGTTCGGTTTTCTAGCGGTATCATAGGTACTGCTGAAGGACACTATCGCTCAGTGGAGCTCGTTGTTTCGAGCGAGCTTGAGCTACTACTTCGAGTCGTGCGGGCAGATCGGCGTAGTGTAAGGAGATGGACGGCTGAACCCCTTCCAATGCCTGGATCATGGCCAACCCCGATCAAGGTTCCTGACACTATTATCTGGCGTCCTGATCCAGCAGACGAACGAACGGGCTACCGATGGGTTCCCGACGAACCATTATGGATTTTTACAAATCCCTACCTCCTCCAAAAGTCAAGGCCAGAGCATCTTTCACAATTGCAATCGCCAAAAGAATCATTCCATCACGCCAGAGAGCTGTTGTTCCAAGAACCCCAGGATGATCACGATCCGATTGCTTTGATGACCATGCGAGCAATGTCATCACCCAGACAGGACCGTAGGAACGGTCGCCTCCAACGCAGTGCATCTGCCCCTCCACCATCAGCGGCTCGACGGGATTTCTCGATTGGCGAGTCCAGAGAAGTTCTTGACGAATGCCATCCGCCTGAAGGAAAGTTGGAAGTCTCCAAGTTTCATTGCTGTCCTTTCGACGGACGCTGATCCGCTAGCAACACCTTTTATGACCTCCGCAGTGATAGAAGGTGCATGCAAGGACTTTGTATTGCATACGCGAGTTTCCGACTTCCTCGGATTCTGATCTCAAGTTGGGAATTTGATCTTCTCCAAGATACCAAAAATGTCGAGGTCGCAAAACAATTCGCAGAGCGGTTCTACCCTGAGCATCTTTACCTCGTCAAAGCGACCGAAGAGTTCGTCGCGCAGGAAGCCAAGTCACAGGTTGCACGTTTTTTGCGAAGACAGATCTAGTGATAGGAAGAGGGAAACACCTAGGGAGACTGTTCAGGTTAGAAAAGACTGCATGGCATTTACGAACCTCCAACATCATCACCCAAGAACGTCTGACCCTCAGGCATATGTCCACCATGTTCCCTTCCATGCACGCTACCTTACGTACTTTTGTGATGATCGTCTGGCAGTCGGAGAACTGACAGGATCGTACTTTACTTGCAGGTACCACGACTCTTCACGATCGGCAAAGCAATAAGATCAGAGCTGGTTTGTGACGAATATAATGTTGATTTCGTGAAAATCTATAGATTCCCAACGTACACCAAATCAACATCAGAAATTTCGATATCAAATCAACATCGAAGCATCTGCGCCTCCTTACACAACACCTACCTCCCTCTGCCCTCTCACCCTCAATCCCCACGAAAGAACTCCAGAAGAAGAAACCTCACAACCACCCCATCTCAAAACTCGCCATCACAAAAGCACTAGTCCCCAACAAAGAATCCCTCTCCCTCGGCCTCGTAACATAATACTCAAACCCCACATCTTGCGAGCTCAAACTCGCAACACTACTCGTACCATTCAAACTCAGCGACCCATTGGCGTGCGTGATGAGATACATCTGCGAGACAGAGTCGTAAATTTCCTTCGCAACGGTTTGGGAACGACTCGTGCCGTTTCCTCCGATGCTTGAATTCCCGAGAAAAGCAAGCCGTTCGCCTCGTAGAAAGCTATAAACCGTCATGAAACTACTGCTAGCTTCGATGAAATTCCCCTCCTCTCCAGGTCGGTCGACAACTTGCCATACGCCCGCTCTGCCCGTAACGTCCTTCCCGTGCTCAGCAGCTATAATCTGCGCTTGAACCGTTTCCCGAAAAAGCGATCGAAGAGAACAGAAAGCTTCCGTCCCTTCCAGTCCAGGAATCCTTGCAGCAATCTCAAGCGTATTCAGCAAACCGAGTGTATACCACTCCAGACTCCTGCCCCAAACTTCCGGGCTCGCGCCGGAAGAAGCATTCGCCCAGCGGTGAGCTTTGAGAGAATCGTAACCATGCACCAGGAGTCCGGAAGGTTTTACGCAGATATCGTGAAGGAGTTGGATCTGCTCTACCGCTTCTTCGAGAGCAGCTAGGGGTGTTGAGTTGGAATTGTTGAGGTGCGATTGAAGCGTGATGAACGGAGCGTAAGAGTACATTCCATCGAGGTAGCTGAGGTTCTGGTACGCGGTGAGGTTGTTGACGTTGTTGTAGTACCAGAGGGCTCCGTTTGCGTTCCTTGGTTGGAGGGCGAGGGAGTCGTTTAGAGCTTGAATTGTTGGGCTGAAGCTGGAATTCTGGGCTTGGAATTCCCATGCGAGCATTGCTGCGCCGAGAGAGAAGCGGTCGAGAGGGAGTTCGGCATTTTTTGTGGTGTTTGAGAGAGAGGGGATGGTGGAGGTTAGACTTGAGGAGAGGAGAGGTTGGAAGGTGTCGGTTTCTGGTGATGTGGGTGGGGGCGAGGTTGTTACTGCTAGGGCTTGCCAGAAGAGGGCCTAAGGGTGATTTAGCATGGGTTGCAAGGAAGTTTTTTTTGAAGGGGGCTTGGGCATACTAGTTGGATGAAGCCGGTGCTGGCACCACTGTCTATTGTTGCTTGGCCTCGGGCTTCGATGCTCTGGAGCATGCGGAAGGCTAGGTCTTGGGTTGAAGGGTCGCCATTGACTAATTTGATCGACGTTAATGCGATTGCGGCGAGGTGTTTAAGTTTCATGATGATTAAGTTGAATCGCAGGCTACATTCGAGGTGTAAGTTGTATCGTCTACAATAGCGAACCATAAAGTGTCGTTGAAGCCTGTGTCAGCTTACACTTTATCCGATGACGGACTGCAGATCTATTCCAAATACGATTTCCATGCTGAGTCTTACTGGCGTCGTAAGTTTGTTGATTGAGAAAACCGACTTTGATGCGTATTTGTATCATCGCGACATAAGCGCCTTATGAGCGGCTGAGCAGTTGCTGCCGTTACGTCAAGTCGCCAATTTTCAATAAGCAGAGAAGCCTTCATCGCAAACATCTTTCTCATTTCCGAGTTTTATATCATGCTACATCATGGCACACATCTATCCTTTTCCACTTTTTTAATTCGTGCATCTGCTTTAGAGACAGCTTACAAGAAGTGCTCCAAGTTAAGCTCAAGAGTGGAGGTAGGGAAGGGCAAGTCGAAGTTCTTGAGCACCGTGGGGTGCATGACACCGAAGCTGCCCACCTGCACGGGCTTCTGGCCAGAGAGCTGCAGGAAAACGGCGGCGGCGTGGCCGGGGAGGTAAGATGGGTCTATGGAATTATGTTAGCTGGATTCCAATATGCATTGTAAAGGGCGGGTGTCTTTACCGTTGAGCTCCTCGATGAAGTAGCCCTGGAGCTTTGTGTTCTTCAAGCCATCCTCGCGAGTAATGAAGGCTGATCTCAGCATCAGCATGACGCGGTCGAGCAGACCGTGGACTTGCTCGAAACCGCTGCTCTTGCCGTACCAGGCGGCGGCGAAGTGGCGAATGTTCCTGCTCTTGCGCTCCAGGCTGTCATCCTTGATACCGATGTCTGAGACCTCGAAGATCTTCATGGGCACAGCATGACGCCTGTTCTCACGGATGGTTTTGAGAAGACCCGGGATGAGTGATGTGCGGACAATCTGGTACTCAAGAGCTTTGGGGTTCTGGAGGCGAACGGCAAGGTTGTCGTCCTTCTTGTTCAACCATGCGTAGTTCTCGTCGTGGGAGCACAGGATGAGCGGCATAACCTCGCTCCAACCAGCCATAGCAGCCTCGTTGCGGACGATATCCGCCAGCTTGTTAATAGGGAGAGCAGCAGCGACTGAGTTGGAGGTTGAGGGGAAGTTGCGGGGCAGGTTGTTGAAGCCGTATCCGATGGCAACGTCCTCCATGATATCTGCTTGGTGCAGAACATCGGCACGAGTGATGGGAATGTCAACATCGAGCTTGTCTTCGTCGGTGGCGGAAGGTCTGGCGGTGTAGCACATCTTGCTGAGCATCTTGCAGATTTCCTCGCGAGACAGCTCAAGACCGCAGACAGAGTTGATGAATCCAGCGCTTGCCTGGCTGTGGCGAGGCTTCAAGTCTGGTGACTCGCGGGTCTCGTTGTTGTGGGGCGAGATGATGCGCACGGGCTCGATGGTGTAAGGCTCGCTGCAGTAAGGAGAGAACATGGCGACCAAAATTTGGCTGACAATTTCCAGCTTGGTTTTGTCGGTGGCGGTGATGTCAATGAAGACATCTGTGGTGTTGAGGGTGATCTTGGAGTGGTTGCTGTTGATTATAGGCGGCATAGACAGGACTGTGCGGTTGGCATCGTAGATGATGGGGTAGACGGGCTTCTCCCGGATGATCGGGAGGTACTTCCTGAGCTGGAGATCCTTCTGTAAAGGTGTTAGTGAATCAAGCTCGCAGAAAGGCACGAATTGCATAACGAACCTCGTAGAACTCCATCATCTCCTTTCCGTTCATCTCCTTGGTCTGGTTGAGTGGCGCAAACTTGATCTCGTCAGGCGGCAGAGCCTCGTATGTGAATGGGCCCTTGAGGGTTGCAAGATCGTGCGTGCCAATGGCGACAAGACTTCTCTGTCTTGCGAGGTTCTGGTGGAGCTTATCTTGCAGGGAGATGAAGCTCTGGTACTTGGCCTCGTCGAACTTGATTCCTCGGAGGATGGCGCATGAGAAGTACTGGCGAACTTGCTGAGTCTCGGGCTTGACGGTGACCTCCAAAAGTTTGCCGTCTGCTGGAGCCTTCAGCTTGTATTGGGGCACGGGTTGTCTGCCAAGGAAGACATTGAGGTTCATGGCAATTCCCTCGAAGCAGAGCATGTCGTATCTGTTGGCGGGGATTTCGATTTTGAGCTGCGCAGGCTCTTCCACGCCGGTAGTGTCATCGTCGAGTTCAATGCCGAATTCGAAGCAGAGCTCGTCGAACTCCTCACGGGTGTATTCCCTGCCCAGCTCCTTGTAGAGGGCGGCCTTGTCGACGGAAATGGTAGGCATCCTGGCGAAGTCGGGGGTTGTCCCGTATGCAAGATGTTGATACCTGGTGGAAGGTGTTTATATGCAGATGTTAGGCCTCCAAGCGTTGTTCAGATTGGACGTCCAATATGGCTTTTGTTCTTTTCTTAGTATGGGCGTCTGGAGTCATATCAAAATTCTTGGGGGTCTGCTGGCGGCGCGCTGTGGCGTCAAGTGTGGCAGTTGCGTCCGTGCACTTCATCCATCCCACTTGACCGCAAGCTCCAGCGAGCGACGACGCAATAACACCTGCTACGCCCAGCAAAGCCCGCATACCACTCCCCATCCCGCCTACATCCACAATCAATCGCCCTCTCCGACCGCTCACGCTGCAAAAGTCTCTGTCTTCTCTGGTGAGTCTGCGCTGCTCCTCCTTCTGCCGTCGCCGACCTCCGTGCCGTCGTCCACCCTTGGGTCTATACTCCTTCGCGGCATGTGCGAAGACCACACCGACCCTCTGCACCGATGCCGGCACCTTCAATTACCATTCACTTCCTTCACCGACAGCACGAGCACTTAGCTGATCATCTCACGTGACGGTAGATACCCGCTTCACCCACGCAACTGGTCGTCAACACCCTCTCAACGTCGCCTCCCATCCGCGCCAGGCTGTGAGAGCAGGACATCCCCCGCAAGTCCTGTACCACGGCCATCCGCTCCTTTACCCATCGTACAACGACACGTGATCCCAATACATCATGGAGGGCCAGGACCAAGGCGACGAGCTGTACCCGATTGCCGTGCTCATTGATGAGCTGAAGGTGCGAACATCAGAAGTTCTCCTGGAATTCGTCCACAACGTCATAAATCCCAGGACTGACACGCGACACAGCATGACGACGTCCTTCTTCGCCTGAACGCTATCCGTAGACTCTCTACCATCGCCCTCGCGCTGGGCCCGGAGCGCACTCGCGAGGAGCTGATACCTTTCCTGGATGGTACGCGCGCATATTCTGGAGTAAAATATCGTGACCAGTACTGACTCTTTCGCAGAGTCTGTGGAAGACGAGGATGAAGTTCTCACCGCTCTCAGCGATGAGCTGGGCGGTTTCGTTGAGTACGTTGGCGGTCCCGACTTTGGCCACTGCCTTCTTTCCCCTCTGGAGAACCTCGCAACCATCGAGGAGCCCCTAGTCCGTGACAAGGTCAGTCACAGCGCATTGGACACTTGCATCTTACATTGCTGACTTCCAAAGGCCGTCGAATCACTCAACAAGATCTGCGAGCAGCTCAGCCAGAAGCAAGTCGAAGAGCACTTTATTCCCCTCACATTCCGCCTCTCAAAAGCCGACTGGTTCACATCAAAGATTTCCGCTACCGGCCTTTACAACACACCCTATCAACACGCCAGCCCTCAATATCAGGAGCAGCTCAGGCAACACTACTCTCAGCTTGTCCACGATGAGACTCCCATGGTTAGGAGACAAGCCGCCAACAACCTCGCCAAGTTCATCAAGAGCATGCCTGCGTCAATTGTGATCGAGGACATGATTCCGCTTTTCCAGCATCTTGCTGGCGACGATCAGGATAGTGTCCGGTTGCTCACAGTGGAGGTTTTGATCGCGATTGCCGAGGTGGTACCTAAGGAGCAGCAGAGCAGCCACGGTGTACTTCTGCAGGCGCTGCGCAGTCTGTTTGACGACAAGAGCTGGAGAGTGAGATACATGGTGGCAGATAGATATGAGAAGATCGCAAAGGCTGTTGATGATGAGGTTCTGGCGAGAGACCTTGTCCCGGCCTTCGTCAAGCTGCTCAAGGACACCGAAGCAGAAGTGCGAACTGCTATCTCTGGACAGATTCCAGGTAAGAGCTATTGAGATTCGCAATGTGTTATGAACAGTACTAACAGACGCAGGCTTCTGCCAGCTTGTCGACCGCCAAGCCCTCCTTCGCGATATCATGCCCGCAATCGAGGAACTCGTAACGGACTCCTCCCAGCACGTCCGTGCCGCCTTTGGAAACCAGATTAGCGGACTTGCTCCCATTCTCGGCAAGCGGGAAACTACCGAACACCTTCTCCCCATGTTCTTGCAGATGCTCAAGGACGAGTTCCCCGACGTTCGCCTTAACATCATCTCAAAGTTGGAACAGGTCAACGATGTCATTGGCATTGATCTGCTTTCGCAGTCTCTCCTGCCTGCGATCGTGCAATTGGCCGAGGACAAGCAGTGGCGCGTGCGTCTGGCGATCATCCAGTACGTGCCTCTCCTGGCCAGTCAACTTGGTGTTAAGTTCTTCGACGAGAAGCTTAGCAACCTGTGTATGTCTTGGTTGGGCGACACTGTCTTCAGCATTCGTGAGGCCAGCACTCAGAACCTCAAGAAACTCACAGAAGTCTTTGGCGTTGAATGGGCTAGCGAGGCCATCGTGCCTAAGGTCGCCGCCATGGCTGAGCACCCCAACTACCTTTACAGAATGACCACTTGCTTTGCAGTTTCGGTAAGCACCCTTTGCGATCGTCTACATTGATAAGTCACTAACACCGATACAGACTCTTGCTCCTGCTCTCTCCCTTCCCGTGCTCGCACGCTCCGTCCTCCCCATTCTTCAACAACTCGTTAGCGACCCTATTCCCAACATTCGCTTCAATGTTGCCAAGTCATACGCCGTTCTCGTCAACATTCTGCGCCGCATTCCCGACGACAGCACCACGACCCTTATTCAGCTCGAGAAGGAAGGCCGCGCCGCTACCGCCGAGGGTTCTCCTAAGGGCCAGCAGCTGATCCAGAGCGATGTCCTGCCTCCCCTTGAGAAGCTTATGCAGGACGAAGATGTCGATGTTCGCTTCTTCGCCTCGACTGCCGCCAAGGGAACCAACAGCGAGGGAGCTGGCGACGCTATGGAGACTTAGAATGTTGACATGCTACACGCTGGGCGCCGACAGCCGAAAGGCCGTTTGATGTCATCAACGACAGGACGAGTGGGAGAAAGGAGGGATAGTTTGACTTAGTACATGGAGGCTTCATTGTACTAGAACTCAAGTCCTGTTGGAGGAGTCTGGCAAAGCTCGATTAGTTGAGGTCACCCTCAATGATGACCTCCACTGCTGGAGGATTGGGATTTGCCACATGCTCCTGCTCTCTCCGTGAAGGGAGGCTTTTTTGAGAAAGAACAGGAAAATTATAAACGTAACATGAATTCTTTTAGATGCTCGCTTTTCTTCCAGTGCGCCTTTCCGTTTCGACAACCTCCGGACTGTAACGTGCCAAAAGTAGTTCCCCGAACATTGAAGTTGTCGAAGACGTCACCCAGCCTACCCAAAGCAAGCAAGGTAAGTACAACATCAGCTTGCAAACCAGGACATCCGAATGGAACAGTAGCACATTGTCCTCACGACTCTGCAGCACACACCAAGCTTTCACATTCTGACCTGACAGAGCTTCAAGTAGAAGACCTCGTGCGGTAGCAAGGTACTAGGTAAGAGCACACATGACACTGGTTTGATTCAAGGCCAATTGATGAATTACTTTTTTAGATACCCAGAACAACATGTCTGCGCCGAGCAGACGCAATACGAAAATCTTCGCCACACATTCAGCAGCATTGCGGACTCACTGCCTATCCAACTCAGGATAATACCTAAAAATCCCCTGACTATACGGCAGCCTCCTCTCACTCTTCAGATACTCCTTCAACCCACCCTCCTGCTTGATACCCTCATAAAACGCCTTGAGAAGATCCGGAAATTCCTCTTCCCTGGCCTTCATCTCTTTCGGGAAAGCAAACCTCAACCCATCAATCACCTGCCAAACAACCAAATCCGCAAAAGTCAGCCTACCCCCCACCAAAAACCTCCCCTCCCCACCCCCCTTCTCCTTATTAAACCCCAAACACGCCTCAAAATACGCCAGAAACTTCGGCAGCCTCTTCTCCCTCACATCTCTCGCCTTCTCCAACGCAGCATCTTTCTGCTCCTCGTAATACTTCTCCACGGCCAGCGGGTGGTGCGTGTCGTGGACTTCGTTGTTGAGGTCCAAGGCCGTGAAAGCGAGCTGGTAGACGTGGTAGGTTCCTGCTTCGTCTTCTGGCGCGAGGCCCAGGCGTTCCGCCAGGTACATGAGGATATTGGGCGTTTGGGAGATGAGGAGGGGGCTGCCGTTGGGGCCTGCGCCGGGGACGCGGAGGGCGGGTGGGGCGAAGATGGGGGGGTTGGTGGTGTCATTGTTGTTGGGTTTGCAGATTTTCTGGACTTCGGAGTAGCCGTTGGGTTTTTCGTTGGCGATGTCGGTGTAGGCTACGCCGGTGGCTTCGAAGCAGAGGCGGATGAACTCGCCGCGGCCTGGGATGCTGGGGTGGTAGAGGAGTTCGTATTGGGGTTGGGTGCGGAGTTTTTTTGCGTCGGACATGATTGTGGTTGTTTTGATGGGATGGGCGAGTGGTGGCGTTGGTGTTTGATGAGATGTGATGGAGTGCTGTGGCGGTTGTTAGAGCTGAGTGCTGTGATGGTTTCGGGGGGCGTTGATGTTTGCGCCTTCGGATGATATTACTTACTATGGTTTTGACACTTGATTTGATGAGAAAAAGTGGAAGTTGACACTGGAATTTAGACAACAATCATGTCAATCCAGAAGATATTTGACTTGAGCATATAGCCATATAAGGCAGCTAAACGGACCCCTCGGAGGGGTTACATCGATTCAACTCCGCATTTACATCATGGCTTTGTAACTGCGATCCCTGCCGACCGGAAGCCGAATGATTGACTTCAGATTGAGAATTGTTGAGATTGCCTTGTGGTATTGGAAATCGTCTTCCATAATTTTCAAGATTGGAATGCCTTCGGACGACGGACTGCAGTACCTACACGTCAAGCGCCTTTTGAGCAAGCCTAGGTACTTTCGTCTGACCTCATCCAACAAAGTTTCAGTGACTTCTTTGTAAATGCAATATCACCGAGAATAACAAACGATTCAAGAAAATATAAACCCCAATCTACTCAAGCAACCGCAATGCCTTTCTAAACAACCATGCCCACCCCCAAACTCCGCATAGTCAGCATCTCCGACACCCACAACGCCGCCCCAGGAGAAGGCTACACTCTCCCCAAAGGAGACATTCTCATCCACGCCGGCGACCTCACAAACCAAGGGACTCCCAAAGCACTCCACAAAGCTCTAGCATGGCTCCGAAAAGCCGACTTCGCAGTCAAAATCGTCGTAGCAGGGAATCACGATTTGGCACTTGACGAGCACTTCTCACCTGCGAATGAGGAAACGACAGAGTTACGCCGTCTGATGAAAGTAGGAGACAGTAACATCACCTACCTAGAACACTCAAGCGCAACCTTCACCATTCGCGGCATGAAATTCACCGTCTTCGGATCGCCTTACTCCCCTGCATCCGCATCAAATCCCGGTACCAGTGAGAAGAAATGGGCCTTCCAATACGCCTCCTCACAAGCCTCAAAAATCTGGTCAGCAATTCCGTCCGACACCACAATCCTCGTTACACACACCCCACCAGCCGGTCATCAAGACGCCAGCGCGCATTGGACTCAAGGAGGCTGCGCGGCGCTAGGCGAGGTTCTCGCGCGTGTGAGGCCGCGGTTGCACGTTTGCGGGCATTGTCATGAAGGAAGGGGTGGGCGGATCGTTCGTTGGAGTGGCAATGGGCGGGCTGAGAGCGACCTGCAGCAACAGCAGGATGAAGTAACGCAATGGCAAGATCCAGGCGCCGGGAACAAAAGGCAATCGCTTTTTGACTTGACGAGTTCACGTAGCGGGTATGGCTTGCAAGCAGGCGTGCAGACGGCGGTTGTCAACGCCAGTATTCTGGCGAAGAGCCATGGTCGGGGCGGAAAGGCGTTCAACAAGCCTATCGTTGTTGATTTGAAGCTTCCTGCTGCAGAGCATGAGCATGAGCATGAAGAAGGTCCGGAGACACAGCAGCAGTAGTAGCTGCGTGCGGGCGGTTTGAAACTGGCAGAACTGGTCAAGTAGGCAAATCGCAGCCTTGTTTTACGCGCCGTCCCAGAAACCTTGCTATTGGGATGGGATAGCACAAAGAAAGCAGAAACGCCTTGCACATGTCTGTCTGAGTGAATGGGTAGTACCGCCGTAGCGCCCTTAGACAAGCCCGCAAGGTCCCGTGAGAAAGGCAGGCCTCACAAGCGAGGGAGATCAGGGCGACGTTACACGTGACATCAGCACGCACGCAACGCACGTTGGGTGTGACTTTGAGCTGTTGTCTAGGCCAACGAGGGCCACAGCCAAGCAAAAGAAAGAGAAGACGAGAGAGAGCTATTGCATTACGCATAGTGCATACCCGCGGCAGACGCGGGTGAAGCAGTCACGTAGCGCCATAGGTGGTACGGAGGTAGTCTCGTAGTGCCAAAGCACGCAGCGAGCACGTGAAGTGGACGGGAAAAACACCTCCCCCAGCAACCCAGCATGCCATGCAGATGTACCTGACGCTACGTTTGTTGAGCGAATGGGGCGTAGGCGTGCGTGGAAGAGCAGAAGCTGGGCTATCCTTGCGGCCCAAAAGTGTAGAGCTGCAGGAAGGCAGTAGAGGAGGATTGCCGGGAACACTGCCGTTTGGGGGCGTGGGAGGGAGGTTCTCTTTCACATATGGTCAGGTGCTGTTGGTTATTTGTTTCGGTGTTGGGCGCGATGGTATGGTGGGGTGTGTGCTGTGCTGTGTTGGGCTGGGCTGTAAGTCCAACATGATTACTTTACTTGCCAGGCCAGGTGGACAGGCGATACTCCCATGGAGCTGACTGACCGCCTATACACACCGCGTTGTTGGTCCTCTTTGTCCGGGCTTGGCGAGGAGAGTACCTAAAGAGAAGGAAACGAAGCTTCGCAGGCCGCCTGGTTGCTCTGAGCCATGCTTCGTCGGTTCCACAGGAACGGGCGATGCAAGCGCCGGTGGCGGGCGAAGAAGACCTATCGTTCGGAGCCAGCCTCGCTCTCGCTCAGGTATCTTACTACTACAGTAACTGGACCTGTCCTCTTATTTTAGTTGCGCTGTACGACAAGACGCGACAAGACACGACACGACAAGGCTATGGCGCCATGATGTGTGCGTGTCCTGTCCGGCGTGCAGCAGCCAGCCTCGCCTGGAGGCCAGCCAGCAGGCCGGGGCCGGCAGAACAAAGGATTCGTGTTATTAGGTAGTATTAGTATTGGTATTAGTGACCTCCACAAGCGATTATGCTCAGAAGAACGGATGGAAGCTTCCGTGGCACAGGACGAAAGGACGCGAGCGGCGTTTGATGTGCTGGTGCAGCGTGATGGGCGACTTGATTCGATGCGCACGCGCTGCTGCTGCTGCTGGCCTTCGCTGGCTTCGTTGGCTGGGCTGGCTGCTCGACAGACCCTTGGACGAACCGGCCCGTTTATGGGCGGGCTCGAGGCAGAGATGGCTCGGTGGGCCGCACGCCGTGGCTTGCTGATGGGAGAGGGTTGATTTGATAAACCCGGGTATTAGTGAGCTGACAATGCGTGTTGAGAGACTGCATGGATGTACGTGTGGTAGTATGTAGTGTGTATTATGTACCCGTAGGCGCCCGGGCAACCCTCGACGGGCATGGAGAGTGAGCATAATGCCTAGGAATTCGGGTGGTAGGTGATAATTTAGTGGGTTGGTGGTTGGGTTGAGAGGGGCACAGCGAACAGCAGGGCAGGGCAGCTTCCGGGAGGCCACGGGCTATCACACGCGAGGGCGGAAGAATGATTGATGGATGTGTCTTTGGCACTACTGCACGCACTTGGGCCAATCGAACAGGGCGACACGGTGGGAAGGTCGCGGATCGTAGATGTGCGAGGCGGAGGAGCGATGCAGCAGCGCGCGCGATCAAGAGGCAGGAGAGTGATGAGTGACAAGACAGTAGTAGATTCTCGCTTCGCTGGTAGCCACGGTAGCTTCAGCATCATCATCATCGTACAAGTCTCCGGCGAACCAGATGTGCGCGGCTGTATACATGTATGTAACCATGATCTTCACCTGCTGCTGATTCTCCACTCTACCAGCCTCGCCGCCTGCTCGACTAGAACTGTGCCCAAAGCCAGTGACGTGTGTCAGAGCGAGACATCGAACATCGACAGAGAGGAGAAGAGGAGAAAGAGAGACAGCGAAAGGGAAGCCAACGGAGAAGAACGATAGAAATCATCACCATCTCTCTATCTCTCTGCTGGCTGACTGACTAGTGCGCACATTTCACACATACAGTACTCACATACTGCCTTGTGCTCTTGTGCTGCCCCCTTCCTGGCGGCTATACCAGCTATTACTACCACCTCACCACGCAGCCTCGTGTTGGCCTACTCCACCCGACAGACACCACTTTGCCTCACTCTTTCTCGTTCCTTCTCGACTCATCCAAAGACCACTCGCGAGTCGACCATTATTATTTCGCCATCTGCGCACCGCCTTCTTGCACGGACTTCCCAGCACTCAGGACAGAGTTCGAGGCCACTTGCCCCGGACCACTCACACCCTCTGCGCAGACCGCCCATCCCAGTCTTGTTCGCAGGCCCGGCAGACGATCGCTGCCCATAACCTGCGGTAACCCTCTCGCTCTCCTGCCTATCCCTGCCCATCCCGAGACATCGCCAGCAGAACGCGCATTTCAACTTTGCCACGCCCGTTGCAGCACCCATCTTACAGCAAATTTACCAACAAAACAAGTCTCACACACACACCTGCGAGCTGCTGACCAAATCACGCCTAATCAAATCGAATTAATCAAATTGCGCGGCCATCACAATCCGGCCGAAACCCTCCCAAGTGACGTAAGCGGTAGAAAATCAAGGAGGCTAGACTTCCCGTCTGGGGTGCGGACTGGCCCGACTAGCGATTCGCGCGCGATTCTTCACAGCCAACTCTGTGCAAAAGCCTCATTCGCCGGCATTTCCGCCAAAAGTCTTTGCACACACGCACACACACAAACACAAAGACGCTCGTCGTCCTCTTACTCCTCGCCGTCGACACTGTGCCTACTGTCTGCTAGCATTCACCTGCACGCCAGCGAGGCTGTGTCGTGGCCAAATTTGCCCCTGCCGAGGCCACTATTGCAGACAACAAACAACAGCCGTCTCCGCAACCGCGCACCGACCCACGACCCAGACGCTGATACACACCGCTGCGCACGAGCCGACTCTGGGCCTTTAATGTCGACATCCCCAATTACTCCATCATCACTGACCATACCTACTCACCGGTCCAAGCTAACCACAATCGCTTGTTGCACACTTCATTATGGGATCGCCCTTACCACCTGATCCTTACCTGGCCCTTGGCCTTCCACGCGACGCTCCCGCCAACACCATCAAGACCACATACCGGAAGCTCATCCTCAAGTTCCATCCCGACAAGGTGCAAGATGCCGAGCAGAAGCAGATTGCCGCCGACCAGTTCCACAAAGTCCAGACCGCCTACGAGATCATTGGCGACGAAGACAAACGCGCTCGATATGATGCACAATGCAGGCTGGCCGCCCTGAAGAAGGACATGATGGAGAAGCCGGTTGCCAGCAGCAGTCCTCGATCCGATGTTCGCTCGTCGTCAAATTACACCAAGACGCGCGCCGACTCCCCTGTCCGGGCCAACTACACCGCCCGTGGTCCTGACCGAAATGAAAGGGTTCACGTCGAGGAACGTCGCCCTTACGATGCCGATGCCGACTTCTACGAGAGGCCTAGGACGACGTCAAGAAAGGGTTACGAGTACGAACGACCAACAGCGAAACGCTCTGCTACTGCCACTACCCCAAGAACCGAGAAGGAACGTATCCGTGCTTCACGCCAGAGCGCAAAGGAAAACGAGCGCGCCAAACAGAGAGAAAAAACCAGACAAACCAGTCGCGACACGCGTAAAGACCGCGAGTTCAAATACTCTTACGCTGAACCCGAGACCGCGTCAAGTAGCGATTCAGATACAATCGTGGAGCCTCCAAGGTACGCACGAAGAGAGGAGGAAGAACGTCGCAGAGACTACTACGACCAAGCAAGAAGGCAGAAGGAGGACCTGGCTCGTCCATTCCATGTGGAGGAGCGCACTCGCAAGATGCAATCTCATGAGTCCAACGCAAGAGACTACATTCAGCGATCTCGAGGAGGCTCAAGACAGTACCCAGAGCCCGCGCGACAGCCGTCACCACACCGCAAGGAGAAGGTCGAGTACATGAAGAGGGGTGAAGGACGTCCTGCAGTGCCAGTCATGGTACGGAGAGGATCTGGGAAGCCTCGCCCTGCAGAGCCTGAAGAGTCATCTCGTCGCGAGTCACCGCGACGCGAATCGCCTCGCCGTGAACGTGAGAGAACCCGACGGTCGAGTCACGACTATGGCGAGCCAACTCGCAAAACAGCACCGCCTCTGAATCACACCAAGTCTGCACCTGGTCAGATTCACATCCCTGAAACTCCTCGCCGTTCATACTCCATGCAAGCCGACGCCGAAGTCAAGGACGATTTCGTGCCACCACCATTCCGCCGTGCCGACACTATGCCGGCATTGAACACCAGGCGTGAGCGTGAATCGACCAGAAAGCCCACAAAATCATCGAATCTGCGAAGAACTGAGAACATCGACAGCCTGCCCACGCCCAGTCCTACTCCGGAGCCTGTCAACCCGAAATATCAGTACGGCAGGGAGTATGCGGATGAGTTTGAGGAACCCACACCGGACGGCTACCGGACCAAAACTTACGAGCCAGGCACCGCAAAGAGCAAGCCCACGCGCTCTCCCTCACCTACAGGTAAGGAGGAGCGCGGTCGTGCAGCATCTTCGCGCTACCCTGCAGCACCGACAAGACCGCCACTCCCGTCATCGCGTACCACCAGCTACGTCTATTCGCCAGGACAAGGTCTGCAGGACATGCCGGCGAGGCCGACACTTTCAAGAAATGAGAGTCTTCGCCGAGACCATCTCTACGGTGAAATCCCGACGACCCGCTCTTCGCCTCGGCAGAGTCGCACAAAATACTCGCCACCAGACGAGGACGTTCGCTACTCGCAAATCCGCCCCGAAGACGTCAAATACCAAACCGGCTACTCTTCTCGGAGAGGAAGCGAAGTGAGGCCAAACTACAACCGCACAAACAGCTACACCTCCCAGGCGGCGTACTAGGAATCGACGCTGAACACTGTACACCTGTGAGGAGCAGAAATGAAAGACGTTAGGGAAGAGGTCTCACCGAGGTTTTCAACAACAACCCCGAAGGGAAGACCAAGGATAAAGGATCACTACTACACTCACGATACACACGCCGACCAAAGCAGGGCGTTTCCCCCCCTCTTTTTTCTCGATACTGTCTCGCTACTATAGCAACGGACAGTTTAGTTCAGCATTTGACACGGCGTTTTTCTTGTTTTATTCGTCTCCTTAGTCAAGGACGACACCGGAGTATGGACAGGGACAAGGATGGGAACAAGGATATGTAGATACTCACTCTGGGATGGGATATTAATCGGCGTTGCTTTTCTTTACCACCATCACCATCGCCGACACCTGCTTTGGTGTGGACATGATTGGTTGGCTGGTTGGTTGGATTGGTTCTTTCTTTTTGGCATAGGGATTGCGACAGCAAGATCCCTCTCACACACCCACAACAGTAACTTAACTTTATAACTTTATAAATATCTTAAGGCAGACCTGAGAGATCCCTCAAGTCCATTTCGCACTTGGGAACGTATGCGGCCCCCTCCCTCCCTTCCTCCTCCACCACAGTCAATCTCTCACTCTCCCTCCACCGGGTTCACCCCCCTAACAACCCAAAGTGGATCCCTCCTCCCCACGCCCATCCACCCCATGAGACCCTGCAAACTATTCCCCTTCACCTCCCCCTCCTCACCCTCCTCTCCCACCCCTCCAACCCTCCCACCACAAACCTCCACAATCTCCACCCCCCTCCAACCCGCAAACCACAAAAAATCCCCCACAACACGCACCCTCTCCTCCTCCCCACTCCTCAACCACACCGCCGTAGCTTTCGTCGGAAAACACCGATTGCTCACCACCAAATGCACAGTCCCACCGGGTTTCGTCACGCTCCGCAGGCTGCGAAGCACTTCCAAAGGGGAAGTGAGGTAGTCGATTGAGACTGTGCAGGTGGCGGCGTCGAGGAGGTCTGAGTCCGTGGGGCCGAGGGTTTTGGAGGTTTTGAGGAGGGACGCGAGGTCTGTGTTGCTGTTGAGGTCGTGCACGAGGCGCCCGGCGTTGGAGAGGGGGTTGGCGGCTAGCTCGGCGTGGTTCAGGCCTGTGGTTGTGATTTTGAGGGGGGGTTCGCGTTCTTCTCCATCAGGTGCCTGTGAGGCAGCGGCTTGAGAAATGCTTTCCGGGTAATGGCTCGTCCAGGAGGAGCAAAAGTCTAGAATCCGGCCTTGGCGGGGGAGGACGGCGGCGTAGTATTCTTTCAGAGAAGATATGGCTGCGTCGTCGATGTGGGTTACGAAGCGGGGGGTGGCGTAGAAGGTGGTGTCGGGGGAGGGGTCGAGGCGGGTGAAGTCTTGGGGCGTGTAGGGGAAGGTGGTGTGGCGGGGTGTGTAGGGTTGGACGCGGTATTTGGGAGGGTTGTTGGTGGGGGATGAAGGCATTGTGGTGTTGGCTTTGGTTGATAGGGTTGCTGTTAGGTAGAGGGTTGTGGTTGAGATGCTTAGGAGGGGGAGGGGGCGAAGGAGGGGTTTGATGAGGGTTTGCATTTGTTGATTTTGATGGATTTGGGAGTGGTAGGGTTGGGTGGTGTTATTTTCTTATGTGTGTGTTAGCTTGTTTATTCGATGTTGATGGTTGATTGACGGTAGACATGCTGTAGGATCAATGACGTTGACATCCAGGGTCTTCACGTTTAGCTGTGATGGCAGACATGAACGCACTATTTCGAACATGCCGACAAATGTTGGGTCTATCATCATACTTGCAATGCCAGCTTGTGCCTCCTTGGGAATGAGATAGCGTCAAGAATTTGCATTGCCGATATCGACCTCAATGCACCACTGCTTAATCAAATCACACCAATCCCGACTCCCACAACGCCTGCTTGAGAGACATACTCTTCTCTTTCCTACCGTGCCCGAAGAATTCCGTTGATGAAATTGTGCTCGGAGGCGATTCAGTAGCTTTCTCATTCTCAGAGCTCGAGTGTCCGCTGCGAAGCGACCCATCCTCCGCTACTTCGGGTATGTTCAGCTTTTTTGCCGCGTGTTTCCGAGACCACGGTGAATGCACTTCTTTACGGAGCCAGCGTTGAGCCGTTTTCAAGGCTAGCCGTCGGGATTTTGAGCGCTTGAGCGGATCGTCGTTTGATGTGACTTCTGGAAGCTGCCTGTTTGGGTTTCCTGGACTGCTGTCTGTTGGATCAACATATGGTAATGGCTTTCGTTTGGGCATTGGAATGTTAGGTTTCAATGCCGATTTGCTAGTAGCAAGAGACCGACTTGGATCGAGAATCTCTTCGTGCTCTCGATCAGGTGATTCATTCTTGGAAGTTGTCAAGAGCGATGGCTCAGAATCCGGATTGCCCTTTGCAATTGATTGGGTGTAAAGATCAATCAAGTTCTCAAGATCCATGTGTCCATCTGCCAATACAGCATGGCGTTCTACCGAGCCGACTACATCTGCAGCTCTGTCGTAGATCACTGATGCAGCAGGTGTCTTGTTCTTATGTTGAAGAAGACGCAGCATGTACTCCCTGTCGACAGTGACATTCTTCTCACCGCTAGGCCCAGCATGTCGAATGAAACGAGCCAACTCGCGCGTTGATTCTTGCCGAATTTGAGGGTCTCTTGGTGATAATGTCGCGGACAGCTTTGCTGCAGCCGGCGGAAGATTGCTGTCTTGAGCTGCCACTGTGTCTGTTGCTTTTCCCAGGAGAGGCAAGTCGCTTGTCTCTAGTTTCGGGTTGGGCTGTTCGGGGTTCCGTGTTGAGTCCTTTCGTGGTACGGCAGGACGATATTGAGCTGATCCTGCTTTCTCTCGGGGTTGACTGGAGTGCATCCCAGAGCCCCTCTCGCGTGCCGCCTCCGACTCGGCTCGTTCTGTTTCTCCCAGACTGCTCGCTGGTTGCGATGATTTCGACGTCCGAGATGGTGCTTCGAGAACGATCTCTGCGGGAATGCCGTTCGGGCGAATCTGCATTGATGCGTGATCGTGTAGACTGGTGCTATCTGCGACGAGGACTGCCTCCAGTCTCTCAAGATTCTCTTTCACGGCTGATGCGGCCAAATTGTATGCAAGTCCGTCAGCCCTGCAATCAAGACCATGCTCGGGCAGCCTTTCCAAGCTAGCCTCGAAGCGTTCGTATCCTCTGGCGTGGTTCTTGAGTTCAACATTCACCAGGCCGAGTAGGAAGTGAATGATGGGGTTCCCCTCGTCCAAAGCAAGGGCATGCTCCAATGTTGTAGCGGCATTATTGAAGTCTCCGAGTCTTGCCTCGATCAATCCTCGGTTGAGAGTAAAGATGGTCCTGTCGTGAGGGTCGGAGACGTTTTGTTCCAGCGTCAGGAACGTGTCCGCAGCACTCTGCCATTCGAAGTTGTGGTAGAGCAGACATGCATGCTCCCACATGTCGAGCTTTCTAGACGAGGATAGTTTTATTTCGTGCTCGAAACTCCTACTCATTGGGCATCAAGTACTTGCTGCTGTGGAGCGGAGACAACGATAGTGAGCGGTATCGTCGAACAGGAAAGCTTTTCAATGCCCATCGAATATTGCGCACATTGAATGCAACGACAGGCCACGACGCTAGAGACAATACTGCGTACCGTGTTCACTGCAGCAAACAACAATTGGGTCTGGTCTTGACTCAACATCTTTACGGTGTCTCCTGTACAATCCTCGGCTTTGGATTAGTCGCCACGACCATAATTTCATGGTCTGGTAGGCCAGCTTCCTGAACTATGTGTACATCGACAAAGGAGTCATGTATCAACTTCTCGCTATCTAGCCAGTCGCTGCGGTGTCCAAGCCACACTAGCTTCTCAAGGGCTCCAGCAGTACATACGTCGAGGTATGATGCAATTAAGGAGGGTACTCGCGGATATACAAAGACCAAGACCGAGGCGAGTATAGCATCCGTGTGAAGTGAACGAGAGCCGCCAACTCTCAAGACTCGATCAGTCGGCAAGAATGGACAAGGGCAGTGCGGCACTTCGACACCATACAACGCCAGCGTGTCGTTGCTATATTGCAGCAGTAACCCTTCCAAGAAACCACTACCGCATCCCACCGACAGGACAAGCTCTGGTCTGCAAGGAAGAATTGATACTAACGCTTGCAGCAGCGGGTTTGAGATTGACAGGCAACATCCTGCGAAGAGCTTTGGTTCGTCGCTGACTTGTGTCAAAGCCTCCATCGTCTTCGAGAAGCAGGATTATGACGGTAGTGAGTCACCAGACGCGCAGCCGTCATGCAGTTCATGAAACGCACTGTCAGCTGGTCTTACCCGTGCTCGGTGTATGCCTCGGATGCTGTCAGGTGGTACGCTCACACCACTGCTGTCAAAAAATTTGAGGCTGGCTGGAGGAAATCGACGAGGGGAGTGGATCGGGATGTGTTGTACACACGAAATCATGGCATGGAAGTGAACACTGCTTCCACGATTGGAATTTGCTATTGACACGGCCTTGGCGCTCTTCCGACCTCAGCTCACGCGCTCTCACATCAGCAAGCTGCTGCCATGCTGCTGTGCTAGGGGTTAAGCCTCATGACAGGGCATACATCGACTGTATTGACAGGGACCACTCGTCGTCTGCGTCACATACTTGTCCACGAGCGACGGCGACTGCAGACGCAGGGTGATGCTACCGCAGCACAAACACTAGATCCAGCAAGACACAGGCGGCTGGCGATTCATGCTGCACGACCACTCCTTTCCCATCAGAAAGCGCTCTGATCAACTTCGCAGCGCACGGCATTAATACAGAGCCCTATGGCTCGCACTGGACGCAGAGAGACTCGGGCGAGTCCATAACCGCAGGATTGTGGGATTTCCCATCTAGCGAGATCCCACGGTCGGCAACTCCGTGAATCCACACCTCGGCCACGCTGTTGATCTGCACGCTACGCCACATGGAAAAACTGGCAGTGCACAGCCTCGTGGAGAAGCAGGCAGTTTTCTCCCTCTCCATCCTCACCGTCGTTATGCGTTCATGTTTCTATTTTGACAGATCTTCAGGCAAACTCCCAAATGCCGTTGCGTTTATTTTCTGTTTGACCCTGAATCTACTGGAGCAGCACGCGCTTGTGCGACCCTCTTTCTACAGTCTACCGGCTTCAGCTGGTCACCCGGGTACGCCAGGAGAGTCATCCCTGGTACGCGGTCTCATTGGCTCGCGGTAATGGCATGATCCCTGGCTGGCGCACTTGTTTCTCACAGCCACGGACGACGACATCCACTCGTCGCATTGTGCGCAACTTCACGAGTGACATCGCGCACTCCCCCCGTTAAGGAGCGTCCCGAGCAGCCTTCCCGCACACATGGCAGCATCCTCCACGAAGAAAGTGGCCCGCTGGCCATGAGGAGTATATGCGCCGTCGGTATGGAAAGCCCTGGTTTTCGAGAACGTAGATCTAGAGCAAAGAGACAGGCCATGGACGCGGCCTGCAGATGATTCTGAAACACAAGACCTAGCATTGCACCAGTGGCGGCTTAATGCAGCATGCAGACTTGCGACTTTCTAGGTAGGAGACACATCTTTCGCTGCAGCACGCAGCACGTCAATCAGTAGCCGCGGTTGCGATGGCCCATCAGACTCAAGACTATAATACCAGCCCGCGGTCGGAGGTGACACCGTTCGACGTGCCGAGGTGCCTTTGAAGACCCGCAGACAGATTTTCCTATTCGGGCCAGTGGACAAAGATGCAAGTGTGTCGCTGTCCCAAAGCAACAGCAATATTTTTTCCCGCGGTGCAACCGTACACTTGATTTGCTATTTCGGTGCGTGGAAAGATACAATACTACTCACCCGGATGAGGCGGACGGAGCAGGCGACGCCATGGACCCAAAAGCGAGCTAGACATGCAAGTCCACAGGCCGATATGCAGGCGTATGCAAGTCGCAGAATCAAGAGGCTGTGCTGAGCCAGCCAACTAACTTACTAGCGGTTCTGTAGGGCAACTCCCAGGAGCGATATTAAGCGTGGCCTCCCCGCAAACCACCACCTCTCTTCTCGACTCCCACCCTGTTACGCCACCTCATTCGCCGACCACCTCCTCGATCTCTCTCTTCCTCTTCCTCTGAAGGCGTATTCAGACTAATATTCCATCGTTCAAAAAAATCCACTTCGAGAGACATCTCTCTTCGTTTTTATTTTCCACCATTTTTTCTTCTTTCATCCTGGAACGCCGTCCATATATCATCGCAACACATCGCATCGCAACTCTCTGGTAACATACATCGGCGACAATAACATCGTAAATCCGGCACAGGCATCATGCCTATGCAGCTGCTCCCCGCGTCGGCGCAGGCTTTCGCCCCGCGATCAGCTCCGAATATCGTCCTCAACACCAAGGTCGAGCCTTGGTTGACCCAAACGCTCAAGCGCATCAACAAGATCAAGCGTCCTCTCAACAGTGTACCTCAACACATGCGCTGTCTGACCGAGACTCTTGGTGGCGAGGGCGCAATCTGGTCTCTCACCTCGCTTATGCTGCCCAAAGCAGCGGATTCGGAACTGCGCAAAGATGACAACCCTCTCATGGAAGCACTGCACAACTACCAGCTCGTTCACGTCGAGGCTTACGTCGTCCACGTCGACATGGTGTCACAACACGAGGTTGCCTTCAAGCTTACCTCAGACACCATCGATGCGCTTGTCGAGTACCACAAAGACATTTACTCCGTGGACGTTTCCGCCAACACCTACAGCTGGCCGGAGAAGGATTCCCAGTTGAAGAAGATGCAGGACGAGTTTGTGCAAGCCGCGAACCGTTTCGTCTTCCGCACTGGCGTGCGTGCTCTTGAGGGCTTGGAGGAGGAAGGTGCTGGCGAGCTACTCGAAGGCCGTTCCGAGGATGTGAAGAATCAGATCATGAACCTTTTTCTTCCCCTCCTCCCTCCACCTCCGAGGATAGTTGATGTCATCCACCCGGCCCCTGTTTACCAAACTCAGGGCGCTGCTGTGGGTGGCTGGTGGCAGCCAACTCAGCCGATGATGACCCCAAACCCGGCTCCCATCGACTCTTGGCAGGTCCTCCCATCAACTCCTTCACCTACCGCAACAAGCTGTAGCGATACGCCATCGAATGGCTTCTGGCCCGAAACTGGCCTGAACAACGTGCAGCTCCCCTCGCCGACACCTTCATTCAGTCAGCCCTACACCTCCGCTTCTTCGCAATTCTACAGCTCTCCTGAATGTATGGCGCCCATTCCTGCCATGCCGTTGCCAAGCATGCTTCCTCAGAACTGCGGCAACGATATGGGTATGAGCGGCTTCAACGACTTTGGCTGGAACCAGAATGCATTTCAGCCGCAGTACGCTGCTATGATCTAAGTGTGACAGCAGCCGAACCACTGAAATTGGCTCTTACGTTCTGCCTAACGGTCGTTGATCGACCATACTCAGGATTGTCGGAGTCCTGGCCCGACTCGGCAACTCAAGCACAATACACCTCGATAGCCCGGATCCTGAATGCGCACAGGACCCGCGGATACGCGACACACGATGTACATTTTCTGACCCTGCGACGCGACGATGATACCCGATGTTGACCATCACACCTTTCTTGGAATATGGCTTCAGCATCACAATTTGACTACCGGCATCCATGGACGGCGTTCTCAATTTACTTTTATTTGTTTTTGTTTGCAAGCGAAGCATCTTTTATCTGGCTTTCTTTTTTGGATTTTCTCGACTCGAGTGAACGCATCTCTCTGGGAGGCACGCATTGCGACAACATTTTTCAAAGACAACAACACACACAGGACCTCGCGGTCTTTTGCTAAAATTTCCCTTTCCGGTCGGCCTGCATGCTTTTGGGATACGGGGATTGGGGAACGGCAATGTCTTCACTTAGCAATGCTTCACTCGCGGCGCTGGCACGCCGCCTTCGCTTCTTCTTCTGCCTTCGTGCGCCTGGAAATCTGCTTTTTGTGTAGGACACCGGAGCTCTTGCTAGCCAAAGCACTGGAAGAATGACTTAAAGCATGGTGATGAGGGCACACGCGGCGATGTCTCCAAAACGCAACACTTTGGACTGGACACGACATCGACGAACGGCGACTTTTACATTCCTTAACTGAGCCTCTACGAGAGCCCTGGCGGCTCTGGTTCGCTAATACGACGAACCTCGCAACTTTCCAACACTGGAATCGACATTGAGATTGGAGGCATATCCCACCGCACCGGATGTGGAAGATCGGGTCCGAGACGCATACGGCGCCGAGTGCATCTGTGATGCCCGGCTCGTATGAATCCCGAGGCTTTGGGTTTCCGAACGCTAGACGGGAGGAGGTAGACCGGCTTCGAGTGGCTTTGGTCTTCTTACATCTGAGGGCATGGGAGATGGACAGCTTGTCTATGTTCCATGCCTGTGGGAAATGCTGGTGATAATCGAGTGTCGGACACTCAGCGCGACGCCTTGACTGGCCTATCGTGTTTCTGAGTGGTGGTTTGCGAGGTTCTGTCGGAATAATGTTGTTTCATCCATACTACACTCCCCTGGAGGGAGAAGTCTAGCGGCCTTCTGGCAAAGGTCGTGGCAAATGGGTGCTGGTTGGACACTACTGCTCCATGGGATATATCTTGTTTTGGACCATGGGGCGGGTCCGAATGTTTAGTTTTATGTTTTTTGTTCAGATCTAATCGAAAGAATTTCTGCAATGTTTTGTTCCCTCATGTCTTTCTCTCCAAATTTATGAAGTACGTGAATTTTGAGAGTCTGTGCATGTACATCAATTGAATTGCTTGCAGAGGTAGCAGATCAATCTTAGTGAATGCAACCGTTTGGCACGTGAAAGGCGGCCAAGCGCAGCCTTTGCGATGACGGAAGCGGAGAGACTGGATGTTGCTATCACAGACAAGCGCCCACTGCGGCTGTGTGTAGTGGTGTCTCTCCCTCTTGCACGTCGTTTCTTTGTTACCACTCTCACTCCCTCATGCAAAAGCGTGTTTTCTCGTAGCTCCCCTTCTCTATCATCACAAACATCCATATCACATTCGCATCCTCCAGTGCCGCCGCGTTTTGCTCCCGCAAGATGCAATAACCTTGCAACCATGCCACCAGTAAATACTCCCGCCGTGACTTCTCCAACGGTACAACCCTTGATCCTGCCTGCTCAGGACGACGCAAGAGAGACTGACTGACCCTCGCGCCATGCAGATAAGCCCACCACGGTCCCATAGCCCCGTCCCCGAGCGCCCTCTCACGCCTTTCTCCTACCTCTCCTCGCCTGCGCCTGACCTCGCCTCGACTCTACACACCCAGGCTGCCGAAGCCGCCGATGAAGCAAACACCGATTTCCTCCGTGATTCCTTGGAAGCTCTAGATCAGGCCAGCCAATCCTCGGCAAGAGCATATGTCGACGCCCAGCGAGACCCGCGACTAGCCAGCACAACCCACGCACAAACGTACGCTCCACGCAGCAGACAGGAAACGGCAGATGACTTGTCACGGCGAGAACGGTTGCAGAGGGTGCTGGCGCGCTTGAATCGCATGCACGAACCTCAGGCTGCTGCTTCGGACAACGCTTACGGAAACCGCACGCCCTCGCCAAACCGCCAGAGCTTGTACGACTGGGCTCCAGGATCGGAGGAGGCGCACGAAGACACCGAGCTGGATGCGATTCTAGCAGAGCTTCGAAGACAACAGCCAGAGACTTCGCCGGAGATTCTACGACTGCTTGGCCAGGCGCAGGTTGACGGGCTGCGAGACAGTCCTGCGAGAGCGGCGTCGTACATGCGGGTCAACGGCACGGTGGAGTCGTACGAGCAACTGAGCGAGCGGAGAAGGAGAGAGCGGCAGCAGAGTCTGAGGAATAGAGCAGTATTACAAAGGGCGGGACAGGAAAGCTCGCCTAGCGCAACAGAGCGGATGCTGCGGTACGTGATGGAGAGGGAGCGCAGTGGGTTGAGCGAGGAGGAAGAGAGAGCAAGAGGATCGGGTTGGTTCAGACCTACGCCACGAATAAGCCTTGAAGACTTCAGGACTAGGAGCAATAATAGCTGGCTACTGCCACATCGGGAAGATGAAACGCAAGATCGCGATAGGCAGGAGAGGGTGGACGCTTTTCGTCGAGGCTATCTGGCAGAGCATGCACAAGTCAGACTTCCTCGAATCTCAGCGCTTTCGGGGCCAGCAGTCAGCAGCGCTTCGCCTTTCCTGGAGAATGCGTTGAAGTATCTGAGTGATCTGCGCGCATGTCGAGGCTACGAAGACGCCCTCGCAACGGCCATGGACAACAACCTCGCCACAAAAGAGTTCTTCGCAGACAAGCACGACGATTTCGTGTTAGACCTGGATGATCTCGAACAACCAGCCCCGTCATCATGGGTTCAACCTGGCGCGGTTTTCGAAGGCCACCAGCACGCTTCAGGAGCCAGCATGAACATCACACACCACAGACACGCCCAACCAGGAGCTCACGTCGAGCAAATCAATCCCAATTACCGCTCAAACGAAAACCTAGGCTCCAGCCGACTAGCCTCCTTCATCGACGCTTCTCGCAACCTAACCTCACAACAACAACAAATGCTCCCCGACCCTCGCCTCCCAACCCCATCGCCCAAACTCTCCGACGCCGACCACTGGCCCGTCCGCGTAACCATCCACGAAATAGACTGGACCAACATGACCATCCAAGGCACGATGGAAGCCTACGACGTGCCCCAACACCCAGCCAGCACAGTCAACATCCTCAACCCCGGCGCCGCAGCGCCCGACGCCGCCCGCCCCAAAGCCGGCAAGAAAAACGCCCCCATCACCACCTACCTCGAAGGCCACATCATCGACCACCACACGCACAGCTTCCTCACACCCCCGGCACCCCAGCCCAAACGCCGCGCCTCCAACCCAACCCTAGCAGACAACCTCTCCTTCCCCTCGGCCACCGCCCACCTCGACGCGCAAAACTGGCTCGCCCTCCCCCCCTTCAACACCCTAACCCAATCCCCCCCTCCACCACCCTCCACAACCTCCACCTCCCCCACCCCCTCAACAGCAGCAGCAGACACTCTGGCGCGCCTCCTCCTCTCCCGCACGCAACTCCGCCACCTGAACGACGAGTACATTTTCATGCGCTGGAAGGAGCGCTGCTTCGTGCACTCGCGCCACGACTGCTGCACGTCCAGCTCCTCGGACCGGCTGGGCGACCAGGACCGCGGGCACGGGCTGACGATTAGCGGATTCTACTATGTCAGTTTGAGGCGGAGCGATGGCGAGGTTGAGGGCTTGTATTTCGATCCTAGCTCCACGCCGTATCAGCTTTTAAGGTTGAGGGGGAGGGCGGGCGGGTGGGGGAGTTTTGAGATGAGGTGATTGTTTTGTTTGGTGGATTGAGGGAGTGTGGGTTATGAATTTCTTCTTTTTGTCATGGATGCCTCTTGTTCTGGATAAGGGTGATGAAATGGGGCCTTTTTGTGTTTTTTTTTTTTTTTTGCATGTGTAATCATAGCTTTGAGATAACGACTTTTCCCATCAACAAATATGAAAGGAATTTCCAATCATTACGCAAGTCGTGACAAATACACTGGCTCGATCACAGGGATGTTCAAGAGCGTAGTATCTCGAGGACTGAATGACATGTCACACAGCGATCACGTTGGAAATTGGAAACATGAGAAGGTTGTTGTTTTGAGTTGTCCGTAGATTCCCCATTGTTTTGCTTTCAAGCCAGCTCCAGCTAGGAGTAACCGGCGAGCCTACATGAACTGTACACTTGCCAAAGAAAAGAAGAATGAACCTCCCTCCTGCAGACTCCCCGAACTCTCCGCCAGACCAAATACGCCCGCTAACAACATTTACTTTTTGGTGATGATATCCGTCTCCGAAAAGATGCCATGTCGCAGGTTTGTTGTACGCAGTTTGCCGGAAAATTCGTGTGGGAGCGACTGCGGAACCATCCGACTGTTTGCTTGCTTGATTGCGACGACGGTCGAGACGCTTACTGCTCGGTCTGGAAGTAGTTGAGCAGGATGCTGCGCTCCTGGGACTCCTCACCCCAGTCCTTGACGACGACGCAAGAGCAGTTGACGACCTTGCGGGCGTTGCCCTCACGGTCAATCTGGCCTGTAAAGAGAAAGAATGGTCAGCAATTTGTCTATGTCTAAGTCAAGTATGACCATCGAGGTGGTATGTGCAAAAACTTACAGAGACCAGCCCACTCGCCGAGCTGCTTGCCGTCGGGGACCTTGATCAGAGGGATCTTGTGCTCGCCGCAGAGAGCGACGACGAGCTTCTTGTAGGCCTCCTCCTCGCAAGCCTCGTTGAGGACGCACATGTGGGCCTGGCGGCGGTCGAGGGCCTTGGAGGCCTCACGGAGACCGCGGGCAAGACCGTCGTGGATGAGGGAGATCTTGAGCACGCCCTTGAGGGCGTCGAGGACAGACATGCTGCCACCGGCGTTGTCAGCCGGCACCTCGACCTCCTCGGCGGCCTCGACCTCCTGCTGGGGAACCTCTTCTCCGTCCGACTGTGAGAGGAAGATGTGTTAGTTGGTGTTTCTTGTATACTGACGCATGATCCCTCTGTCGCATTCTTGAACCAGCAATCCTCTCCTCCACCTCTTGCTTGCGAGACACGATCCTTCCCTCCTCCCATCACGTCCTCTTCACAACCAATCCAGTCCAACACCTCCCTCGCACCACCCATTGCCCTCGCGCGACCAGAAAATCAGAGGGTGAAGGTTCGACCTACCATTTTGATATCAATTGACTGTTTGTTAGTGTCGAAGATCCTCGAAGAGCCGGGTGTGTGATAGATGGGTAGAAGCAAAAAAAGCGACAATTCGGCGCCTGTATCAAAGTAGCCCACAGCAGGAGCGAGCGGGCGGGATTTGCTGATGGTCCGTGCTTTTCCTTCTCAAGTGCGCTTTCGCCAAGACTTGGACTGGACGGGTCACGTGGGACTCAACATCGCTTGGACGCCGGATGAAGAGGTAAATGTAATGTAAAGTACATGACGATGAAATGAGATGGCTTTGCTGTGATTGATCTCTGCAACTCTCATGATGATCTGTTTTATGTCAACAGGTCCATCATTGACTTACATCTCATCAACGGCTCCCGACTCCCAACCCCATCATCAATCGAGCTAACCTGCGCAGCTTCATCGTGACCGATCAAAACAAAAACAGTGACGCAAAGGTCTACTGAGAGCATCCAAAAAGTAATTATTCCATAGCGTGTACACAACAATGATGAAGCTTCCTTAGCACGCTTCGCTGAGACGAATCCAACACCCATGCCTAAGCTTCAATCATCTCCTCATTCACCAACAAGCCCAAGAAGACAAAGGAATGGTGCACATAAAGTCAATATCAGCAGTAATGCATGATTCCGTACATACATACATACGTACGTACGTACATCAACCACCCACAATCCCTTCAAAAGAAAAGAAATGAACTCCCCAAGAAACAGCAGAGCAATAGGCTCTCGCTCGATGAAACCCGTTCAAAGGCCGAGAAAGGCAATCAAAAGACGAATCCGCGCTCAATCGACTCGCTGAAGGTCCAAAGCCAGACCACGCAAAAGAAGAGATGACGTGCCAACGTCTACGTCTCCTCAAAACACGCAAAAAGAGACGGAGAAAACAAATAAAGGAAAAGAGGATGAGAAGAAAGCAAAAAATGCAGCGTGACAAACAGAGCTCTTGATAGAATTTCTGGATTTGAACAAAACAAAGAAAGTAGCATAATCAGAAACAGGAAGAAATAAACTCGCTGGAACGCTAAGAAAAGAACCGAAATGCAGGGCTTCGAGGGCTATTAGCTATGCTTTTCCCTTTTCTTCCATGAGGAAGGGAACGAACAAAAGTAAGAGGGAAGGAAAGGAAATCAGGCCAAAACAAAGAGACAGAAAAGGGGATGGGGGGACCAGCCGTGGTATCGAGTTTTGGTAGACCAAAAAAGAAAAAGGAAAAAGGAAACAGAAGTCTCAAAGCCAGACATCCTTCAGCGCTCTGCTCTGCTCATCCATCGACATGACCACCTCACATAACAACACAACCCATGCACCCCTTCTTCTTCTGCTTCGGCCCGGCCTCCTCATCCTCCTCCTTATCAAAATCCGGAATGCGGGGGGTAGGATTATGCGGCATGGTATCGACTTTCTCCGAAGTAGGATTCCTAGGCAAAACCGGACGAGCCGAGATAGTAGGAGTGATTCGGTAGCCTCCACTAGTACCCGGACGGCTACCGGCTTCACCGCGCGGGTCGGGCGAGAGCGGCCAGCTTGCGCCGTCTTGAGGGTTGGGGGAGTGGAGTTCTTTGGTCGGGGAGTTGGGTTTGGGGCTTGGGCGGGGGTGTTCGAAGTCGGGGCGTTGGGCGTCGAGGTCTGTGTTAGGGTTTTCTTCGTCTTTGGGGGCGGGAGGTTGGCTGTCGGGGCTTGAGTTTTCTTGGGCCATGCGTTTTGCGTGCGTGGGGAGCATTTGCTGGTCGGGCGGGAGGCGGGGGTCGGGTTTGTACATGTTGGCGATCCAGGGAGCTTCGCCTTCGGGTCTGTTGATGGGGTGTTTCGGTCCTGCGCTGGATGACGGGCGGCCTCCGGCTGTTCCTGAGCGGGTGCGGGATTTTGTAGCGTTCGTCGATATCGAACGGGCGCCGGATGCTTTGCGAGCACCGGATATGGGTGCGTCCTTATTTGGGACGCGGGCTTTTGGTGGGGAATGTGAGAAGCCGGGTCTGTCGTCAGGCGAGTTACGCATGTGCGAGCTCGCGGGCCTGGAGGGCGTCCGATATCCATCATCGTCCAGCAGGACTTGGCTTCCAACACTGCCACTCCTCGCTCTTCTGGCATACTGCAACTCATCCCAATTGCCACTCCAGCGGTTACTACCATGTCTGCTCCGCGGCAAGGGAGAGTCGCGGTCCACCATAGCGTGAGGGACCGGCAATGGGCTGACTTTTGAAATGGGTATTCTGGATGTGCTCGGCCGGCCCGTATGCTGCCTATAGCTAGGCGCTGCCAGCTCTTCCAATGACCGTAAACCGGAATCATTCCTGTGATCAAACTCTGCTTCCTGCTCTTCGGATGCGTCCGCTGCCGGGATAGTCGACACCCTCTTCCTTTTGAATTCCCCAAATCCTGCATCGTCAACAGGCGACTCGCTTAGGTGTTCCTTGCTCATTGTCCTGCGGACTCCAGTCCTGCTCATTGACCTGCTGCTAGAACGCTGGCTCGCACCTGGTCCAGCGCTACCAGAGCGGCGCGGCTGACGAATGCGCATGCCAGCCTGCTCCATCTCCTGAATCTCGATCTCCCTCAGCTTGTCACGGTGTATCCAGCCTTCGTCTTGTTCATCCATTGGGCTTTGTTGCTGGCGGAGAGGTTTTGCTGAGCGTTTTCGTGGGACGGATTGACTTGAGGGGGCCGACGGTCGTCTTGACCGTTGACCGTCGCTGTCTCCGCGCATGTTGGAGTTGCTAGGCCGCTTGCCTACAGTTCCGTGCGCATAATCTTGCTGTGCGTAGTTGGTTGCACGGGTGCTGCTAGGAGCTCGCGGGTGCTCGTTCTCGTGCTGCGTGTGATCCAGTGGCACAGCATGGCTCCACTCGGCAGCTACATTGGCAGACATTATTATTGCAGGCCGGAGCACGCTGTTGTTCTCGGTTCCGACGTTGCGGTGTAATATTACCGCATTCGCTCTTCCCCGCGCACCGACGATATGCAGGTTTCAGAGTTGGGAAGGACAATGAGTGGACAAGAAGCGGTTAAGACACAGGTGATATAGGGTAGGCCCCGCGAATGTCTCGTCTCGCTGCAAGCTCAGGGAGCTGGTGGTATCGCGTTGCCCCGTGGATAGTGTGCCGATAATTAAGAAATTAATGTCGTTTAGTGTTGTTGTTGGTGAGGTGAGGTGAGAAAGAAGGGTATGAAATCTTTGGCCGTGGTATTTGGTGAGGATGGGTGATTAAAGGTGCAGGTTGCTCGCATTACACTGCCGGGATGGGCGCTGGAGAACGTCACCAGGTGGAGGCGAAGGCTGGCTCTGCTCGGAGTATGCTGGTGCTGGCGGAAGAAGGAGAGTGCTGGTAGTACTGATGACAAGGAATGGCTGCAGCAGTGGTGGTGCGAGCACAGGTGTGCAATGCCCTCCTGTGATGCGAGTGTTAGTGAAGCTGGCCGACGGGCCTGCACGAGGCCAGAGAAACGACAACAACAATAAAAAGTGGCAGCGTGGTGCTGGTACAGGCTCAGGACCGAGCAGCAGCACCAAGAGGTAGTAGTGCCTGGCTCACGGAGCAGGAGTTGACCGAGTCTACCGTGCAATCAAAGCAGATGCCTCTCACGGCCCGCAGGCGATTGGCTTGATTTGTCTACAGCGGGGCCCAGAACGCTGGACGTGGCTTCTACCCGAAGGCGCGGGTGGGGAGAGCTCTCGCAAGGGCTCCATCGTCTGTCTCCTTTTGCTGCTCCAGCCGGCATATGCTATAGATTAGTATAGGAGACACCATACCCTTCACTCCACCCTGAACCTGTCCGATATCGTCAGGGATATATCCATTCCGTTGCACTACTTTTGAAGAACAATCAAATCATGACACTGGTCTGTCTGATGGACTGCTGTCTGCACCTTCTCATCCACATACCTCCTACCGAGCAATACTCAATCCGCCGTCTGCACGCCTAAAAGCCTTGATGACACCACCCTCGAGGAGCCGCAAAAGTCAATCGATCCCTCCGATACCGTTGTGGCGGAATCAAGGCGCGTCACTGCACGCCCAAAACCTCGACCACTGGGACTAGCAACGAAAAAAGCCTTCGTCTTCCGCCCTTCCGCCGCGTCAATGTTCAACGGCCGTTGGACTACCGCTTTTTGGATGTTGGACATGAGTCGGTTTGACCATGCAGGTGGAATAGAGCCCTGATATCGTCACGTTTCGAATCTATCACTTATCGAATCACTTGTCGATTATATGGACGATACTTGATGGTCCTAAGGTGATGATGTGATTTCACATTCATGATTTATATTGCGGATCTGACTAACGCTATAACATTGTCGCTCGTACCGTATGTTCCCCGGAACCACCGGCAGACTACATGTTCTCCTTCAGTCTTAAGAGACAAGACGACAAGGACTGAGGATGTCTTAGATTCGCATTAACGACATACATCAATGCATGTCGCGATCGTCGCTATATCATTCACCATTGTTCTTTGGCTGACACCAACGCACTCCATGGTATCTTTGCGGACTCCCTACAATGTTAGCCAACAAAGACATAGCGGCTACTCGCAGTAGGTATTTGCTGCTCAACACGACAGCACGCTGCTAAAAGATAAGTGAAATGAACAAACAACGCCTACGAATCGAGCATGTCTCTATACGACGCTCACTTTCCACCGCCTCGCATCAAGGCTATTCCCTTCACACCTTTCAGTTATATTCGCTCGTTCGCTAGTCATTGCTGTAACAAAAACAGTCTCAACAACCCCCACCAACCAAAATGCCCTCTCACAAACCCTCATCATTAAGTAGACTCCGTGATCTCGCCAAAGAGAAATTTTCCCGTAACAGCAAGCTCATTCGACTACATCAACTGGAGCAGAATGAAACGAAGAATCTCAGAGCCGAAGAGCTGGCAATGTCGCCTCCTGGTACCACCCCGATCTTGATGTCGAGTACAGAGTCGAGGGATCTCGAAAGGAAGAGATTGAGTAAACATCTTGAAAACAAACCCTTACCTTCCATACCTGGTAGCAGGCGAAGCGCGGACGATATAGTTTCAACAGCAAGCAGGAATGGCCAAGACCAACAAAACATCAATCCCCAAAATGAAATGTCCGATTCCCAACACAATACAGATCCGCCGATTGGACTAGGCATATCAACCAACAAACCCCCCACAGCAACACCAACTCCCATCGAACAAACCGAACCCAATCCAAAAAGCCCATCCTCAACAGAAGAAAGCATCGAAACCCGCTCCATCCGCATATCAAGCGTGATCGACCTTTCTGACGGCATCAACCCCAGCACAGCTCTCCTCCTAAACCCGACCCTGCACGAAAAACTCCTCCAAACCCTCCTAACCCAAAGAGAAGTCCACACCACAACCCACAACCTCACACAAACCTCCAACCTCACAAACAAACTGCAAAGAGAAATCTCCAACCTCGAAAACGAACTAACTTCCCTCGGAGGGAAGCACGCAGGCAAAGAGAAAATCAGAAACGCAGCTGATCAACGGGTGTCGGACATTGAAGCTGAACTCGACCGATTGAATGTTTTACTTGCAGACACGACATCTCAACGCGATGGCTTTGTTGCTAATTTGGAGATGCAAAGTGAAAAGCTGAAAGTACTTCAGAGGGATGTGAATGGGGAGCTGGATAGAGCTTTCACGAACGCCAAGTTACTTGAACCGTACGACGTTCCTGAAGCAATTTGACTTGCATCCAGAAACGCCATCCTGAGTTGATGAGGTTCTCAACATCAAAGAAAACAAATCAAGCACTCTCCCAGAAATCCCAAATCAGCCTTCCTCAAGGAAGCAAGACCGACCTTCCACCCTCCCACCAACACGACAGATTTCACCCTCTTATGGGTGGAAGGAGGGTTGTGGGGAGCAAAGACCGAAGAGAAGGGAAAAGGTCGGGTGGAGGGAGGTTTGTTTGGAAGTGGGTGATAATCCATGACTGAACCTTAACGATACACAAGATGAAGAAACGCTCAAGAACCAAGAAAAACAAAAATTCCCGACCTCCCTCCCAGTCCCCAATCCCTCAAACTCCTCACCAAACCAAAAAACCAAAACAAAAAAAAAGAAAGAACAACCAAACAATACCTTACCTCCAAGGCTCCCGACTAGCATCCCCCACAATCCCCTGCCAAAGCTCCACCAGCTCAAAATAAGTCTGCCTCGTCAACCTGCCCACCCTTGTAATATCCTCATTACACCCCACCCTCACCCCGCCCGTCAAATGCACCGTCGTACTCCCCGTTAGCGGCCGTCTCGCCACAACCCTGACAAAACGATGCGGGCCCTGGTTAACAAACTCGCCCTCCCCGTGCCCCTCCTTCTGCCCCTCATTCGCGACGCAAACATACTCGCTTCGCAAATGGGGCGGTTTCGCGAGGAGGCCGCGGTCGCCGAAACTGTAGAGGGGGAGGCAGTAGAGGTCCTGCGTGTGGATGAAGAGGACGACCATCATGCGGCGTTTGGAGTAGACTGGTCCCTCGATTGTGAGGGCTAGGCGCTGATCGGTGGGGAGGACGGAGGGGTTTGTGTTGGCTGTGTGGAAGGGGCAGGCGATCAGGTCGCCGAGGTGGAAGTCGGAGCGGGTTATATTGGAGAGTTTGCAGTATTGTGTTGCGTAGGCCCGGGTGGAGTGGTGGCTGGATGTGCGGCTGTGGGTTGTTTTTGAGGTTGTGCTGTTGGCGGTGCTGCGCCAGGGGGTTGTTATTGTGGATTGGGTCGGGCCGAGGGAGGGGTTGTAGGTTGAGTGCGAGGCGCGGTGGGAGGGGGTTTGGGAGGTGTTTAGTTGCAGATTGCTCATTTGGGAGGCTACGCCGGAGGGGGTGGTTTGGACTGGCATGATGACGGATTTTGGTCGTGAGCCATGTGGTGCGTGGGAGGGTGCTCGTGCTGCGGCTAGGCCGCTTGTCAGGGCATGTTGGTTGCTGGGTGTCCAGACGCCGGATGCACGGTTCGAGGGGTTGTGTCCTCTCGGGCCTTGGGGTGGTTGATAGCCGGAGTTGGGTGGCAACTGTTGGTTCGTTGCTGGATTGAAGTTGGCAGATCCTGTTGGGGTCTGCCGGTCGAATCCAACCGCTGAAGTGGCAGCAATTTTCCTTTTGTCACCCGGCATGATGGTAACTTCTTGCGTTGGTTGTCAAATCGGATGTACGGCTGCGTGCAGGCGGGGTGTGCTGATGTGATGGGTTTGTGATGCAGCCTCTGATGACAGACGGTACATGAATAGAGGCAATCGGTGAAGTTGATTGCGATGTCAATTTCAATCGTCTCATTAATGAGAATCCCGCAATTCGAGTATATTCTCTTTGATGATAATGATTTCTTTGAACCGCATTGGAGTCGGCTGTATCCGCTAATGAGCACATTCGAACAGAGAAAACCTTCTCGACGGATAGATCAGTGACCCTGTACAACAAAGAGTATCACTTGCCTGGAGCCGCGAGCTTCATTTCAAAGAAACAATTTCGACTCGATGTCAAAAATTACTCCAACCAATTCCACAAAGGCAACTTACTCAGTCCCTTCGCTGCAGAACTTCAAGCTGCTGGCACTGTTCAGAATCGCTTTGGAAGACCTCACAGCAATCGCAACGACGCCATGAAGACTTTCAGCAACATCAGGCGAGAGCTGCGCACTCTGTACAAGCCCAAGGGCTTTCACAAGACTCGACCCAAGACCGCAGGAGACCGCCCAGGAACGGCCGAAACGCTGGATAATCGATCTGCTATTCAGCTAGCACATGTGTCATCTATGCCAGATGTTGGTTTATCTGGGGGCAAAGACGGTGCGAAGCCCTATTATGACGCCAGGAGTGCTGAGGTAGACTCTCAGTCTCCGCCTGGAGAACACAAGATCTTGTCCCAACATGACACGGTCGGCTCCAATGCATTATACACTGCGGACGAAGTCAGTACGAAAGACGAGGTGGACGAGTCAGCACCCGAAAAGGAGTCCAGACTTGAGGAGGACAAGACGAGGGGTTCCAAAAATTTCCATGAAGAAACAGATGCTGAAACATTCGACAATGCTGAGCCTCTTCCAAACTCGGAGCTCCAGGCCATCCGCGACCAAGAATATTTTCTGTTCGACTACGAAGCACCAGAAGACTACACGGGCGGGCCACCTCGCTTAGTCTGCGCATCCGATGGCGTGAAAGAGGACTGCATCGCCTTACTGATGACCTTCGACCTATCCACAAGAATCCAGATAGCGATCCAAGGACAGCGCGACTTTGCAGGAGCCGAGACAGCCGGTGTCTTCAAAAGACAGTCCCTGTTGCGATTAGAGCGAGACGTGCAACGAGAGATCACAAGCTGCAAAGCACGTTTAGCCATCTTGGAAGAAGAAGGAGAAGGGGGGGAAGGCCAGGCCGATCACGAGGAAACGCAGAAACTCAACCAACAAATGAGAAATCTCGAGCTGATGCTAGAAGACGTGCAAGCTCGACGGCAAGAAGTGCGAACCGACGTGGAAGTTTTCCGAGCAGAGAAGCTTCGCAACTTACAGGCAGCGGTCAACTCGTACTTGGAAGAAGCCTTTATCGCGGCAAGACTTCTCGCACCCGAAGAAGAAGAGCCCGAGCCTGAGGTTGAAGATCTAGACATCTTAGACATCAAGAGAGAGTACCAGGAATTCTGCGACAGGCTCGCAGCTTTTGACGATACTCCTTTCGAGGTCGCTGTGCCGCCGCTTGATATAAGTCGGAAGCATCTCGAAGCCGAGCCGCTTTCGGAAGAAGATGAAGCCAAGCGAGCAATCCTGCAAGAGCTCTATGGGCTGAAAGAGAATCTCGATTTCGCTCGTGCAGAGTTCGACAACCGCGAGGCTCGACGCGATCGAGAATTCAAAGAGAACATGGAAGCCGCGGAGAATGGTGGCGAGACCACAGACGAGTCACCCGAAGCTTTCGACCTTCGGTGGGTGAGACATAATCAGTACCTCACGAGGGAACTGATAAATGCCGAAGCGGCATATGCAGAGAAGAAACGCGAGGTGCAGAAAGCCGGCATACCGATACACGTCGCCGATGCGGGATCGATATTTGATGAGACGGTTGACGGCGGTGTTCAAGGTACTGGGTACGACGTTCTTGTCGAGCAGGAGATGATGACTTCGAAACCTTCTCCTACGGTCAGACGTTGGTTGTCGAAGGTACCAGATACCGATGCCGGGCTGGCGAGCGACGAGGCACGTGAGACACGTGGCGATGCAGATGAGTGGGAAGCGGAGGAAGTGGGCATTAGTGATAGTGTCAGCTTGGTAGCGGAGGGGAAGGACAGGGCGAGGATTGATCGGTGGAGGAAGGCGTGCCTGGAAAGTAAAAAGGAGTGATTGGGTGGATGGCTGGCTTTGCAAATGATTCTGTGACAACCAACAATCGCTTTACTTTATTTTTTGTGCTTTCAAAGTTCATCGGGTTGAGTGACTTCTGTGGTGATATAGTTGCGTCGGAGATTTAATGGGCCAGACTGGTGAATTGGACCTGCGTGGGGCTGCATCTTCCTGATAGTGGCTTGAGCATCTGTCACGGACAATAGTGAGTCAGCGGTCTAGATTTCGAAAGAATTGGGGGTGCGCATGGACTGATTCCTGATAGGTCTCATGTGATGGCGAGATAGTATAGGATGATAATTGAGCTCGAGCATGAGCATGAGCATGAGCATGATTTTGCGCACCTCTCAGCAGGAGGAGTGCAACCTCGGCCGATGTTTGGAGCCGACCCTCCACGGCAGACGCCGGATCAACAGAGTTTAATGTCGTGCATGCAAAGGCAATATATCTGCGTTTATGGCAGACCGCCAGTCAGCAGGTGGGCGCTGAGGGAAGCAGGAACATGATGGGCGTGAGAGTGCGGTCAAGGCTTGCAGAGGGTTACCGGGGCTGGTGCAAGGAAAAGCGCCAGGGTCGCCAGGGTCGGGTGGAAGATCCGACGAGACGATGCCACGACACGCTGGGCATACACGGTCGTGCATATGATGTGTACATACTTTGTATGTAGGTATGCGAGGTATGTACGTACATACATCTAGCACAAGCACGAGAGCAATAGTTCAGCGGGTGTGGCAGCCCTACGAAGGGCGATTGGTGGTATCTTGTGGATGTTCCTTGTGGATGCTCCTGGTGGATGCTCCATATGCCTACTGACTAGTAGTGTGCAGTATGTGTGCGTGCATGCCGCGGTACGTCGGGGAATAGTTCAGCAGAGAGAAGGTAGACAGTGATACAGTACAGTATGCTCTTGAAGAGTACATGTGGTGAAGAGGTGAGAGATTCACAGACGGAAAGCCTCGTAGGCAGACAGCCTCATATACAAACAGCCTCATAGACAGACAGCCTCCTATACAAACAGCCTCACAGACAGCCTTACAGATAGGCCCACAAACAACAATCCTCACAGACAGACAAACGGGGGCCAAGGTAAGAACAGGCGCCGAGTGCATGCTCCGCAAGCGTTTCATCGCCTCCAAACCAACACCTCACGTCCTGTGATTGGCGCCGTGCAAGCTGAAAAGGCGGCATGGGCATGCTCATCTAGGCGAACGGGCAAAGGCTCGACTCATTTCTTGCTGTCTGTCGTCCCTCATGTCTTGACCCCTCCTCTTGAGTCTTCTCTACATGTGTTCTCCTTGCCTTGTCTTCTTGCTTTGACTTGGTCTTTCTTTACATACAAGACCACTACCTCCTACCTCAGCTGCTCAGGTCTCACTAATTGAATTGCACAGCCCTCTGCTGCTATATCCCCTTGATCCACAATAAATCCATTATTCGGCACTATCAATCATCCCACGCGAGCGCCGCTATAACCGCCGGCCAGCCTCACTCGATACGGCACGCACGCTAGCCTGCCCGGCTCGCTCCCCAGAGCTTACGGCTTTACTTACGCAACCCAAAGCCAGCCCAAGGCCCCAAAACCCCAGGGCGTCATCACCAAAACACATCCCGCCGCCGAAAACCTCCACCACCACCCTCGCGAGCAGTAAGGTAACTTGGTTAGCCCCCTCGGACTGCCCGCCTCACCTCGTCTTCCTCTACCACGAGTTAAAACATCAGAGCCTCTACCTGAGACAAGCCCTGCCCTCGGCCCGTCTATACTTCCGTTTGACCTGCGTGTCCCCAAACTACCACCACCACCACCACCATCAACCACCCAATTGCTGGCCCCGCTTGCCTGCATTCACAAGGGCCACATCACCACCTCACGCGCATTGCGTTCGCCTATCACCCAATTCACTCCATCACACCTCACCGATACCTCCGCCAGCATTGCATTACCTCCTCTGCACCAGTTCGCGGCACCCTGCAGTCGTCGATTTGACGCCATACTTGGCTTAAGCTGCTCCCCTCGCTCACTCCTAATTCTCTCCCAACACTTGTAGGCTGTCAAAGAGGTCGCCGCGCGCCTCTTCGACGGCCTCCTCATAACATCGCCTATCGTGGCCTATCCCCCTCCCGAACGCGTGGATATGGCGTCTCCAGCGCCCCTCCTCCGCCCACCTATCCCGGGCACAAACCGTCAACATTCTGCAAATAGACCACCACGACTTGGTCTCTCCATACCTCCCTCGCCGAATGCTCGGCCTGTAAACAGCGCAGCCGCACCTCCAATGATACAAAATCCATCTGCCCTGCCGCCGCTTCAAATCCCTCACACAAAGCCGCCAAAGTTAAGTCTAGCAACACCCATGGGTGGTGTGCAGACACCTCAAGAGAACAATGCACAAGCAAAGAGGAGGCTGCCCCCGCTTCAGATGCCTGGGACTGGGCTCTCAGCAAGTGGGGGAGGCAGTAGCGATGATAGTGCACACAGTCGGACAAACAGTTTTGGTCACAGCACAAACCACGGCGGCTCGGTTTCCACAAACTCGCCATACTCGGCCTTGAATTTTGCAGATATATTACGAAACCCTGGCGATCCAGAATCAGCAGATTACAGCAGCGGCTCGGCCGTTTCAGGAGGCGTGGGTATGGAGCGGGAAGGCAGCATGCAAGGAATACTCCCGGATTTGGAGAAATTGAGCATTGAAAAGGGAAGGCCTCTAGATGTTGAAGATTTAGATGATGCAGGTTGGAAAGCTGCGAGTAAAGAAGGACGTATCGTCGAACTGGGAAGTCTTGGAGAGGGTGCAGGAGGTGCGGTAACCAGATGTATTCTGAAGGGTGGAAAGACCGTATTTGCTTTGAAGGTGTGTATTTGCATTGCACACTGACATTTTGGTGTTGGCAAAACTGACGACCTCACCTCACAGATTATCACAACCGACCCCAACCCAGACGTCAAGAAGCAGATTGTCCGCGAGCTCTCTTTCAACAAATCATGCGCATCTACCCACATCTGTCAATACTACGGAGCCTATATGGACGACACCCAAGGCAGCATCGGCATCAGTATGGAATTTTGTGAAGGTGGCAGTCTCGACTCAATCTACCGCGAGGTCAAGAAACTCGGCGGCCGCACTGGAGAGAAAGTCCTCGGCAAGGTCGCAGAAGGGGTCCTTAACGGCCTGACCTACTTACACTCCCACCGCATCATCCACCGAGACATCAAGCCCAGCAACATCCTGCTCACCCGACAAGGCGACGTTAAATTGTGCGATTTCGGCGTCAGTGGCGAGTTCGGCACCAAAGGAGACGCCAACACTTTCATCGGCACATCATATTACATGGCTCCCGAGCGTATCACCGGCCAATCGTACACCATCACATCCGACGTCTGGTCGCTAGGCGTCACCCTCCTGGAAGTGGCACAGCACCGCTTCCCCTTCCCAGCCGACGGCACCGAAATGCAGCCGCGCGCCGGTCTTATCGATTTGTTGACGTATATCGTACGGCAGCCGATTCCAAAGCTGAGAGATGAGCCTTCAGACGATCCTTCGGAGGGCATCAAGTGGAGTGAGAGTTTCAAGTACTTCATCGAGTGCTGGTACGTATTCTTGTCAGCAATTGTGTATTGTTTCACTGGGAATGACAGTATCCAATTGAATGTCTGGACTTCGCTGACATTTTTTCTAGTCTTGAAAAGCAAGCTGATCGTCGTGCCACGCCCTGGCGTATGCTTGAGCACCCTTGGATGGTTGAGATGAAGGGTAAGCGTGTGAATATGGTGCAGTTTTTGAAGAAGGTCTGGGATTGGCAGGACTGAACCAGATATTTGGAAGGTATGCTGTTCACGAGGACAGTCTACACAGAAAATCCTGGGAGCAAGGAAAAAGCGTTGGCAGTGAAGTGGAGTGAAGTGCAAAGCCAGAGCGCAAGTCAGACGGCGATCTCAGCTCATGCAACGCTCGAGGCAATTATGGATGACCAGCGGCCATGCCTTCTTGCATCAGCCCGGAACTGCTGTGGACACAACAGCTCGGGGAACCATGTTCAGAGAGAGCGCATTCAATTCTCATGATCATAGCAAGTAAATAGTGGACATGCAAGAGGAGGGCCCGGGCAAGCTTGATTCACCAAAATGGACGAGCACAATGGTGTTTGGTTGGGAGGCTTTCAATGTAATATTGCTGGGCTGGCTGGCTCGTTTTCAGGGACACGAGAACGCGCTCTGTCCGAGAGCATTGAATGCTTGCACCAGTTTTTCTTGTTAGATACTTAGGAATCGATGAGGAAGTTCTGGTACCTTTAATAGTCTTGAAGGTGGATTTCACTGCTCGTGTAACTTGGCTGACCATGTTGTGAAATTGTGCTCCTTTGAACGACGCTTGGCTCGTAACAAGCATGCAAGTTATAGTACTATTATTGAAGGCATCTCGCCCGGCAGCTATTACCCTGATCACAATCCTTGTAGCACAACATAGTTTCCTCCACCAAGAGCCACGTCATGTGATTCCCTCCACTCCCCCATCCCCTCGCCGCTGGCAACCGCCGATAAGCGGACCGACCTGCCATGACACGCATTCGGCACCTCGGGTCATCTTTAAGAAGAGGAGTCGCTACACTACGGGTACCTAGGTATGGAATGAACGAAAATCGCCATTGCTTATACCACCCCTGGCCGGTAGGGACGTCTTCTAGCGCTATGGATCGATTGGTTACTACTTAGTCGAGTCGATTCCGCATGCTAAACACCCCGCGCCTTATTCTTCTTGTTGCACGCCTTACGCCCATCAGACTACATACAAATCCTACCTACGGTCTTATCAAGCAGCATTCCCCGCTGGGCAAGGGTTGTTGTCGGGTTGCTTTTGATCGGCGGCTTTTGCATGATTACCCATCCGTTCTTTCCTTCCAGCCATCGTAGACTTTCTTCTTCTTCCTCTCAACATCGACATAGACATCATCTCGACTCGATCACATATCAAGCCAGCATGGCAGATAGCAACTCACACGCCAACGGCGTCAACGGCAACGCCGACACAGTCCCTCTAGGCTTCTACCTCTGGTCTCGCATCAAGCAAGTCGGCGTCAACCGCATCTTCGGCGTCCCGGGAGATTTCAACCTCACCCTGCTAGACCATGTATACTCCGTGGATGGGCTCGACTGGATCGGCAACACGAACGAGCTCAACGCTGCCTACGCCGCAGACGGTTACGCCAGAACAATGCACGGCGCCGGCTGCCTGGTCACAACTCACGGCGTAGGCGAGCTCTCGGCACTAAACGCCATAGCAGGCTCAATGACAGAACAAGTCAAAGTCATCCACGTCGTCGGTCAGACTTCGAGGCGCATGCAGGAAAACAAGATGATGATCCATCACTCCATTGGGCCGACTCCGGACCACCAGGTTTTCAACAAGGCTTCTGTGAATTTCCGGGTGGCGGCTGCGGAGCTGCAGAGTGAAGTTGGTGCGACGGAGGAGATTGATCGCGTGTTGAGGGAGTGCTATGTGAAGTCTGGACCGGTTTATATTTTTGTGCCGATCGATATTGTTGATTTGCAGGTTCCGGCGGCGAGTTTGAGGAAGCCTCTGGATTTGTCGCCTCCTGAGGATGTTCGGGCTGTTGAGAAAGCGTCAGAAGCGATTCTTTCTGCGTTATATGCGTCTAAAAACCCATCGATCTTCGTCGACTGCCTGGTCGATCGCCACAATGCCGTTGGGGAACTGGAAGCTTTAATCACCAAACTCTCCTGCCCAATCTTCACAACCAACATGGGCAAAGGCATCGTCGACGAAACCCACCCAAACTACCTCGGAGTCTACAACGGCATGGTATCCGGTCTCGGCGTAGCAGCAGCAATCGAAGCCTCTGACTGCGTTCTTGTCATCGGCAGTCTCCCCTCCGACACCAACTCCGGCGGCTTCACGCGCAAACTACTGCCCGAAAACACAATCTCCATCGACCCCACCAGCACCACAGTAAAAGGCACAACCTACCCCTCCACCCCCATCAAACACCTCCTCCACCACGTTTCCACCAACCTTTCCCCCTCTAAAACCCCCACCACCCCAATCCCCACTCTCCCACCCCGCCCGCAAGAAGACGACCTCACGTCCACCCAAGCCATAACCCAATCCTACATCTGGCCCACGCTCGCCACCTTCCTCCAACCCCACGACACCCTCTACGGCGAAACCGGCACCGCCGCCTTCGGAATCCCAGACTCAACCTTCCCCTCAAAAATCCAATGGATCACCCAAACCTACTACGGCAGCATCGGCTGGGCCACGCCCGCGGCTCTAGGCTCCGAGCTCGCGCTGCAAGACCTCTCGCGCTCGGGTGCGCGTCCTCGAGGCCGCACGCTGCTCGTGACAGGCGACGGGAGCATGATGCTCACCGCTCAGGAGATCGGGAACATGGTGAAGCAGAATCTCTCGCCGTTGATTTTCATCATCAACAATGCCGGCTACACGATCGAGAGAGTCATCCACGGCGCGCACCAGAGTTACAATGACATCGTGCCGTTCGCGTACGAGCACTTGCTGCCTTTCTTCAACATGCCGGTTGAGCAGGCGAGGGCGAATTTCCACCGCGCGGAGACAAAGGGGGAGCTTGAAGCTGTGCTGGGGTTGGAGAGGGTGAGGGATCCGGTTGGGTATGGGCGTGGGCCGCAGGTTGTTGAGGTTGTGATGGATAAGCTGGATGTTCCGTGGAGGTTGGCGACGCAGGTCGGGACTAGGGGGCCGGAGGCTGTGAGGGAGATGAGGGAGGCGGGGTTTAAGGTTAGGGATATGGAGCATGGGAATGGGTTTTGGGCTTGATTTGTTGGTGTTGTGGAGATGTGAGGGTGTTGCGAGAGAGGGGAGATTGCGGAGATTTGTGGTTTTGGTCGTAGAGGATTGTTGTGTTTTTAATGAATTTCGTTGCTTTGTTTTCTTTCGCTGCATCGGACTGATAGAACTTGCCATTTTTGTTTTTGAGGGAATCAACCGTTGATACTTCTGGTTTGGGGACTGAACCCTTTGCCAATCCACAACAAGAACGGCAATCAAGCGTAAGTGAGTTTTCCAGATATTCACACACGGCATACCTCGTCAACAATGGCCATTGGTGTTTCTGGGGTGCCTGTTTCGTCACTTTGGCCAGTGAACAACAACAACGGCAATCAGGTGTGACTGGTCTCTCATACTCACATGACTGGCACACAGCTCATCAACGCGAACACCATCAAGCCGTAACACTCTCCACAATCATCATCGAAAGTCGATAAGCGATATCACCAGCTCCCGCGGACAGCGAAAGTATAACAAGGTCAGGCAGTGACATAGGCGAGAGAGAGTTCCGACTCTCCAGAAAACTGCCTCACGAATGGATCTCAAGCTTTGAGTCCGTTGGAAGCGGTGTCTCGTTTGTTGCGTTGAGCGGAACGAGCCGGACGTGCGTAAGGGTCGGCTTTTTGATATGTGGGAATAACAATAATACCTTACTGAAGACATGCGTAGTAGAAGGTAACTTTAACTTACCTACCTTACGTATGTCATCGCGTGGACCTTTAAATCGTGAGCGGTCGGGACCGATGGCGGGTAGAGCAGCATGGTTTGCGACTTTTTCCACGTGGAAGACGAGTTTGCTTTTTTTAGTTGCGAGTCAACTGCCTCTTTAGTTGACTCGTTGCCAAGGTTGCTAATCATTATGAACGGAGCCTGCCCGTCTTTTTGGGAGAGCGGAGGGTGGAGGGCGGAGGTGGGTTAGGTAGGGTAGCCATGCTTGGACTAATATACGTATACGTGTGCGTGCACGCTGGCCAGAACATGTCTTATCTTGGTTACTGTTTGGAAATATCATCTTCTTCCTGCGGAAATCAAGAACGTAGCATCTCATCTACCGCGGAGAGTTGCCGCGATAGAAAAGACGACCGGGGTGAGACTAGAGGCGATGGAAAATACCACCTTAATCATCATACTTTTGCTCGCATGCCACAATCTCCACAGGGCTGAGCTCAACGCAATACATTAATGTTTCGTACGCCTTTTAGCAAGGGCAGAGTCGTGGTGGCAGAGCCGCAGGGCAGGCAACATTTTAACATTTCTGCGGACGCTGCGGCGCTGGCGGGCGTTGCGGGTAGCCCTAGGAATAGAGGCAAGGGTTGACGTCGACAAGTAGTCGCAGCAAGCCACACGGACCGCATAGAAAACAACACGACTCGTCCTCGTCGTCCAAAGGGCTGAGGCTAAGCTTCTCTGCCCTACGGCGCCGCCGCGGGCAGATCTTATGGGGTTCACCCTTCGCTTGCAGACCGTCTGATGTATAATGTCACCGGGGGAGCTGTCCCGTATGCATTACTGTGTGATAACAGCTCGGGTTGTTTCTGTGCCTGCCTTCGCCAATGATTTCGCCAAGGGAACTGATCATTTGACAACAGGCAATTCCATATCCACCTCTTCGCCACCGCCAGCTCGCGAGGGTGCTCTTGGTGGTTGTTACGCGCGCGGCGTACTACCGAAACAAGACCTTGTCATACATTCTTTCTCCCTCTGGTCTATGCTTCCTCCACCAGCCAGGGTCTCCCATTCTCAGGTGTCTTTTGGTGGGCCGGCGCTATGTATTCCCGATGCGACACTAGTGGCCTTACTATTCGAGTCTTGACTCCTGCTCTCGCTCTCTTACCGAGGCTCTTTTGTCATCAGATACCAACACACGTGACCGAGCAGTCGATGATTAAGACGGGTATTCTGGTCCAAGTCGAGATCCACGCCCCACGAGGAGATGTCTGCCCTTCCAGAAGCCGCGGAGAAGGATGGAAAAGCCAAGATCAGACTCGGCGATCGTCTTCAATGCACGCCTACGTATGCCTGCGAATATACTTCGTCTGATATCTCCCTCTTCGGGGTTAACAGGCCTCCTTCAACACCGAGCCCTAAGCCACCATTTTTCCCTGGAGTGAGGCTTGGCTGACGATTGCTCTAGCGTGCATCCTTGCGCTCAGTGTGGGGATTGATCGGCCCTCTCTGCGCAGCTGCTCTCTCAAGCCTCTCTGCCTCTGCCCGCCAAACCATACCCAGGCCTGCGCCAAACCACCGGCAGAACATTCGCCCTTTCTTCCACACGACGCCCTCCTCTCACATCTCACCCAACCGACCACCCTCTTCCCGGCAAAACACGCCTCGTTCTTGTGCTCCGGCTCTTGTCCTTTGGCGCGCCTATCACTGCCGCATCCGCCAAGCGCCCACTGCTTTGACTTTATTGCTGACGGACTTTCATGCTCCAAACACCGAGCGATATCGCCAAGGTCGAACGAGACGCCCTACGACTGGTCTTTGGTCGCATACTCTTGCCCTTGCGACAACACCATCCCTAGGCGCACAGGCAGTCAACTGGCCTTGACACTTCCTCGCACAACTCCCTTGATGCTGGCTGCTTCCAACGCACCGTGCGAACGCTTGTAGAACCCAGCATTGTTCTCCCCGCAGCACAATCGTCTAGGTCATCATCATCATACTACTCCAGGTCTTGGCCAAAATTTAGCCATGGACCATGCATCGCCAGAAGATTACGACGACCGCGCCAGCGAGGCCGGGTCTGGCGACGATGATATCGTCCCAAAGCTGGAAGACTCACAATCATCACCCAATGCCAGCAGCAAGGGCGTCAAACCCTCGCATCTTCAGAAACGCCGCCGAGTCACTAGGGCTTGTGACGAATGCAGACGGAAAAAGATAAAATGCGACGGCAAACAACCTTGTACTCATTGCACAGTGTACAGCTATGGTAAGTATGCTTCTTGATTTGGAGAATTGACCACAAGCTCACGCAAACATCATCACAGAATGCACTTACGACCAGCCTTCCAATCGAAGGCGAAACCCCGCACCGCAATATGTCGAGAACATCGAACACAGAGTCCACCGAGCAGAGACACTACTACACATCCTCATACCGAACCTCGACTTGAACGATCCAGGCATTGATGCTGCAGTCGCGCAAGGATGGATTCCTGGGGCACCTGGCAAGGGTCATCCGGGTGCTCCGGGTGGAATTGCTGCTGCCGCTGCAACACAACAACCACAGCGACCACCGCCTGCACCGAATGCAGAAAACAAATCAGACACCAACCTCGAGTCCATGGTGCGCGCCGTAGCGCAGATGGATATAGATGAACAAGGCCACTGGGATTATCATGGACACTCTTCAGGCCTCAGCTTCATGCGCCGCATGAGAGAACAACTTGGTGACTTGATGGGTCCCGACTCACCTGCCACACCATTCGTCAAGTCAAGACCCAAATCGCTCGTGCTGGACTCGCCGAGATCTACCATCGATTCACCTTCAGACCACCCCAGCAGTCCCAGTAGCGATTTGCCGCCCAAGGAGATGGCGCGACAGTTCTGCAGCAATGCAGTGGATGACGCCGCTGCGCTCCTCAAATTCATTCACAAGCCGACTTTCTGGGCGCAATTCGAGCGCATCTACGGCAATTCTCCTGACAACTGGGGTAACGAAGAACAGCAATTCCTGCCCCTCCTGTACAGCGCCATGGCTTTGGGAACCTTGTTCGGTAAAGATGAACACAGTAACCTCAATCAGGTTGGCTACGAGAATGCGATCCAGCAAGGATTTGCGTACTTCAAGTCTGCGCGACACATGATGGACATTGCCGACTGCAGGGATCTCACATCAGTTCAAGCTGTCATCTTCATGATCTTGTTCATGCAGTCTTCCGCCAAACTATCACAATGCTACGCCTATGTTGGCGTTGCTTTACGCTCGGCTCTGCGAATGGGATTACATCGCTCCTATGCCGGAAACTGGGATCCCATAGAAGCAGAGACACGGAAGCGCGTCTTCTGGGTGGTACGCAAAATGGACGTCTACGTCGGAGCCATGCTCGGCTTGCCACAAACACTCAGCGATGAGGACATTGACCAGGAGTTCCCAGCGGAGGTTGATGATGAATACATCACACACGAAGGCATCATGCCGATGCCCGAAGGCCAGGTATCATTGCTGACAGCTTTCAACGCGCATACCCGACTCGTTCTTCTCTTACAGAAGATCGTTCGACAAGTCTACCCCATCAAGGTCCAAAATCAGCAAGGACAAAACGACAAGTCGTACACCGTACCGTTTTCTGCCATTCGAGAATTGGAATCCGATCTCGAACAGTGGAAAAACACGCTACCTCCAATCCTCAGCCCATGCGATGCGCCAGAAAGATATCTCAGGGTACAACAGCTGCTGAGGCTTGCATATGCACACGCGCAAGTCCTGCTATACCGTCCATTCCTGCACTTCACAGCAGCCGAAAAGCGATCGAAACCCGTGGACCAGCGCGCGTATGCATGTGCAGCGTCCTATGTCAACGTGTCACGAAATATCGTGCACATTACGACATCGATGAAGCACAAGGGTCTGCTCAATGGCTCCTTCTGGTTCACGATGTATACTACTTTCTTTTCGATTCTCTCACTGGTCTACTTTGCTGCTGAGAACCCAGATAATCCAACAACAGAGGCGGTATTGAAGGACGCCTACGAAGGAAAGGAAATTCTGGCATCACTTGCTACACGCAGCATGGCCGCAGACAGGTGCACGGCTACCCTGGACATCATCTTTGATCGTCTCGACGATTGGATGCGCAACGGCCACCACGCTCCACAAACGAGCAAGAAGCGCCAACACGGCTCGACGCCTCTTCCACGACTAGCCGGAAGGCCTGCTGCCGCCGCACAGAGCCATCCTGACGTTTCTACCTTTGGGCGAGAGAATCTGGCATCTGTATCCACTCCACGCTCAAGCACATTCCCACGCCACGTTCCCAAATCCGAGCCGAATTCCTTCATGGGCTCACCCTGGAGCAACACATCTGTATCATCCCCATACGGCCCAGCAACTCCAGGCTCTTCCACCTTCGAGCAACGCGCATTCCCAGACCTCAGCCAGCAACCTTCATCCAACCCTCTCCAAACCCCCGCTCAACAACCAATATCCCTACCTCCCAACTTCGCCAACCCCGCCATCCCCGACGTCTCCGCCATGATGTTCCCCTCCGGCGGCGACGAACCCTTCCTCTACCCCAACCAACCCCTAACAACTTTCGAAAACGCCCAAAACTTCGCCTCAGGAAGCAAGCAAAACAATCCCTACCTCTCCAACCTCGCAAACGGAGCAACCAGCCTAGAAAGCAACGTCGGAACCCCCAACTCGCAACCCCAACAACTCTTCGCCAACCCCTCGCCTTCCCGCGCAGGCCGAGACGACAACATGGAAGCCCAATTCTTCGCCCTCCCACCTTACCTCGAGAACTCCCGCGGCGGCCCACAGCAACAACAACAACACCAAGTCCCACCAACAAGTTTCCCCTACGACAACGTCGGTTTCGGCGGTAACCCAGCCGCCCAACCCATGACTCCGACATCATCCCAGCAGCCGAACGGAATGGGTTCGATGCCGAACGGTTGGCCTCAACAGCAGGCTCCTTTTGGTAATAATGGTGTTGGAGGCCAGGCTCCGCCGCAGCAGAATTTCGCCAATATCAATATTCAAGACCTCTTTGGTGGTGCCGAGTGGAATGCGCAGATTATGGATCCGGGGTTTCGGCAGTGATCGGTTTTTGAGAAGAGTAGAATTTCGGATTTGATTTTGAAGCAGAAGCTGCCTTTCTCCTTGGCCCTTGCTACCCGGGTTTACTCAAGATGTTGGAAGGCAGAGCCGTGATGCTGGGTTAACGACATTGGAGAGCGCGGTTGAAGGCTTTGCAGACCTCAGTAAGTCGGAGAAGCAAAGGACAGTCCACGCGCGAAACAGAGCGCCAACGGACAGGACAACGCGACGGATGAATCTGAACAAGAGCGTCCAACGATTGGAAAAGAACGGCTGGCCAAGGGTAAACGAATCCCGAGAAGGGTTTAGTGACAAAGAAATATCAACAGACGAACACTCCCGCCCCGTAAACGCCAAAACCAACCATCACCGTTTCACGTCCGTACCATTTTCACCACGGCCTTTCTCTTCCGTTTCCCCTGGCAAGCAAAGTTTCACAGGTCCCAATCATCGAAATCCAAGGTCGAAACCAAGTTCTAGCAAAAAATCCAGCAATTTCCAAAACGAGGAGTGAAGATTTTGGTTCTCGACGAAGCGCTTGACATTTGCATTTTTTTTTTTCTGTGTTTTCCTCTCCTCCCTAGCGTTTCCGTCCTCCTTCTGTCCCCCAAGCTCTTAATAATACGCCCGTTGGTGTTTTGGTCTGATTTATTCTCCGTTACGTAGTCTCCGTTTTTTGTTTTGTCTCGCTGTGCTCTTCTAATCTGCATCGTTCTAATCAACTTGGAGCTTCGGCCTGTAGAGGACTGCGATAATAATACCTAATTGGTTTAGGAAGAGAGCTTTCTTTCTTTCTTTCTTTCTTTCTTTCTACCTGGCACTTTTTGCTGGTTCTTTTGGTTCTGCTTTTCTCGAGCACGGGTATAGACATCTTTATCTCAAATTCTTCTTATTCTTCGATTGAGGAAAAATCGATGATCTCGTTCTGACCTTTCCAACTTTTCCATTTCTAATGACTTGGCATATATGCACCTACCTACTCTCCCCGAGAACCATATTCGTACGCACGCACGCGGGATGAGAAAGATGACTTCATTGCATAGAGGCTTTTAAGACGAGGACAAACAAGCTTTTGAGATCAAAACAGTCACGTACGACATGCTCAACCGGCACGTGAGTGGCAAGGAAACATTCGTAGGAGTAAGGTTAGCATTTGATTCTGCCTCCCGCGACTACAGTGTACCAAAAGAAACCAAGAAAAAGCCATCCACTCCGTGGGACTCCATGCAACAGCCAAACGAAAACACATTGATCGATTGCATTTCTCTCAAGTCAAAAAGGAAAAGCATAGGGAATGAATAGAATCAATAAGAGAAGAATATCAAGAAAAAAAAACTAACAAGGGCAGCATCCGTAACTTCGTCCTTTGTCCCAGGCCCCGCGATAACCAGCAAGAGCTATTCTTGACGTCTGTTTTTTTCCTTTGTAAGAATGAGAAAAAGTGTCGCCCCGTCACTCAAGTTCTGTTTCCGAGTTTTCCCGTCCGAATAAGCTACAGAGAGGGTGGGTGGGTGGGTGACACGACACACGACCCGCCTTCGAAATGTTTCCCTTGGGGTTGATTTCCCTTCCAACAACGCCTTCCAACAACAACGCCCTTTTCGCATTTATCGTGCGAATCTAATGACCCATCATAAACCTTTAAGAACGCCGGCTTCGGGTTTCCCGAAGCGAGTGTAGATCAAATTTCAACTTAAGCTGGGAGGGTTGGGTATTTGACGTCTTCCTCCTGGCTTTGATGTTGCTGCTGCTCTTGTGGGGGGTGGGCGGCGTTGTGTGCGGCGTTGGCTTCGGCGAGCTTCTCGACCATCTTGGCGGTCTCCATCATCGAAGCGTCCATGTCGTGTGCGGCGCCCTCGCGGGTCTCGCCAGACTCTTGGTGCTCTGATGACTGCTCGTTTTCAAACTCGCCGTTACGGAGACGGTCGCCGATCCAGCGGCGCAGAGCCTCGATGACGCGGATGTTCTCAACCCACTCCTCCTGGCGCTTGTCGTCATGCTGCTCAGCAGCCGGTGTGCCGGAAGCCTCAGATGGCGACTTCACCTCCTCCTCGCCACGGAGAGCAGGGTCAATGCTACTGGCAGGCTTCTCCTTGACATCGGACTGCTTTGGTGTGCGAGAGCCGTCTTCGGTTGCAGCGTCAGCCATCTCGGTGTCCTCGGCAGGGGCCTGGCGTTGGAGTCTACCGCCACTGTAGCGACGACCCTCAAGACCATCAAAGCCGGAGGCGAGACCAGATGCGGGAGCAGATGTGGTGGTAGGGTAGCCGGAACCAATGTCGGAGATACCGGTCACGGAAGGCAGGTTGGGGTACATGGCGTTGCCGTTCATGCTGCTGAGGCTCGAGCGGCCGTGACTCGACATGGGCGAGTGACCGGAGCTGTATGAGGAGACTGATGCTGGGGTCAGCGCTGGTGTGTCCAAAGCTGATGCCGAAGAAGTCATGCCAGGCATGCTGCCGGCCACACTGCTCATCGTACCGGAACTTGAGTAGCCCTGGTTCGAGTTCATACTCGGGGGGCTGTTGCTTGGGCGGTTGTAGTTTTGGTGGCTGTTGCCAAATCCGAAACCATCAACGGATTGCGAGTGAACACCGGGCTGCTGCACACCGGCAGTCGCCGCTGAGTTGCTGGTCTCGTAGACAGTGGCTTGCAGCTGCTCAAGGAAGCGATCAATGTCTTGAAGGTCACCCTTGGAGCGAGCGTTGGGGAGCGGGAGAGAGTAGCCATGTTGGGCCATAGGGCCGTGAACATTGGCTCCGCCTCCTGAGCCGCCACCGGCGCCGCCGACATTGTAACCACTGTTCGAGAATGCGTCGATGAGGCTGGCCGTGTTGAAGCCACCGTAAGAGGAGTTGGAGTTGGACTGGTTGTTGTAACCGGTGTTGTATCCGTTGCCAGACGCGACGGGAAGAGGCAAGGAGTTGCTCTGAAGCCTTTGGCCGACGTCATAGTAAGAGCTGGGATCGATGGCACGACGCTTGATGTCGCCGAGGAAGTCGTTGAGGGCCTCGATGGCGCGACGGCGGGTATCCATGCTTTGGATGTCCTGCACGTTGTTGTTGGGGTAAGAGACGGAGCCGTAGCCAGCGTACTGTGCACCGTTTGGCTGGTAGTGAGCAGCACCGTTGGGACCGCCCATCTGAGGCTGGTAGCTCGGGTAAGGGTTCATTTGATCGTTAGGGCCGCCATAGTAGGAACCCGCTGTGAGCCGCGCAACCAAGTAAGCCTCCGGGTCAGAGGGAGAGTGCGACGGATACTCACGCTTCCCGTTCTGTGCACCGAGACCGCCATTGCCACCGTTAGCGCGCGCTGTTGCGCCAGGTTGAGGAGAGTTCATGAGGACGCTGTCGTCCGCGTGGGTCTTGACGTGCTTCTTCAGATCCTGCGGGCGCTTGAAGGCCTTGCCGCAGAAGTCGCACTTGTGTGGCTTGAGGGGCACATGAACACGGATGTGAGAAGTGATGTGGTCACGCTTGACAGTGGTGGTGCGGCAAGCACCCCATTGACAGGTGAGGTTGAGGTTGTTGGTGCTCTTGCGACCGACATGGCGCTCGCAAACGTGGTCCTGGGAAGGGTGTTAGCATGAGGGTACTTTGACAGTGAAGCGTTTGCCACTGAGCGATGAAGACGATGAGCCGCATTCCAGCATATGCAGAACACGTCTCGCATCACGGCGAACAAGGGAGGAAAAGCACAACTTACGTAGAGTGCTTCGGCGCTGTCGCACCGCTCGCCGCAGCCTTGCCACTGACAAGTCAAGTTGTCGATGGTAGAGCTCTGCGCATTTTGCACAGGCTGCACCGGCGGCGACGGCTGGCTGATGAGCTGCTGGGCCTGCTGGGCGGCCTGCTGCTGTTGCTGGGTTGCAGCGGCGACGGCCTCTGCTACAGTCTGTTCCATCTCGCTGGCGATGGGCGGAGGTTGGAGTCGTGAAGTTCTTGCCTTGGCAGGCTGTATGTCTTGGCGGATATCAAGTTCGAGAGTCGGCTTGCTTGCTGTTGATCTGGACAAACACGACAAGAACAGGGAAGGAAGACGCTGAACACCAGCGCAAAGCACGTGCAGCGATCAGGAGTCGCGGGGGGTTGTGTGGTGTTGTGTTGCGATGAGTGTAGGTGTAATTTTTTGCAGGCACCGGGGAGGGGGGCAAAAAGGCGAGGGAGAGGCAGTAGGAGAGCGGAAAGTCTGGGCGCGCGAACCAGCGAGGGCAGCTCCTTAAGGACGCCGGCTTCACTTCACGGCCAGCCAGCGGGCATGGGCAAGCCGTCGCGCACCTGTCTCGCTGCCGGTGGAAGTCCCAAGCCCGCTCGCGCCTGCCCTTGGCGAGTCGCCCTCACGCTTGCCTGGATCGGGATGGGGTGGATGCTTGGCGGCTCGGCGCCAAGTCAAAGTTTTCGCTCTTCCCCGCGCCTATCAATCTATTGTTCGGTGTCACGTGGTTGTTGCTCTGTTTCTGTGATCCCTCACGTTTGGGAGTGCTGATTGCGAGAGAGTGGCATGTATGATGGATGAGTGGTGTGAGCAGGTCTCGCAGGTCTCGCAGGTGCTTTGGGGAGAGGCTGTCTCGAGGCTGTCTCTTCTGCCTTCGCTTCAACAACTGCATCCTCCGCCGGCACTCTTCTTGGCGGTCGTCCATCTCTCAGCTGCAGTAAAACCCCCCATCCGGAAGGCCCCGCTCACACGTTTGTGACGAGTAGTAGTGAAAGTCAGCCAGCGAGCCAGCGAGAGCATGGGCGAAAAACCGGCGGCTACTATTGACTGCATGCATGCAGCCTCGGTATGTGTGAATTAAGTGAGGTGACACTACCGACTCACACGTCGTCGCCAACCAACAACGGAGGAGGAGGACAACAACAACAACCTCACCCCGTCGACGAGAGAAACAAGTCGCCACGACCAGCATTCCCCAAGCCAAAGAATACCTAGGCTCGCATCATCATCGTCATCATCATCAATAATCAAATCACCCGCGCTCAACAACAATCCCCGCCCAGCAGCCAAGATGCTCGTCCTCGGTGGCAACCTTGGACCTCTGGGCAAAGTCAGCCAAGAGCGCTGTCCAGCGGAATCTCTTGAGTCCCGCTCCCAAAAACCGCCAAGTCGCCGCCCACCCCCCATCCCATCCGTCCGTCTACCTGAGCCTGCTGCTGCTCGCTGGCTGGCTGGCCTGAGCTGGCTCACCAACCACAGCAAGGCGCCCGTCAGCTGCAACTTACTGCGCCTCCCCCCGTCACTCGCTGCCGGGCAATCTTGTTTTTCGACCCTCCCACCCTCCGCGGCTTCACTCCCTCCCTCTGACCACTTGCGAACGTTTCCACTCTCGCAACCCGCGTCCCCCGATTTCTATTCCCAGCCTGTGCCTCGCTCGCGTGCACCAGCCCGGCCGTCTTCCTGAATGCGGGCGTGTGCGGGTTTTGCGGGCTGCGGAGCCACTTCGCGCACGCCATTGCACGTGGATGAATGAGAGAGGAGCTGTGAGAGAGCCGCGCGCGTGTGTTATGCGTCATTTTCCAACTCTATGCGTTCGTTGACGACCGAGACGACCTCCCCACCTTTGCGCTAACCGCACTGCTACCTCGTTCGCCTTGTCGCAAGGTCATGCATACGCAGCCTTACGCAACGCACGATCTCCCGTCTCTCTGTCCCTTCGGCTCCTTCTACTTGAAGGGACAGCCCTGTAGATCCGCCCTGTGAAGATCTCGCGTACGGCTTCGGCCATCAGACTTGTAGACCTATCTCTTATCTACCGTTCAAACAAGAGTGTAGACAAGGCCAGCGACAGAGGCCAGCGACAGCAAAGATAGTATCATCAAACCCTTCTCCATAGACCATCAAACAGCCCAGTCCCATCCACATCCACGGGCAAGGGTAAACAACAACATCAACATCACCATGACCAACGAGACCAAGCACCAAGGACAAGACCACAGATGTTTCACCTTCCTCCCCAAAGCCCTTCATTCCATCCTACCCTCTTTCCCTGCCCCCTAATCTCATCAAGTCTCGCAAATCAAACCCTCCCAAGAAAAATCGTGGCTGTGTCGAGCGAGCGATGCACAGCGTCCTCCCACCGGCTCTTGGATCGCTCGGGATTGTCGTTCTAAATGACAGACCACCCACCGTGACAAGACAAGAAAATCTCACAAGATAAATTATTGTTGTTGGTAGCATCATTTCACCACCGAGACAAAAGATTGGCAACAAGGCAGGAGAGTCTTGTCGTTCATTTCGTTCGTTGGTGGGAGTGGGAAGATTTGGTTCATCGGTTTGTTGACGTTTTATCGACTTCTTGTCTCGTTGGGGAGAGTGTAGGTATGTATAGGTGGGTTCTTCTCTTTTCCTTTTCGAAAACTGAGATGAGGCGGCGACGGTGATGATCGTTCAGACTGAGCATTACACTTTGAAAGTGTCGATTCGTCGATCAAAGATTCGTCTGATCGTCTAGGTCGTACGTTGCATCATCATCAATAATAATCGTATAAACTCGTTTCAACTCTGACCATTCATGCGCTCAAGCAGACCTCATTTGATTGACGACCTATTACTTAGGCCACAAATCTCACACGACACAAACGCAAGAACAATTCAACAAGCAAAAGCACCAAAATATTCCACATGTGATGAATCGCGAAGTTGTAAGCCTAGGTGATAAAGCCTCAAATTAATCATAAATACACTACCCTACCCTACACCTCCCAAAGAAAAGAAAACAAGTAAGGGTAAAAGATCTAAGCCTCAACCTCCTTCGCCTTACGCTTCTTACTCCTCTTCTTCTTCCTCGCCCCGTCCTTAACATCCCCATCCTCACCCTTCGCAGTCGCAGGCTCAGCAGCAGCACTCTCACCCCCAAGAACATACTCAAACCCGCCCTCGGGCGCATCCGGTTTACCAAACGTATCCTTCCTCCACTGGCGCAGCCTTCCCTTCTTGGAAAGTTTCTTCGCCTCCTTCGCCTTCCTTTCGGGATCGCGCCAGGTGGCCATTTTCTTCAGACCCGCGAACTGGTTGAGGGCAGAGTCGTCGGCGAAGAGGATGTCGCGGGCGCTGAGGCCGAAGGAGGTGGGTGAGGTTTCGCGGTAGCGGAAGCCGGTCACGGGGGCTTTGGAGCCTGTCGCCAGCGCTGGGTGGGCGAGGGGCAGGGAGGCGTCGACCATTTCTTCGATGGCGCGGCGTTCTTTGCGCGAGGCGCGTTTGGCTTCGGCCTTTTCTTTCAGGCGGTCTTTTTTCGTTTTGCGCTTCGGGCCTTCTCCCTGTTCTTCATCGCTGCCGTCTTCGATGGGGGCGCCGCCGTCTTCCTCGTCGGAGGAGGAGAGGGCGTATTTGCGGGCTTCTTCTTCCTCGAATTCGGGGACCAGGTCCTTGATGTCGATGTCGTCGTCCCATTTCGGCTTCTTGGGCTTGTGCTTCTTGCCCTCTGTGCCGTCCATCTCAACATCAGAACCCTGGCCTTCGGGAACAGCGTAGTAGTCCTCGCCGAAACGCCTCTGCATCTCCTTGTCCCACTGACTGTCGTCGAAGTCGCCTTCGATCACATCCCGCCATTGGTCGAGGTCAACGTCCTTGCCGTGCAAGCCCGCAGCCTCCTTAATCTTCTTCACCTTCTCTTCCGCCTCTTCAATCTTTAGTTTGCGCAGTCTGGCGCGATCCTCTTCGCGCTCCAGCCTCTCAGCTTCCTTCTTCTCACGCTCCTTTTCTCTGGCGGCTTTCCTGCCACTGACCTCGTCGCGCCTCACAGAGTATTTGCCAACGTCACGAGAGAAAGTTTGCAGCTTCTCGTTGGAAAGAGCGGGGTCCTCGAAGCGCATGTTGTAGCCCTCCTCAAAGGCATCGGCGCGAGCCTCGTCCTCGCTGTCGTCAGAATCGAAGGCGTGCGGGTTGGCACCAGGCGCGCGCCAGGCCTGTGCAGCCATGAAGTTTGAGAGGTAGTTTTCCGGGTCCTTGTCGGCCACCGCAATGTCCTGTTCGGTGAGCTTCTTTGCCTTTTTGCTCTTAGTGGCAGGCACAGAGTCGTGCGCGCCTTTGGCTTTGGGTTTGAAGTCATCTTCCGAGTCGGCATCCTCGCCCTCGTCACCAGCCAGGGCATGCATCTGGCCAACCATCTGTCGGCGCAGCGTATCCTGCTCCTGATTATAGGTTTGCGGTACATCATTCTCCTCCTCTTCGCCAGTGTATCCAGAAAGAAGGTTCTGTCGGTGGTAGTCCTGCAGGGTCATGGCCTTCTCCTTCTTCTCCTCCTTGGGCACATTGTCCGGGTCGAATTCCTTGTAGAACTTGATCTTCTCATCGTAGACTCTCGGATCCTTATTCTTGATCGCATTGAGTGTTTCGAAAATTTCCTGGTCGAGGTCTGCGGTGACCAGCTCGGCATCGTCGTCCTCGGATTCGTCTGTGGAAGATTCTTCCGATTCCTCCTCAGGTGCTCCCTTGCCGTAACGTTCTTCGAGACGGTGAAGATCTGCGCGCTTGTTGTTGTGCTCGTAACGCTTTGCGTACTCGTCGTTGATTTTGAAGTGAGCTTTGTTGGAGCTCTTGGGCAGTTTCACGCCTTCGTTGTCGCTGCCATCCGACTCACTGTCAGACAGCAGCTTGGTGCGCTTAGCAGGACGTTCCGCCATGTTTGTGGCTGAACGAAATCAAGTATGAAATGTGTCAGGGTGGTATTGTAGAAAAAGACCAGTAGCAGCGAGAAGTTTAGTTGCGCCTCTGTGAAGAGGGACTAGAATTTGCGGCCAGGGCTTTGCGGCTTCTGGAGAAAGAAAGGGCCGGCCGCTGGCTTTGCCAAGATCCTCACATCTCATCCTCGCCTGTCCTGGAAAAAAATTGTTCGCCAAACAATAACAGAGCAACAAACAAAACCATAAAATGTCTTCCTCCGGCTCCGGCTCAGAAAGCGACGACATGCGCGACTTAGAAGATGCGCAGCTCGAAAACGACCGTCCGCAAAAGCGAAGAAGACTCTCTGCAGACGCCGAAGATTTAGATCAAGAAGACTTCAAGCCGGCACCCATACCCACCGAGGGTCTCTCCAGGATCAAAGCGAAGAAAGATGTTCCCAAGCCCGCGCCCAAGCAGGACGATGCACCCGCAGTGGAAGAGCCATCCACTGCATCCATCGCTGCTGCTACCGACAAGGGCGAGACGGCCACTTTCGCCACGCTTGGAGTTGATCCATGGCTGATCAAGTCGCTTTCCAACATGGCCATTCACCGACCAACTAGGATTCAGAAAGCCTCGATCCCGGAAATCATGGCTGGAAAGGACTGCATCGGTGGCTCGCGAACCGGTTCCGGAAAGACAGTTGCGTTCGCCGTGCCGATTCTGCAGCAATGGGCCAGAGATCCCATGGGTATCTTCGGTGTGATTTTGACGCCTACGCGAGAACTGGCCCTTCAACTGTACGAGCAATTCGTAGCGATCGGGGCAAGTCAAGGCATCAAGTGCGTGCTCGTCACAGGTGGCGCAGACATGCGAACCCAAGCTCTCGACCTGGCAAAGCGACCACATCTTGTAATTGCCACGCCTGGCCGTCTTGCAGACCACATCGAAGTGTCAGGCGAGGACACAATCAAGGGTCTCAGACGAGTGAGATATGTGGTCATGGACGAAGCGGACCGCCTTCTCGCATCAGGCAAGGGCAGCATGCTTCCTGCAGTCCAGACCTGTCTGGGCGCCATGCCCAAAGCCTCCGAAAGACAGACTTGCCTGTTCACCGCCACGGTGACGCCTGAAGTGCGCGCTCTCAAAGACATGCCCCGCCCCAAGTCTCGACCTCCCGTTTTTGTGTGCGAGGTCGACATCGACAAACTCGCCATCCCCTCCACCCTTCAGCAAACTTACCAGCTGGTCAACGTCGTGCACAAAGAAAAATACCTGCACGTCTTGCTACTCACTCCCTTGAACGTCGAGAAATCCACCATCATCTTCTGCAACCGCACCAGCACAGCAAATCTGCTCGAGTACATGCTGCGCCTACTCGACCACCGCGTAACATCCCTACACTCCGGCCTGCAGCAAGGCCAACGTATCTCCAACCTGGCCCGTTTCCGCGCGGGTGCCGCTCGCATCCTTGTCGCCACCGACGTCGCAGCTCGTGGTCTCGACATTCCCGACGTCGGTCTCGTCATCAATTACGACTTGCCGCGTGACCCAGACGACTACATCCATCGTGTTGGACGTACCGCGCGTGCAGGCAGGAAAGGTACCTGTATCAGCATGGTTGGACAGCGAGACGTCGAGCTCGTACAGACGATCGAAGCCAGAGTGGGCCGGCCGATGGAGGAATACGAGGAGGATAAGGTCAGTGTGGAGAGCAGGGTGGTCAGAGATGCTCTCAACATCGTTGGTGAGAAGAAGAGAGAAGCTTTGCTTGGAATCGAGGAAGGCAGAGATGTTACTGGCAAGAGGAGGAGAGGAGGCGAGAGGGCTCTTCAAGCATAGATTAATCATAGACAACCTATTCAAAGGCTTTCTCGGCTTTTAACAAACATTCACATGCCCATTACAATCGCGATGGTCAACAACCGTTCTATTGACACCACTGAGAGCCTCATCAGTCACCAGAGAGCTGGGTTTCTCCGCCTCAGATGTAAAGAAGCTTTTATGTACTCATATCAGCGGCGTTGGAATCTTAGCATTGCTGTATACCACTGAAGACCTTGCCGGTATGAATTTCACTGTTGCCCCGAAATGCAAAGATGTTCTGACACCTCTGTCTTACATGCCCCAACCACACCTCTCCCAGCTGGACCTTGACATAACGAGAGCACAGAGCGGAAGACAAGAACGCGAGATGCCAGCTTCCATTGGAGAAGGTTTCGATCGACGTGTTTGCTCTCTTGAGCCTTATGTGATTTTCTAATTGGTAGAGAAGGTGGCATGTAGGCAGGTAATAAGCAGACGAAGGTATAGTCTCCCAGCTAATAGTAACATAACGAGAGCAAAGAGCGGAAGACAAGAGTGCAAAATGCCAGCTTCCATTGGAGAACGTTTCGATCGACGTGTCTGCTCTCTTGAGACTTACGTACTTTTTTTCATTATATAGTAAGGCGGCATGTACTAAGACGACTGTATAGTCTCCCAGCAAAACCTGACAGGACGAGAGCAGAGTGGAAGATAGTAGCGCGAGGTGTATTTCGTTTGTACAAGAAGGTAGCATGTACTCCATCAGTATATCAAGCCTATACCATCTTCTCTCGTGTCACGTTGACCTATGGTATATGGGAGAACACTATAACATTAGAGCATCTCAATGACAAAGGAACGACCAGTCGCTGCTACCAACGGCGCTGGACATGGCCGACGTGGGTACTTTGGCCGGGGATGCTAGCACGAGACACAAACCACACGAATTACTACTACCTCCTACGCAACTCAAGACATGGGATACTAGATGACACGATATACAGACGGGACAGGAAGGCATGTGACCACTCTCAGACAGGTTTGATTTAGCTGAAAGCTGAAATCTAAGCTAAAGGCAGGTCAATTCGCTCGATGGTATAAATCCATCGCAAACTGCCATCGACATCGCTTCGTGATTTTCATGCATAAGGAAACAAAGGAAAGGTTTTTTTGTCAGATTGTTTTCAGTTCATACACACACTACCCAACCGACAACGACAGTGTGTGCGGGTGTTTCAGGTATCACAAGGAAATAGAAAGGTCATGATAATGCTTCCGCAATGTCATGAACTAATCTATTTCTTGCCAGCCTTCTGGGCAGCCTTGGTGACCTTGCCGGCAGCCTTGTCGGTCTTCTCGACGGCCTTTGATGATGGGTCAGTAAATGTGCAATGATAGAAGTCTTCAGGGAGGTAAACGAACCTTGATGACACCGACGGCAACGGTCTGGCGCATGTCACGGACGGCGAAACGGCCGAGCGGGGGGTAGTCGGTGAAAGCCTCAACGCACATCGGCTTGGACGGGACCATCTTGACGATGGCAGCGTCACCAGACTTGATGAACTTGGGGCTGGACTCGATGGACTTGCCGGAACGGCGGTCGATCTTCTCGAGGAGCTCAGAGAACTTGCAAGCAATGTGAGCGGTGTGGCAGTCGAGGACGGGCGCGTAGCCGGCGCCGACCTGACCGGGGTGGTTGAGGACGATGACCTGGGCGTTGAAGCTGTCGCAGCCCTTGGGGGGGTCCTGCTTGGAGTCACCGGCAACGTTGCCACGACGGATCTCCTTGACGGAGACGTTCTTGACGTTGAAACCGACGTTGTCACCGGGGAGACCCTCGGGAAGCTGCTCGTGGTGCATCTCGACGGACTTGACCTCAGTGGTGACGTTGGCGGGGGCGAAGGTGACGACCATGCCGGCCTTGATGACACCGGTCTCGACACGGCCGACGGGAACTGTGCCAATACCACCGATCTTGTAGACATCCTGGAGGGGAAGACGGAGGGGCTTGTCGGTGGGACGCTGGGGAGGGTCGATGGCGTCAATGGCCTCGAGGAGGGTCTTGCCGGTGGCCTTGGCCTTGGTCTCCTTCTCCCAGCCCTTGTACCAGGGGCAGTTGGTGGAGGCCTCGATCATGTTGTCACCGTTGAAGCCGGAGATGGGGACGAAGGGGACGTGCTTGGGGTTGAAGCCGACCTTCTTGATGAAGGTGGAGGTCTCCTTGATGATCTCCTCGTAACGCTCCTGGGACCACTTGGTGGTGTCCATCTTGTTGATGGCGACGATGAGCTGCTTGACACCGAGGGTGTAGGCGAGCAGGGCGTGCTCACGAGTCTGGCCATCCTTGGAGATACCAGCCTCGAACTCACCAGTGCCGGCGGCAATGATGAGAATGGCGCAGTCGGCCTGGGAAGTACCAGTGATCATGTTCTTGATGAAGTCACGGTGACCCGGGGCGTCAATGACGGTGACATTGTACTTGGGGGTCTCGAACTTCCAGAGGGCGATGTCGATAGTGATACCACGCTCACGCTCGGACTTCAGCTTGTCAAGGACCCATGCGTACTTGAAGGAACCCTTGCCGAGCTCGGCGGCTTCCTATTGTGGGAGTCAGCGATATGTTCGCGTTGAGTGATGATGATGGTGGCGGCAATGTGTTGTCCTTCCATCAAGACATGGCCCGCGCACACGCCAAGCCAAGCCAGCCCACCAAACGCCTTATCATCGCTGATAGCGGGCGCGGCGGGGTGATTTGGTGGGGCGGTGCAGAAAATGCATCGATGGAAGGGCAGTATCGCGCCGCAGTAAGGCTTACCTTCTCGAACTTCTCGATGGTACGCTTGTCAATACCACCGCACTTGTAGATCAAGTCTGTATATCTGGTAAGTCACTGCTCGGTCTCGGTCGCAGGAGTGGGAGATGCTTACGGCCGGTGGTGGTCGACTTGCCGGAGTCGACGTGGCCGATGACGACGACGTTGATGTGACCCTTTTCCTTACTGTGGCTGTTGTCAGACGCTGCTCTTTTGATGCTCTTGGTGATGAATGACAGGCCGTCGCGATGTGTCACGGGCGGACTCTGTCGAAGGCTCAGACGTACCCCATCTTGGATGATTCTTGATGTTCTGGTAGTTTGGAAGTACTGTGTCTTTCTCTGCGGCGGCTGTCAGTGGTCTGGTCGTGATGATGGCGATGGCAGGCGGTGTTGCTCACCAGATTCGAATGCTTAGCGATTCGAGGTATGGGGACGCTGAGAGAAGAGGATGGCAAGGTAGATGAAGAATTTAACCAGCGGTGCGAGGGGCAGGGCTTGGCACAGACCGCGCTAAAACACTGCAGGTTGGTGGGGTCTTCTGTGACGTTGGGCTGCGGCGCCTCTGCTGTGAGAGCGAAAAAAAACTTCACGGGCACATTTTGATTCTCATGCGGTGGCGAGGTGATCCGTGTGCACGTGAATCGTTCACTCGCCCGCCTCTCCCGCTGCATCTAACCTGGCCCTCACTGAAATTTCTGGTGGCGGCTGTCTGTTCGGTGGCCCCAAGTGGGCGTCTGCTGCATTCGTTGCGAGGCTGCACCGCCCGCGGTGAGTCAACAGCTGGCTAGACCACAGGCGAGAATGGAGTCGTTGCTATGCATGTGATCTCATATGGCATCTGATTCTCCGCAAAATGCCTCAACCTTCACTACTATGCTGGAGGTCCTTTACTTTGACCGTGCGTTGATATTGGAAGTGAGTGTGTATACATGTGATATGTGATCGTGAGACTAGCAACATCCTACATCAACTTCTCTCACATGCTTCGAAACAACAACAACACCAAAGAGAAGCATTGACTTTCCAACATTTTTCCACGTATCTTGTCAAGCTCGGATGGCTCAACCCAATATCCCGAGACCCTGCCAGCGGTCTGAACTGGAGCCACAAATTGTAGATTTTAGTGGTACGCCAACTTCAATCAGCAGGGACCGCCGGTACTACTTCATGTACATATTTTCTAGCGAGCAAAAATTTGGCCTCGGTTGGCATCACATTTGCGGGCCAATTCTCGTGAGACGGTGATATACTCGGATGACTGAGGACTGAGATGTAAAATTGCTTACTCGGTGAGACCAAGGACCAGGACTTCCTCGAGATCTCTTCCTAACATGGCTTCATTTTGGGCTTCGAAGGATTGCCTCCACCTCATGGAGTCACCGTGCAATATGATCAAGTATCGGTGTGCTGTTCGAGTTTCGGTGTCATTGTTCTTCAGTAGTCACGCCCGGGTGTGACCAGATCTTTGATACAGATTCGGTGCATCCACTACATCTTGTACACTTGTGATGTAGGAAACTCCTACGACATTTATTCCCGTGCCTGCTCTGCTCATAATCCCATTTACTGTTCTGACGCCTGGTCCTCTTGAGCCACGGCTCTGAGAGCCCCGCGAGCCCCTCCTAGATCTGCAATTTGATTTATACCGTGACATCATTTTCGATCGACAAGACGAAGGGCCGTACGTACAGTACACCAGACTGTTATTGTTGAGAAATTCAACGTATCAATGATGGATTAACTAGATGTATCATATCTCGTAATCTAGTAGTCGTATCGTCTCGACGAGGTTCGAAATGTGACGGTCAAAGCTGTCAAGTAAAAATTGAGATATGTAGAAGTGTTTGCACTGTTGATTTGTCGAGGCCAATTACCCATACAACAAAAGGATTCATGGAGCGTCATAGGAACAGGAAGAACCACGCTTATTCTCAATGAAAATAAATCGAATGGGTTGTATTCGCAAGCCAATGGCTTGCTGTAAGAAATATTGATGTCTGAAAGAATATATTGAGATCCAGACAGTTGAAGCTCGATATCCAGCAGCCCCAACCCTAACCCTGCTCAAGAGAGTTCAAATTGATTTTTGACCAAAGATATGATTCAACTCGCCTTGATCGATCCGGGCCACATATATTTCCTTCAGATATATTTCCTTCAGATATATTGAGAATCTGTGAAGATACCGATAGAGAAAAGGAGTGAACTTTTGGTTTCTCAAACCGTGTTTTATCGTCTCAATTGATCAGCCTCGGCTTCATAATAAGAAAGTCAAAGCCGCATCCCAGAACCATCATTCATCGTCCACCATCCACCATCCAAACCTCACCACCACACAACATGGTCTTGTCCACCCGACAGAATGACCTCCTACCATCTCCCTGACCCCGACGCCATAGCCGACTGCGTTCTGAACACCTTCAACGCGCTACCGCAGAAATTCAAACCGCGCACCCTCGCCGATGGCCGTAGGGAATGGTCTCCTCTGGCCGGCATTGTGCTGAGTAGACGTATGATTGCCTCTTCACTTCAGCAACGAAAGCAAGTCAGAGTATCACGTAGCTGAAAGGTCTGCTTTGCGCAGCTTAGGTCGCGATCAGAACGGCATCAGTACCAACTCCGACAATATTGACGGATCCACCCAACACAGCGCGATTGAACAGCATGCACTCGACCTGACGTGCGCGGCTCTCGCGACAGGCATGAAATGTCTTCCCGCATCTAAAGTAGCTCAAGCCAACGGCAATGTGTTACACGATTGGCACGCCGAAGTGCTAGCGATTCGAGGATTTAACAGGTTTCTTCTGGACGAATGCGCACTGCTCGCTGAACAAGGAAGAGATGGGAAAGGTGAATGGGTGGATTGGGTGGACGAGTCGATGTCTGACCAGGTTCCACCAGACAATACGACTGAAGTGCATACGGAGGGTTACCTAAATCCTTCGCCGCCCTTTCGTCTGAAACCAGGTGTACAAATCCATATGTTCTGCTCGCAGGCGCCGTGCGGAGACGCTTCTATGGAATTGACCATGGCGTCGCAACAGGACGCTACGCCCTGGGCGAGCGCAGCACCGTCGTCAAAACCCGAGGATATGCTGGGACGAGGACATTTTGACCGTCTGGGTGTTGTGCGCCGGAAACCAGCACGTCCGGATGCGCCAGTCACATTGAGCAAGAGTTGCTCGGATAAATTGGCTCTCAAGCAGGTTGCAGGGTTGCTCACGGGAACGACAGAGAAGGTGGTACAGGTGGGAGACTGCTATCTGCGGACGCTGGTCATGCCCGAGGCTGAGACTGTGAGCGAGGCAGTGGAGAGAGCGTTCGGCAGGACAGGGAGGATGAAAGCATTGGATGGATGGCATGGGCTAAAGGGAGGCCACGCGTTCAAGCCATTCGAAGTGAAGACGACTACTAGGAAGTTTGCATACTCAGCTCAGAATGGCGAGGCCGGTGGGAGCAATCTATCTGCCTTGTGGACGCCAAAGAAGCAAGAAATTCTCGTCAACGGTGTCTTGCAAGGTCGAAAACAATTTGACCCCAGGGGTGCAAGTTGCGTATCGAGGAGGGGATTGTGGAAGCTCGCACTTGGAGTGGCCGCCATGGTGGGAACACCGGCGGTGGTCGGTTCCTTGAAAAAGGCAACATACGAGACCGTCAAAGATGCAGCAGCTGATGGAAGGAAAGAGGCCAAGACGATGGCGTGGGAACATGGCTTGAACGGGTGGAAACGAAACGAAAGAGACGGGGCTTGGACGCTGGATGAATCATGATCGCAGAGTACCTGCGATATCTCTCCCGAAAGACAGCGACTGGTTGCTTCGCATGCATTTGTCCCAAACATGGGCATGGTCGTCAAGAAAATCTTGGCCTCATTCAGCTGCGATGCTATCGATTCGCGGCGGCTGTTCGTTTCGTGGTCAACGTACGCGGCATTAGCTATGACTTGAGGACTTCCAAGCTTTGAACGAATCAGAAAACAATACTACATCAAGGTCAAGTATATGACACGAGTTACCCTGTCACCAAACGCGCGTAAATACCAATATGAAGCAACTGCACGGCGAGCTGCGCTCCCACAGACACTCCAAATTTTGCCACACCGACATCTCTTCGTAGCCCAAAATGGAATCAATGGCATTTTTTTTTTCGATTCTTGCTCGAAGGCATCAGATCGCCCAGATCTCGCATATCAATAAAACCTTGAAATGCATGTGCACTTGCAGCAGGCAGACAGGTAAGGCACATGTACCAAACACTCTTGAAATTCATCGACGGCCGGATGCGACGACTCAACCCGTGCCCAGCATTTTGTTCGAAACAACACCCACGCCTTCGTCGGCCGCCGTCAATACCCGAGAGAACTCGCTCCTGTGAATTTTCGTGCTACTCTTACACAGCCTACAGTAATACCAGAGTGGTGTGACATGAGATGTCGGCTGAGTCCTGAGTAAACATGTAGCATTAGGAGCACGCCGTTTGGACGACGCATTCAGCCGCCTGTAATGCCTTACTCTCGTATATAACCATATCTATCATCCTTCCACTGCAAGATCCTATCCTCAAACCATCAAACAACTCAATAAATTCCACAAGCCATCACACAAATCTGCGAAGAACCTCTCTTCCACCAACCAACCATCACTCAAACCCAAACCCCAACACCTAAACCCCAACTATGCCTCTCATATCAATGCACCGCTGCCAAATCTGCGGCGACGTCCTCTTCCACGACGATTTCTTCAGCGACCCCTCACAACACGTCTGCCTGACCGTCAACGGGCCCGGCATGATCGATCCGCACGCCAACGGTTGCGACATTGTAAGTTCTCCAACAAGCCTACAGCCTACAGAAAATGACTAACGTCTGTGATGTATAGATCAAAAGCAGCTTGTTCACAAAACCAACGGTCTCTGCACCTCAACCAACACAGAAGAAGCGCTGTACGATAAAACGAGCGGATTCGGAGCATCTTAGTGAGGCTGAGAGTGAGACGGGCTCTGAGCGTGCTTGAAGCATCACGAGCCGATTTGTTACGTGCATCATGAATGGGAAGGGAGTTTAATTGATTATACAATGGGAAGGACTGAGGCGTTTGTGCTTGGTTATCAGGAGGTTCTTGGAAGGCATATCGGAGCATGGGAAGGGGTAATCTATACTTACTAGATGTCTGTATCAGTACATTTGAGATTTCACGAATATACCAGGCGACAGAGAAGTTATGAGTGAACAATCGAGCATTGTAGACTTGAAAATCACCCTCAAGAGCTATCGCGTCCACCATTCACTCAAGAGCGGCGACATCCAGCTTGTAGAGGGACATGCATGCACCACTTTGTACACGATGGAATGGGTAAACCGATTCATGTAAAATTCAACTTTTGATCAAAAAACGTACCCTCTCATATCTCATCACCTCGACCTCATCTTCGCACTATGCTCGTCCCAGAAATTCTTACAAAGCAAGTGCATATTCATCCCCTGCACCCACCACTCGCCAAAACTATCATCCACCCCCTCATCAACCTTCGGGACCCGCTCCTCACGTTTCAGTCCACACAGCGCACAAGCATGCGGCGCGACAATACCGCCCTCCAAAGGCTTCAAAGTCTTGACGGGCATTTGCTCCGCAATCTCAGGGACAGGAGGTAATTTTGTTGAACTCTTGCCATTGGCGCCGACGACTGCGCTCCGCAGTTTGCCGACGATGGATCGCCACTGGCGCACGGCGTCGAGGACTTCGCGGTCTTCCTTTGCGACTTCGGATTTGTCGACGCCGGCGAGTTTCATGCCGCCTTTGCCTCCCGCGGCGGCTGGGCCGATGCGCATGCCTTGGGCGAGGAATTGGTCGCGCTTCCAGCGTTGCTTGCGGCCGGCGATGATGTGGGCTAGGACGGTGGAGAGGCCGATGAAGCCGCGCAGGAATTGGTGCGTGGCGGGGTGGCTTAGTAGCTCTTGTCGTTGGTCGTGAGAGACCTTTGTTAGCGTGTCGAAGAGGGCTGATTGAGCGGAGGTGATCAGGGAGGGGAATATGGAGAGCAGTATAACGGGCGGCGGAATGTTTGTCGGTGGGAGCGAGGGCGCGTTGGTAGGGTCTGCTGGGGCGGCGATGTTGATTGTAGATTTTGGGAGGGTTGAAGCGGTGATTTCTGGCCGGGCTGGGGCTGGTGCAGCCTCTTCGAAATCGTCCCATGCATCATCGTCTTGGGTAGTCTGAACACGCTCTCGATTGGGTTGCGCTTTTGCCGAAGTAGTATGCGAACCAGGGTCAGAAGACGCCCATTGGGCAGTCGTGTCATCCAGGCCCAGCATGTCCATACCGAAAGCTCCAGGAGTCGGTGCCTTAAACTTCGTGGCAGCAGGCGTAGCTTTTGGTGGATCCGCAGTGCTGGTTTCGAAAGTTCCCCAGTCGTCATCGTCTTCGTCCTCACTGACATTATCCGCGTCGAATAAAACGTTCGAATCCTTGACGGCAGCGTATTGTGGCTTCTTCTGCAACTTGTTGGGCGTTGGCTTCGAGTCGAAGATAGGTGCCTGCGGGTGCGACACTGGTTTAGTGCCCAGCATCTGAGGTTTCTGATGGGCCATGGAATCCGCAATTAACTTCTTGGAGTAGGCCATCGCAGCCTCAGGATCATTTGCAAGATCTATATTGAGGTCGTCGGCTCCAGCATCGTACTCATCGTCATCGTCGGCAAACAGCATGTCCATCCTTCCAGCAAAAGGGTGCTGCCCAATGCCCTCAGCCTTCAAATCCTCTTGCGCAGGCTTCGGTTTGAAAGGAAGATTGGATACTGGCTTCGAAGCTGGTCGACTCGAAGATGCTGACGGTTTGCTCGACGATACTGGTACTTGTACAGGTTGCGCAGGCTTTGGTTTGAAAGGAAGATTGGAGGCTGGTTTCGACTTTGGTTGGGATTTACTCGGCAGGGTCGAGGGTACCGGAGTCGGGTCGAAGAACGGCATATCTTGGTTGAGAAGTGGTGAGCCCATTCGGGCTTTCAAGATGGCAGCTCGAGTCTCATCGTCCATAGGTGAGGCATCCTCGAAATCGCCAAAGTCATCGTCGTCGTCGTCCATTGGCACAGGAGCTGTCTCGAACTCTTCGTAGGGCTTGGCGTTCAAGATAGCTTCCATGTCGAGTGGTTTTGGAGGTCCATTAGGATTATGGCGAGCCGGTCCGGATGTCTTGGGAGGGCCCTTTTCCGCCTCCCCAAAGGCTGCAAATAGATCTTGCGACATGATGGCGATATCAGATGCCTGCCTAGCCGCGAAGTAGAACAAGTCCGATCTTATAGGTGCAGGGCACGCGAGTCTAGCCGGAAGCTTAGGAAGGCCGTGGTGATCCGTTTGAGGTATGAACTATGCCTCGATCTCACTCGTAGAAGTCCTCGAGGTTTCCCGTCTTGCTATGAAGCGGCTGGATCACCGGACGCGTGGGCTGGTGCGTGGCGAGGGCACAGGGGTTTGCGGAGATGGTGTATGAGGATTCTAGATGCGGTGCAGCATCATACCGGCGACGCTGTGAGATTTTCAGAACAGCATATTGCCGCTACCCCTGAGCATACACCAGAGGTGTCAATAATGATAATTTATCGTCTGCAGTAGTGGAGCTCCAACAGTAGTATCGTCGTCGGCTCGTTGTCAACAGGACTCACCTAGTCACCCTAGACTGCAAGTCCCCTAAAGCGGAAATCCGGGCGTCGATCTCTTCCCTACTCGCTGGGATACTTTTCACATGTCGTGCCAGCAGCCCTCGATCCATTTTCCCTTGGCCTGGCGGATTAACACGACAATCGCAACCACAAGCATATGTTTCCTCCTGGCGCCGCCGCCGTGCCATCGTCAGCATGTCTGAGATGCCAGCTTCGATGCGTCCTGCAGCATCTCCGACGTCCCACACTCACGCCTCGCCGACAACACCCTCCTCGCCAGCACTTTTCCACCATCCACAGACAGCAAGCTGAAGATGGCATCTATTTTAAGCACATTACTCCTGGATCACGCATCGTGGGAAAGCCGGGGCGAAAGCAAAGACAGACGTCACAGGCTCTGGCCATCAGCTCTTTAGGAGAGAAATCGGAAATCGTCATTTTTCGAGATGTCATCGAAGACCGCAACAGCAAGATCTCCAAGAGCAAGGAGTTGAAGGATGTGGATTTTGGAGAAGAGGGCCTGAAAGGACTGTCGTTGACGTCCGAGCAGATCAAAGCTGCCTTGTCGGAAACAGACCAAGCACCAGACGAAGAGGACGTGAACGCTTCAATCGACGCATTGCGACCAGAAGCACCGGTCTTGGGGCAAGAAGAGTTTGATCGATTGATCAAGGAGCTGCTGGACAGCTACAATGTGGCGCAATTATCCCGATATCTCCGAAGGTCACTTTCGTCGAAACAAAGCCTCCTGGTGCATCGCAGCCTGAAATATAGCGCCCCAGGAAGCACGGTAAAACGGCAGGTCACTTTCACGAGATCTCGCTGGCAACCAGGGCGCACGCCACTGGAGAAGCGACGTATTTCGGAGATCTCCTCGCCGCAAGGAGCGTCTTTACCCCCCAAAGCAAGAGCCGCGGAGCGCATTGTTCGTGTCGCATGGCAGGTAGCCATCGATGCGGAAGAGAAACAATTGGGCGAGTTGGAGATGCAGATGAAGCCATGGCAGTTGTCATTGTTCTTTGATGTGCTCACACGCAACCAAAGACCTAAATTTGAATCGCTGATTCAACCACCACTACTCTTACGCAATGCTGAAGTGAGACCCTACCGACGAGACGGCATCATTCGAATCACAGCCCGCCGAAAAGATGCTGAAGACATTGCCAGCCAACTGGAAAATGAGGTCTTGCGTATTGGAAAACTCTCACTGGACCTCAAGACCCTCACTCCACATAAAGAAGGAACTGCAGCAGCCACTAAGCGGATACATAGCTTCCGCCCGAAGGATATTGATATCATCTCACAACGAACGCAGTCGGTCTTGATAACGGAAGCGGATGGCAAGATCGGCATATACAGCTACTACCTGAACGACCGGTACAATGCGCGTCGCTTGCTTTTGGGACTTCTGGATATTGCATCGCGAAAAATCACAAGTGTGACATTGCCGGCCGAAATGAATGACATGGGCGAGACAACAGATTCAGCTCAAAAGCCTTTTGCTTTGATCCCAGTCTACCCAGAGGATGGACTTCACTTCCGTCACCGATTCAAGTCATTTGCTCGAGCCACCGTTCCTCTGCAGAGGAAATCGTCAGCGAAGGAAGGAGCAGGCGCTCCAGCTCCCAATGCAGCAGGACCCCTATCGACTCGGGTGGACCACATGAGTCGTGCTATCGCTCCCTTGATTCAAAAGCATGATCGAATGGATCGCGGCTTCACAGTATCACCATACTGGGGCACTATGCCGTACTCCAAAGTGTTGATCACGAACAAAACCTGGACCATCCAGTTGGGGCAGCTGCTGCAGGAAGTAGAGCCAGCAACTCAGCGCGCTCTGTTTAAACAGACACCGCAGAAGTCTGGTGGTCCCGCGAAAGCGGCGAAAGACCCTGTGTGGTTTCGTCATGTGCCCGGGTTTGAGACTTTGCTCTCATACTTCGTTCCTAAGAATCAGAACAAAGACGTTGAGGCTCGTCCAAGACACTCGCAGCCTCAGAACGCTGCGGAGGAGGTGGCTCGCTCATCCGACCTGATCGCGCATTTCGTACCATCCCCCTTTACTCGCCGCGGCGCCGAAGCCCTGGTAAAGTTTCCCCGACTCGAGCTTACATTTCACCGCAGCTGGAGCGGTAAACCCGGAAAAAAGACCATGAATTTGAAGGTCGAAAGCTTGCGCGCCATCATCGATGAAGAGGCCATCAACATACCTATGCCAGGCGAGACGATCGATCTTCGTCTCAACCGACAGTCCAGCTTCTACGCTCCCAAAGAGTCCATCGCTGCTGACCCGGAAATCCAAGACTTTGCCAGCATTCTCAATGCATCTGCAAAGACAGGCACAGCCCTCCACGGCAAGAGCGATGTGACGTTTGAAGTTCCCGCATGGATGGCTAAACCTAGGTCGGAACTCGACCAGGAGGCTCAATCAGGCGAGCCCGAACCTGATCTTGCGGTCCCGTATCTGTTCGACCGTTTCGAGCAGACGCAGTCGACCAGGTTTTACCCGAACATGGAAGCATTAAACGAGCGTGCCCAGCACAACTCGACCCTCGAACAATTCAAAGACAGCATACCCGCAGGCACGCATATCCGCTACAAAGAAATCGAGGCCGGAGCCATTGGAGGAAGGCACACGGATATCTCGCTTGGCTTTCAGCCTGTTGAAAACACCCCGCCCAAGAAAATGACCAACGGTAATGCTACAATCGATGAAGATCTCGAGACGAACAATGCAGTGCTCAAGTACGTGTTGACTCCAGGACTGGCTGTTGTTGATCTGGTGACAAAGGCCTGTAAAGGCGAGATCTTGTCGTGGATGCCCGGACGTGCCTTCAGGGAGGGCGATGCTCAGAAGCAAGACCCGTCGTTTGCGCAGGACCAAGGGAACGAGACTTCCAACGACATCGAAGGATTACAAGAGAGTAATGCTGAAAAGGAACCCGACTCCGTACAGCAAACAGAGGGTCAGACGGCACTTGAAACGCCAGAACCCGAGGACATCGAAGTGAATCTCGAAATTGACGCCGAACAGGAGTCTAAGGACGGATCGTCAGCCAACGCCGCCAAAGCTGAGAAGAGCGTCGAGCTACAAAATCAGGAATCTGCATAGTGAGATTTCTACCGCGAATGTCCAGGAACCTTAGAAAGAGCGGAATGCAACAACAGGCCGAGCCCAGACAGGAAGAAAACGAGGTGCTGGCCATCACTGACGACCCCGAGGGCAGCGAGGTTGCGTCCAAGCCATGACCTCAGCAATTGTAACATACTGTGACATATAATAGTGTACTTACTAGCCTCTCACTTCAATACTGTATTACAATATAGATCTATGAGTACTATACAAGTCCCGAAACGTTCGCCCATGAACAGCATGTCTGTGTGCTCACAAGTCACAAGCGTACAATACACCACGCCAGCAAGAACCATCAAATGACGTCGAAGGCGCGCCCAGCCAAAACCATGAATGATAGGAGGTCCAACACCCAACTCCCCAGCCATGCCCACAGAGTTGACCACGCTCACTCCACTCACCCAACTCAAAACTCCTCCCAACAACCCGGTAAAAGGCACTACGTGACTCGCCCAGCCAAAAGTGACGATCTATCGCATAGCAGATTGCTAGCAAGGCAGTAGCAGTAGTCGTTGGCTAGAGCGTTTCGCGACTTGCTGCCACCATCGCCAACGTCGTGCGGGAGGCTCATCGAGACCCTCTCTTCTCCCTGCACAGCGACGTCACCGGCCATGGTCCGCGTGAACTCTGTGACGGGTGATGGGGTGTGGGCGCGTGGGTGGGTAAATAAAACATGACGACGATGCTGCTCTTCTTCAGGAGGTGAGATTTAATCATATTGCTTGTATCTTCGATCCTACTGCGATTTACAACTCTCTTGATTACTTTCCCGCATAAATCAAAAGGTACGCTCCAACATACCCATACGCTGCCAACTTCACATCAAAAACTAAAACACCACAAAGCAACACAACCAACCACCTCATCACAAACATGACCGACCAACTCAAAGGCGCCGCCGACACGGCCTCCTCCAGCTGGAACCAAATGAGCGAAGACCAAAAGAAGCAGACCTTCGACTCCCTCCCTGAAGAGAAGAAGCACGGCAAAAGCTACCTGGACTGGCTGAAGGAAGGCTACCACAACCAGTACGAGAACTGGATGCCCTGGATCGAGGACCAGTACCTCAAGTGGTTCACCAACGACAACAAGGCCAGCTATGCCACCAAGGGTACGTAACCATGAAGCGCCCCTCTTCAAATTCAACAGACCGCTGACCCATCATCCTTGCAATAGACACCCTCGACAAAACCAAATTTTCCGGCGTCGAGCCCATCGACAAAGCCCAAGACGGCGTCAACAACCTCGTCAGCGGACAAGTCGGCCAAGGCGGCGTGCTGCAGCCCCTGGGCGACGCGGTGTCCAAGGAAGGCGTCAACCGCGCCGAGCGCGGCGGCAAAGACGACTCGGGCTCGTACGGCGCCGCGGGCACCGTGACTGACACCGCCAAGTCTGCTGGCAGTGGCATCACCGGTGGGCTGCAGAGTGCGGGCGGGTATGTTGGCAGCCTTTGGGGTGGGAAGAAGGAGGGTGAGGGCGAGCAGCAGAAGTGATGCCACTTCACTTGCGTGGTGCATCCACGTCGTTGCAGGCAGGCGGAGAGATGATGAAGTTTTGACGAGAATGATACCTCAAGTGTCCTTTGGGCTGAGGGGCCCGGGTGCTCTTTAATGCCTCTTTTTTTGTTGTGTTTCAGTACTATATAGCAGTAGTAGATAATCGAGCCGTGTTGCGCAGGTCCTAACAAGCGTGCCCCCCTTTCACTCTCGACATCTCGAAAGAACAAAAGTACCCTGAGCTATATGCTATATGCTTGACACGGCAACAATGGAGTGTCGATGTGTCACGACACACGGATGCCAGCGTCGAGAATGTAGTGTTTGTCGTAGCTAAAAGATTCATCATATGTACAGTATGTGTATGTCGTAGAATTCCCCCCAACCAAACCATCCCAATCCCAAAAGGTATCGAATTTCGTTATTTCCATCATAAAGCAAAGAAAACCCTTCCCATATTTCCCCCAAAACCCTATACCCAAAACCCCCTCCCAACCGAATCAACGCCTACTATCCCTCTTCGAATAATACTCCCTCGTCGTGGCCGGCGGCGGAGGAACCTCATAACTCCCATTGCTACTCTCATAATGCCTACTCATCTCCTTCGGCCTTCCGTGATACTGCCGAGCACCACCGGCGTGGTACGAATCCACGGCAGCCAGATTCCTCTTCCTCTTCCTCTCGCCGTAGAAGATCGAAGCAAGGTACAAGAAACCCATGATGCCCGCCACGACAGCGTAGGCGATAATGGAGCTCTGTTCCTGAGTTCCTGCTAATTGCAGACCGAGCCCGCCATTGACCATGCCGAGGATGATGGCGATGCGACCGATGCCGATGTGAGCGAAGGAAACTGTGGTGCGACGGCCGTATTTTTTGAACGCGCGGTGGTGCAGCCAGCCGCCCAGGGGTTGGGCGAGGAGGAGGATGAGGAGCACGATGCCGATGATGGGGTGGGCGTTGGTGAGCAGGCGGCTGTTGAGCGCGATCCAGACGCCCATGGCGAAGGCGACGATGTAGATGATGAAAGCGACGATTTGCAGCGCCGCGTGCACCCATACCAGGCCCGTGAAGCTGGCGATGCGGATCAGGATGCCGCCGATGGGGAAGAGGCCGACGAAGGCTAGGGAGGCCATTACGCCGTGCGCGAGGATGATGGTGTCGCGGGAGGCGCCGCCGAAGGCGCCGCTGCGGCCGTTTTGGGAGAGGTTGGAGTTGCTGGAGCTGCTGGATGACGTGCCGTCATCGTCGCCGTCGCATTCGGGGAGTTGGCGTTTTTCGTTCTCCCTCCAGGGTGCGTCGGTTGGCCAGGCTGTGGCTTCTCTGTTGAATGGGCCGCGTCCGCCGGGACCATAGCCTTCTGGGTTGCAATCGGCAGCCCATGTCGGGCGAGCAGTCGGCCAGGAAGTTGAGTACTCGGTTGGCCATGCAGTTGGGCAGCCAGAAGTGCCAGTAACGGATGCGAGAGTCTTCGAAGGAGCAGGCGTACAGGTTGCACCTCCAGAACTGGCGGTTCCAGTTGATGAACCAGAGTCGGAAGATCCAGAAGAGCTCAACAAAGGGTTGACCTCGCTGCCACCTTTTGCGTCGGAAAAGTCCCAATCAAACGATCCGTAATCACGACCGTGCTGGCTGATCGACTCATCAAGGGAGTCGGACTCAATCGGTGACCCGGAAGCAGTAGCATGAATCCAGGAAGCGCTCGAGCCCGAAAAGTCCATACTACCACCACTCCAGCTGGCACAGCTGCCACATCGAATATTGGCAGTCATGGTGTTGCCTTCAACACCTGACCCCTCAAGCAAACTGAAGTCCGCATCGCTATTGACCGACGGCTCGTTGTGACCAGAGCCTGACCGAGGAGAGACAGTGACGTTGTTTCCATCCGCGGACTTGTACATGACAAAAATATTGGCGCCACTCATCGACGAGCCCTGACCGAGACCAACCCATTCGTAGTCGGTGGGCGCTGACATTTGAATGAAGATGTCGCCGTCGCCGGAGTCCGCGGTGCTTTGTGGGATGTTGAGTTGGTAGCATACTTCGCTGAAGCATTGTTTTGAGAGCTGCGCGAAGGCGGTCGAGCCTGTTGGATTGTTAGAAAAAAAAAACGATCATAAGTCGGTGCATAAGGGAGGACCTACTAAAGCTGAGAGCCGCGGCCGCAGCCGTAGTGGCAGATAATCTCATGATGGCAGTGACCTAAACGAACGATCAATGTCGTCGAACAGTCAACAGACGATATCAATCAACGATGGAAGAGGAGAGACAAAGAGAGAGTCGACCCTCGATGCTCATATACAAAGAAGAGGTTGATCAAGGCGAGCAAATGAGTGAGCAGCGAGGTCATCTATAGTAATACAAATCCCGAGAGAGCAGTCAGCCCAAGCCACGGCATATAGCAGGCGCTGGGAACGAACGAGAAAAAAGAAGCTGCAGCCCCGAGACCAGCCATCCCGGAAAGTATACCAGGTGCTGCGCCCAGCACGCGCAAGTCAGACAAGTGTTTCGCGGAACGTAGGGAGACACAGCTTTAGGCGGGCATGGCATGTGCGAGTCGCCATGCAAGGCAAGCCACCGCTTATCGCACCCAACACGTTCGACTGCCATTTGCTGTCCAACAGGATGATGCGCGCAAAGGCGTGCACATACCGAGAGTTGGACCTAGTACCAACACGGGAGTTTAGAGGAGAGCCGACGCTCTCATTCTTTTCTCACGCAGACAAATCTTGGTATTCCGGCGCGGCGGCCGTGAATGCTGTACAGTAAGGCGTCGTTGAACGCGCGGCTGGCAGCTCTGGAGCAGCGGCGATAGCGGTGGCTATGGTTATCAAGTGTAAGCCGCATCGGCAAAAAGCTCCCAAGAGCCTCCAAGAGTGAAGATCATGCGGTATGCATAGGATAGCAGTAGGATGTATGTCAGTCAGTCAGAGGAGACCGTGCGGACAGCCGAACAAAAACAAGTCCGAGCGTAGGGTTTGGGGGAAGGCTGAACTACGAGGCTGGCAGTCTGACATCCGCCTTGTGTGAGTGGCTCGACAGGAAAGAATTCTCCGCCATTGGACGGTGCAGAGGCGGATGGGGAGACATCCAAGCCTCCACCATACGAGGTTTGCGCAATGGTGCCACGAGGGAAGAAGTGAACTGATTGCTAAGGCAATGTGCTGTTGCGGTGGTCGTTATTGGTGGTGGCTCGACACGATAGCATGCAAGCATCAATCAAAGACACAAGGTTAACTTGGCAACAAGCCATCTTTGCCTGCGATTGATTGTTCGCAATGCTTCTCTGCAGGACGTCGATTCTATCCACGCAGTATGCACATGTTCCTTCAAAGCAAGGATGCAAAAGCCACAGAAATATCTATTACCCGGCCAAGACGTAGATCTCACGGTATACAAGGGTCGCTGCGTAGCCTGCGTTTGATGCATCCCATACCGAAACAACGACATTCCGTCATGATCAAAGACCTCACCTGCAGCAGCATGGTCTCTCTCATCTTCATGGCACAGAAGATAGCTGGGTAGCCACGTACAGCTCGCAAAACCCCCAATCACCCAGCATACGCGTCCTCTCAAGCTCCCTCGAGCTTCCTTGCTCCCATCCGTAAACACAAGCTTTCCTCGGCTAGCACGACTCCCGTACACATGAGTGACAGAACATGCCCAGCTCCAATGGCTGAAGCATGTAGTACGGCAGATTGTTCATGGACGCGTCACAGACGAGAGAACCTCACCAGTAGGTAAGGTAAGGTATGCGGGGCAATCTTCAGTAGCGGTAGTTGCTATCTCAATTCCGACTTCACGAAATCGTGAAGTAGCACAGCCTCCACAACATACGTGTGCTAGCAGGCGATGAACGATCGAGGTGGAAATATAGCGAGGGCATGTGGGGTGCAGAGAGCGAGATAGCACTCATTTGGCAGTAGCCGACAATTAGCAAGCAATGAGCACCTTGATGGGTTGGAGGAGCATTGGTTCTTTTCGTCGTTGGAAGTTCTAGAAGCTGTTGGCTTGTTATCTTACCTTACCTTACCTTTTGCCATCTTGCACTTCGATTCCACCACAGACATCCAATTAAAGGCGCTCGCAGCCATGGTCAGTGGTGGCTGCGTCATCACATTCATTTACCTCCTTGTGTCATATTGCACAACCGTACGTTCTGGACCTCTTTCCATTGGGTCGTCGTACTTGCTTGATGTGATTGCCAGGACTAGACGTCATGGTTCAGGAAGTACACGAGACGTACTGCGGGAAACGGAATTCCTCCACAGGTCAATCGAGCATACCATGGAAGCCACGTTGAGAACAGAATGAAAGCAAAAATTGAAGCGCAGAGTAAGTGAGAAAAAGTATGTGATTTTCTGTTCAGTGTCGAGAAGATGACTGTCCGCGGTATGAAAAAGCAGTAAGCCAAAGAATATGAGCTCTCCCGCGCTTTCGATTCCGTTCTCTAGCCCCGTACGACAGAGCTTGCTGTTTGGAGCCCGGTTTTAAACTGGTCGACTCCTCGTTAATCCTCCCAGCACGAATGACATCAAAACGGTTCATTGCTCATGGAAAAGCATTTCACGTCCCGCAGCAACTGTGCAATGTGGAGGCTTCTTGACTTAAGCGCCAAGGGAGGGGAAGGCAGACTCGTCCTTGGTGTTGATGGCACCACCACGGGGACCGCTGCGCTGCTCGGTGCGGGCACCGCTAGGGGCACCACGGGCACCACGAGCCTCACCACGGCCACGGCCACCACGACCACCACGGCCGCCACGGCCCTCACCGCGGCCACCACGGGCACCACCACGGCCGCGGTCACCAGTGTCGGGAGCGGCGTAGTACTGGCCGTCAAGGGTAAGAGCGTTCTTGGACTTGACCTCCTTGGCCTTGTGCTGCTTGCCACCGGCGCCGGCGAAGTACTCCTCGTGGGGACGCTCGACGGCCTTGCCCTCGGGGAACTTCTGGGAAGAGCCCTCGTTGGCCTTGCGGATGGCGAGGCTGTCGCCGGCAAGGGCCTGGCGCTTCTCGGCCAGATCGGCGAGGTACTGTTCGTAGGACTTGGTCTTGTCCTCCTCGGGCTCGGGGGCGGCGCTGATGCCGTCAGGGCCAACGCTGGACGCAGGGTCGGCGGAGTCGTCGTTCTTAGCCTCGGCGGCGGCCATGGCATCGCCGGCCTTCTCGTCGTTCCACTCAGACTGACCCTCCTGGTAGCCCCAGCCGTGACCGGCCTGCTTCTCGTGCTCGCTTTGAGAGAGTCAGTAAAATGAAATTTCGAGGAACGATGTCTGCTGAAACTAACCCAATGCCAGTGTGGCTGTGGCGGTCGTCACGGGGAGCCCTGGGGGCGCGGTCGCCACCACGGCCACCACGGCCACGGCCGCGGCCGCGGGGAGCACCACCCTCGCGAGGCTCACGGGGTTCTGTGGTTTGTTAGTAGGAGTCCGCGATATCTGGTGACAATAAAGTGCATACCCCTGGTGCGGTTGGTGTTGCGCTCGTCGCGCTTCTCGGGGCGGGTGTTCACTGAGCCAGCTGTAAAGAGGAGACGTATTAGTAATGCGCTCCAAGCTTGCCGTCGTCCACAATCTTCTCCTCGTCTTCAACAACCCCAATACAATCCAAGCATCGCTGGATCCCACACCTTCATCTTCTCCTCTCCTCTCCTCTCTCCGTTTCTCCCCATTCTCCATCTCCAAGGGGGCCACGTACTTGCAGGGCCACGTCCACCAGCAGCAGCGGCGCGGGGTGTGTCGCGGACGGGTGCCTCAGGGCCAGCATTGCGCTTTCCGGTGCGCTGGACAGGCTTGTCCAGGACCTTGGTGGGGGGTTCCGGCTCCCTGTTAGGGTCGAGCTCCGGGTCGTTGCCTTTTCGAATACGTGTCAGCGGCGGATGTGCGTGTCTTCTCCAGCCGTCCTCATCAATGAACAGCTAGCTCGGCGAGCTCGCGCGAGTCGGCGCGGCGTTGGCGGATGGGATGATGCATACCCAGGAGCTCGTAAAGGTTCTATATTGATGAACAGTTAGCATTATTGCGCGCGTGTCGGGTCATGATTGATGACGGCCGTCGGGCAGCAGGCGATGAAGGCATTGGCGACGGCATCATCGCATTCGGGGCGTGAGGTGCCAATGCGTGGTATTTCATCGACCGCACGGCACGACGGCTGCAAGCAACAGGATGGTATCGTACCTTGCTCGCGATCTGGCTCATCTTCTCCTGCAGTTTCACAAACACACTACACCCATCACTCGAAGAAAGTTGTGCAGTCGGGTGGAGCGAAGAGCGCGCAGGCTGGCGTGGTGCGCACGGCCGCGTCTGAACCGCCAGCCATTCGAAAAGCTGCTGTGCGGGGCTTGGCATGGAAGAGGAGGAGAGCTCTCGAGGATGAACGACATGATGATGATCAGGCCTGGCTTTGCTAGCCGCGGCACGATCGCCAATGGATGCATGTCATGTCATGGCCAGAAACAGGCTGGAAGGCTGTGAGTTTGTGTGATAGGCATGCCAATCATCCCAAACGAGATACACATCACGTCGCCGTGTCCTCACAGTGGTCAGCTCCTACTCCAGCCGAACCGCGCAAGAAGCCATACATAGGTATTCCGCAGCACCTGCTATTCACTCACCTCATCTGCTGAGAGGTAGAAAGGGCACTCAATTATTGAGAGACGGCTCGACAAGACAACAGCATCAATTTCGTACAAACATGAATTCATCCATTTGAATCTGTACTGCATTTGATTCTACCATTCACAACTCATCCCGTGACGTACCTTGTAGATAGATAGTCCTCGGCCTGGCCATGCTAGGTACTTACCTACCTCAAAACTTCACAAGTCGTAATCCCTCGAAAGTACCTCAATTCGCAAATGCTTTCAATAGCACTGATGCAGTGTGAGCGGGCTAAAACCCCGTGACAGAAACAAATGCCGCCTTAACACCCCCACCATTCCTCCATGCCAGCGCCGTCGCTGTGAAAACTTTTCTCTTTTTTAACATATCCCTCATTTCTCAGTCAAAAAATCCACGCGTCTCAAAATGCTTTTGTTTGTTACTCTCCCGTAACCATCAAGATAAACTCCGATTCGTGCAGACCTTTCTGGAGGTCGAAAGCAAAACTTTTGTTGTAATGCGCATCAGATGCCAACCGTTAAATCATCTCCCACCGCCACCCTGTTCAAAAGAGTAAGAGGTGGGGTAGTGCATGCTAGCACTGAGCCCAAATGGGTCAGCATCCAGCATGGGATCATTTGGGTCAATGTGCGGAATAGATGCGTATGCATCGCTCTCGCCACCCTCGCTTCCCTGCTGCTGTTGTCCCTGCTGGAGGTGCTGTTGCTGCTGCTCATATTGAGGCGTCATTTGTTGCTGACCAGGAGGCGGCATGTGAGACTGCTGTCCAGGTTGTTGATAGCCAAAACCCTGCCCAGGCGGAGGGTGTGCCGGATCGTACTGCTGCGGCGGATAGTTGCCATGCAGGCTGTGGTGTGCGTCGAGAGTGTCGTGATCGCTGCCGTGGTCTTGGTCGGGGTCGTTTTGGTCGAGCATGGAGTGTGAAGCATTCGCCGTGTCATACTCCTGTTCTGTACTCACGAGTTAACCCTAGGACGACAAAGTTCCACTGGCTAGGGGGATGAGGGAGGGGTCAACTTGCCGAGCTGATCAATATGCTTTTGAAATGGGCTGGGGTAGTACGACGATGCTGAATTTGCAGAGTTTGTGGCACCATTTCCGGCGCTACCTGCACTTCCTGGTGGACGTTGGTGCTGATTGCTCGCCTGGTTGTTGGCTGCATGCTTGGGCAAGCCGCCGCTGGCACCCTGGAACTGACCAGGCCGTTGCGATCGTTGCATGTGCGATGATTGTTGCGGCGGCTGATACATTACCGGATGAAGTGATTGTTGCTGCCCGCGGGCAAAATGCGAGGAATGCTGTCCCTGAGGCTGAGCAAGAACACCTGAAGTTGGTGGGGTCATCCCACCTGTTTGCATTGCAATCGGTGACCGGGTGGACAGGTTAGAGGGCGAGGATACGTGAGAAGAGGGAGTTGGTCCTGCTTGCGGAGAGGTCGATGTGAAGCCCAAGTCGGAATGGGATTGTCCGGGAGCAAGCTTGGGAGTAAGAGCTTGCCCAGAACGCCGTGCATGCTGTCTTTGGATGGCAGCACGTTGAAGAGGAGGCTGCGATGATTGCATCTGGGGCATGCCTGTGAGCTGCTGCATGAAGCCTGGAGGGAATGCAGGGCTGCCGGTCTTCATTTGGAGTTCCGTTTGCACGTCGATCCCTAGATTCTGTCAGTCGGAGGTGAGAGAAGCCTGCTCAGCGTCTGTCGTACCTTTCTCCAGAAGGATCCTCTCGAGAAGCGAGTTCTTATATCGAAGCATCAAACACTCGTCGGCAGCGGAACGATGGCTTTGTTGGAGAGTTCCCAGGGTCTCTTCATTTTGCTTGATCGTTGCCTCAAGTTGTTTGATATACTCAGTTCGACGTTCTCTGAACGCCGCCTGAGCTTGCCTGTTGCGCTGTTTGCGCTCCTCTGATGTCGCATAGATCTGTCCGGTTGTTAGCGGATGTAATTGTCAGCTCGAAAGTTTACATCCAAGACTCACAGGCTTTCTTCCACCCTTTCGTTTCTGCGGTTGAGTAGGTTCCTGGGTCGCTTCTACGGCAGCATCGTGCTCCGGCGTCGACTCCATTGAACTAGGCGTGCCATCTCGGACAACGTCGATCTTACTATCAGCAGCGATATCGTCCCCGGCGTCTGGGGCGATGTTGCTGCTGTCAGCGTCGTTATCTGCCATCTGCAGGTACCCGGGCAAAAACAACAAGACAGCAAAACGCAATAACCCAAGCGAGTTAGAGCATTCGTCTGGTCCACCCAGTCGTTCGGTAGAGATCACACAAGGCTGGTCTGGGGGAGGCGGGCACGTCGGGGTATCAGTGTGGTAATGGAATGAAAGACGCAATTGATAAGGTTGCAGGAGCGAAAGAGCAGAAAGAGAGTGAGGTAAGAGGTTGGCTAATGGAAACGCGGCCGAGATGGGTGGGCGAAAAAATGCGCGCGCGTGCTTGAGCGGGACAGCCGACAGCGGAGAGCGGAGAAGAGAAAACTTCACACAAGGCCTGGTGCAGTCACGCGTGCAGGCAGAGCCGAAAGCCTATCCTCGCTGGTTCGCTATGGCGAGAGACGTTGCCCCGGCGTACATGTAGGGGAATGCGTTGTGGTGGAGGGAGAGAAGGGCATGGCAGATCACGCGGCGCAAAAAATCGTCATGCTCCCCGCCATCGTGTGTGCCTTGGTGGGTGTTTGAATGGCCGACGGGTCTCCGAGGGCCGTCTGGTGCACAGAGCGTGGTTGCGAGGCCGTTGACGGACACGTCTACCTGGCCCTCCATGTCCAGAGCTCGTCATTCTAGCCCAGCAGGATCCTTCTGTATGCGCTACCGGAGAGGCATTTTCTCTCTTCAGCATGCTGGAGGATCATCAAAACGGCTCGTGGGCTGTCTTCAACACGAGGCTGGGCGAGCTGGGGAAGACAAGATGCGGAGACGAGCGGGAGCTGCAGATCCTCGTTGGTGGAAGTGAAGCGATTCGCCAGGTGTTAGCAATAGAAAACCTCCTGCCAACCTCAATGGGAAGCCATAGCCGAGCACAGATCAATTTCTCCGCGGACCAGGTGGGATCATGCTCGACTACACTCTTGTCGAGATCTTGGGCGGCGACAGAAGGGTATAGGGAGTATATAAGCAGACTTCTCGGTACAAGATGGCATCGTGTGTGGACTCTTGCTTGTATGGTGATCCTAGGCATGAAAGCCTGTAAAATTCCTTATCCCAACAAGCCAACACAGCCGATTGCTCCGACTGGCAGAAGCAGCAGCACGTGATATGCTTAAAGCAACCTCCAGCTAACAAGGTAGGTAGGCATGGATTGCTATGCACGCATGTTGAAGAGATCCTCATGATGTCCACTTATCTCCAATGGGCCGTATTTCAGCATATTGAGCACGAGGCAAGCCCCGACAAGACCGCGCTTGCTATGGATCATCATCTTTTCTATAACAACAGACCGTGGCTTCCACTCTAACCCTACCGCTAGGTAGTAGCGACTCGTCTCCATCATGGAAGAGGATGCAAGTGTTTCTTCATCCCGCGCAGTCAACAGACTCGCCTGTGGACCAGCATGTACAAGTCGGCCTTGAGGCCCGAAGCTCTAGACTCTGTACGAAGGCCACAAAAGCATGGAAAATTCACAGTCCGCACCTGAGGCGCCCAGGTCACACAACCAAGCACCCGCGCGCGACAATGGATCCCAATGGCTGCAAACCGGCATGCGACCGCTGTCTGATATTCGCGAAATCACGGAACCAAGCCTCATTGACATGGTAAACTACGCGAAACGACAAGCCGAGCAAGCGCCTGCCACAACACACCAGAGGAAGACATCGCGATCCAATTCTGTAAAGCGAGGCGGGTCGGTCAATCGGCGTCGCTCGGCGAGGTCAGTCGAGCCAGCCAGCAGAAAGGAACATCTCAGGACTCGCTCTATAGAAGGAGGCTCGTCATCTTATTCTAGTACACCGGAGGCATCAAGCTGTTATGCCATACCCCAATCCAGTGTACCAAGGAGGTCCTCTTCACAAGCGCACGCTTCAGCGACAAATATTGCGCATTCTCGCAAGCCGTCCGTCCGAAGTATCCGCACCGACGGGATACATACATCACATGCTGCAGTCCATGCCGCTCCGCCATCGAAATTCCTCGTCACCAACCATGGACCCAGCCGTTCACCGGTGAAAGACGCCAGCAGACGTCTCAATCCTGTTTCGGCAGACTCGGCGAGAAAGATGCCTTCGAAGACTTTCATTCGATCACCAGCTCCCACGGATATACTGGAGTTTCCAGTCTACAGGCACCCGAGAGTCAAAATTGAGCTACACACCTCGGCGCCACTTTTCGTCGGGGGAGGGAGCGTCGAAGGCCACGTAAAAATCACGATAGATGACAACGAGTGGATGAAGCACCGCAGAAGCCTCGGAATGGCCGCGATCACAGTCGATCTTGTGGGTTTTGAGGAGGTAGCAGATCATCGACGGGCAACATTCCTTGCGCTGGGCACAGATCTCCTGGACGTCAACCACCCTCCTCCCGTGACAATGGTTGAGCCGAACAATCCTTTGTCGCCCAATCAAAGATTCTGGACTCTCAAACCATCGATATCCGCCCTCCCATTCATGCTGAGTCTGCCGCTCGATACCGGGCCTCCGCCTTTTCAATCCAAGCAGGCAAGCATACGTTTCCTTCTTTGTGCCACGGCCACCATCCGCGACGCTGGCAAGCACTATCGGGTGCGAATGTCCCATGATGTAAATGTCGTTCCCACGTACGATCCGGAGCGAGCGCTTGCATCGCTTCCCAGTCCATTGGTTGCTTCTGACGAGCTGTCTTTACACCGATGGGGCACCATCGAGACACTGAACCTCACAGCTGGACTCTATCGCCAAGTCTGGGTCAGCGGTAGCAGTATATTCGTTGATGTACACGTCTCCAACAAGACACACAAGCCCGTGAAAAGGGTCGAATTGGCTCTCGAGCGCGCCGTACTGTGCTATAAACACGCCGCTGCTGCTAACATGGAAAAGGCAACGGGCCAAGCACGAATTTCGGAAAGCAGCGATCGTCTCATACTGGCAAAGTCAATACAAAGACACGATTGTGAAGGATGGAACGGCACTGAGGCGTACACCTCGGATGCCCGTACGTGCGAGCTCCAAGTTCCCAGAGGCCATGCTACAGTGAAATGCGGCAAATACTTCGAGGTTCGGTATTTCCTCAACGTGGCGGCAAGCCTGTCGAATTCAAAGCTGGTGTCAGTGCAGCTGCCTATTATATTGATTCACATGAACTCGTTGGACGTGCTGCCCAACTCTGTTGCACAGGTTGCTGCTGCGATTGAGGAGAAACGACTTTACCAGCGCCGAAAGGCTCTTCCTCCCGACCTAAATCGAAGGCATGGACGGCAGCGGTCGAATTCTTCTCCTGCACGCATGACAGATATCGATAGACGCCCTTCATACACCCAAGGCCGAGCATTCGCTGCGCCGCGACAGCATTCAATCGATCAGCGACGAGCAGAGCAAGCACAGATGGACGACTTGCAGCACACGATAGATAACTCCCCTCGCAAGAACCTTCCGAAGAAGCACAATCAGCAGCCACCACGCGCGATATACTTACAAAACCATAGCAGCACCAATTCATTCGGAGCGCTCTCATTTGATGGCAGAGGCTCTACCAGCGGCAGTCTTGCTGGCAGCATTCGCTACCACACGCCTCCCATCAAGAAGCGAGATAACCAACCACTCAAAGCTCCGGATCGGCATGACGCGGATGCAGGCGGCCTACGCGATCGTTTGCGACGAATGCACAGTTTCGACTCGATGCATAGCAAGAAATCAATCGCGCGAGTGCGATCAAAGCACGTAGCCCAAGTCAACGGCCCCCAAGAGAATGCTCGGCCGCCAACAAGCAACGCTCCCACACTGTACGAGCACAGTAACAGCATTCGAAAATACCACATTGCACCCCACGCGCTGGGGCTCGGTCTCGCCACCAGTTTTGACGGGTTATCAACATATGCTCCTCCGCCTACTTTCGCTCCGGACATGCCTCCCAACGCGATCATGGCAAGGCCTGCCACGTCAACCGCATTTCGCGAGAAGCTGGACCGTAGTCGCTTTGAGTTCAAGGCTGTGAGGAGAAGGGCGAGTGGCGGCATTAGAGGGAAGGCGAAGTTGTGGATCGAAAGGGCGAGGCAGAAGGATAGTGATGGCGGTATGGAAGGTTGGATTTAAGACGAGTCGGCATGCTTATGCATCTGTTTGAGTACTGTGTGTCGTGAGTTGGGATAGAGCCTTAGTATGTACTCAGTATGCTGCTCAGTATCAAGATAGACTGCGTCCGAGACCGCTTTTGGTCTGAGTCTCACTGCCTGGCTCTGATGACCACTGCCTCTTGACAAAACCACTGCGCTACAACGTCGGACGTGGCGCTTCTTCGAACCCAAACGGGAACCTTAACGAACGACAAGATCCACAACCCAGCCGGGTGTTTTATGGTATATCAGAATATGATGTAGCTGCGCCGCGGACGGCAAATTCCCTGACGGTGATGTAGGTGGAGCTTTATGGCAAGGGCGGGCAGCCCTATAGCCCGAAAGAGGGCATTCAACCACGCCCACGCTTGGCCCGGGATGCGTGCGCATGGTTCGCTTATCCCGCAACATCCATCGCGGAGATTTAGCAATATAGGAGGTACATGTTAGGGGTACCTGGTCAGGGCTAGGAGATGTGTATGCTGCGAGGACATCATCGCGGGATGGCAATGTAGGGCATTTCGACTTCACTGCTGAGAGTGAGTCAAATGATATTTGACTATGCAAAAAGCAAGTCGAATATATTCGTGACGATGTATGTCCGAGGCGGCAAGGTACCTCCTAAGCTCCTAAAAGGCATATGCTCAACCCCTAACCAGCTGCTCGGGTGGCACTACCTCCTTACGAGCAAATTCAAATAGATATCTCCACACCACAACGGCTACACCGTTAGAAGGTAACAATGTAGCCAGCGAGCCGAAATGCCTTGCTCGCCGTCAAAAGTCGGCCGAAAAGCCCCACCAACACCAAGGGCCACCGGGTGTGGAGGGTGCTGCTCTCACAACAATTTTTGTCGCTTCGCGTACAGCGGACACTGCGGGTGGAGCTGGATCTTGCAGTGATCTCCAGCGCAAAGCGCGTATCTCGGGACTTCACCGAGGTCGCATGTCGAGCGCGCACAAACGTGCGAGATGTGCAGTCGTCGCAAAATCAACGTTATTTCCAACGTGGCGGTTGAGCCACGTTTACCATGGCGCACAATCGCGTGCCCGGTTTGATTTTGCTGACTTGGCTGCTCACTTGCCCTTCAACCTGCCCCTGTGGAAGACGCATCATAGCGAGGCTCAGATGCCGTGAGTGCCCCACAGAACAGGTGGATGAATCTACTGGGCCATAAAATAGACTGTTGTTGAAATCCTATGAGATGTCGTGCATGCCGGTAGAATAGCGGGCCTTGGGCGCGAAGAATAGACCTAATTGAACCTGTCTCTTTTATTGGGCACATGTCAAGTGGCCAATTGCGACAGAGTCAGCGGATTGAGCTACGACGAAGCGGTCAGTCCGCGTCTTTCGATTGGTAGAGACGAACATCTCTCCCAAAAAAAAATGGAAAAAGCTTTGTGTCAGGTGGATCATATGTGCGAGTCGTGCTGCGTTCGACATGATTGAAAAGCATCCTGGACCCTAGGAGGCAGACCTTGCGCATATGACGAGATGGTTGTTAGTGGCAGCCGTGACAGTTTTTACTGCCGGTCTGTCACGGGAACAACCAATGTAAAAAGCTGCTGCCCGCCGGAGACAGTCCCGCTCGCGAGTGTATCGATACCTCCTAGTTCTTTCCGATCCCCTTTCTGGGGAAACGCAGAATACAATTTGAGCCAACCGCCTAGGAGAGTCTGTCACTGGATGCCTCGGACGTCGGTCTCTGGCATGTTCCGCTCAACATTCGTATGCATATTCCTCAGTAGGATCACTTTCGAAGGGAGTGACCCGTTGTGGAGCTAGACAGGCAACAGTAGATTCCTCCTGCCTCCTGTGTATTATCGTCTGGCGTGTAGTTCTTCAACGCTGTCTGTGCTTCTGGCGGAGAAGTCCATGTCCTGCGTAGTAGGAGGTACGGGGGGCGTTTGTTGACTGCCGGAGGGCCTGACCGCCGGCGATTTTGCGGCGAAGGATTCAAGCCCTTACAGCCCACAAAGGGCGGAACTCTGACGCACTCGCAGTCAGTGGCCATGCAGGTGGAATCAAGAAAGTATGCGCAGATGGTCGAACAAAGGTGAGGGCGGCAGTAGTAGATAGCAGATCAACTTATCTGAAACGGTGGCTCGCTGGCTCACCATGCTTCGGGATGTTTATGCTTTCGCCGGCTTTTGCACCGCTAGCACACTTGCCTCCCGAGCATACCCACAAAGGAATGGTTTCCAGGTGACCGCGGAGCAGGCCCTCACAACCGAGTCACGTCTTGTGGAGGGCTTGCCAAAGCCTGTTCCCTTGTCGGAAGAGCCAGCGATTTCCAGGATGTTGCAATGGATAGACGAAGACTGGAAGCGAACAAGGTGCAACCATGACGTCCGTTTCCAAGGCGGTGACTTAAACGTCAGGGTGGCTGGCTTTGGCCAGTGTGAAGCTAACGTCAGGCGAAAGATTGAAATCGTGTAGAGCAAGTTCATCACAGCACTTGATGTGGCTTGGCGGGTCATGTATAGTTAAAACATCGCGCTGCGCTTGTGCGATCTTACCGTTCCGGTCTCTGGTAGATCGGCAACCCTACAGAGCGCCGTTGAAAGAAAGCGTCCTTTTGATTGCAGCAACGCCCATCTGATTGCTTGGCGTTTAAGATCTGGCAAATTCGGGTCCTTTGCCATATTGTTTGAGATCCAGACGGCCCTCGAATGTCAGGTGTGAACGCCGACTGTATGCATCAATCCGCATTTGCCACTCTAAACATACGCCATGCGCCCTTGAACTTAGTTGGTTAAGCCGGCATCTACTCCGCGACACACTGCAAATATCTCTTCAACAAGGCCGGCCTTTCAGCGAACGATCAGGCACCGGCCTACTGTGCAGCTCACGCCTTATACTCGTGAATGGTCCAGAGCCATCACGGCCGATTCGAACGCTTTTGGCCCCTGCACCGATCATACAACATCGACTGAACGGAAAACCTTATAAGCTCGACAGCTGTTCGCCACCCTAGGAAGTCGCCACAACGTTGCCAGATGCCACGAAGCCCACAGGGGAGCGGTTCGCCGGCTGGCGGCGGGCAAAGCAACTTCAGTCGCTCTTCTCAGAACACACCGCTCGTGATCGTTTCTGAGCAAGGTCGACACGATGAAGCATCACGACGAGTAGTCCGTGCGCAAGCAGCTCGCGCAAGTGCTGCGCAAAGTCGACTTACCAGAGCTCGCAATCGAGACCAGCGTGAGGGTCGAGGCGGGGCGCAATCTCCAGGTGAACAATTGCTCGTCTTTGGTCCTCAAGAACCCTCACAACCTAGCTACGTCGCACCACCTGAGGCGGATGTGTCAGGCCAGCCGCCTTTATTGACCTGGCTAGGTGGCTCACCATCTGCCGCAGGCATATCTGGCCAGGCATTAGCACAAGGCGCTTCCGCGCTCAATACGAGTCCGCCAACACAAGAATCAGGCGGTCCACCATTTCAGTCACTTTTTCAGAATACTGGTGGAGACGGCGGCCGGCAGCTGCCCATGGCCGTTCCTCGTGGGTTTGCCACTCTGAAGCAGAGGGTCGACATCTCCAGCGAGTTTCTCACGCTGATCAGCCGAACTGCTTGCTTCGATTTTGGTAGTCCAGGTGTCGAAGCCAGACTACACCAGCTCATCCTCGACTTGATATTGTCATCAGCAGGCGCAGGCATGAGCAACTTGATGGTTCCTGGCCATCCAATTCAAGGTCACCTCCGGATAGCATGCACTTGCCTGACCATATTCCAAGGCCAACGTGCCGACGGCAAGAAGTTCGCAGGGGATCCCAAATACAATGCAGGCTTGATGGCAGCATGGTCGGAAGTTATTATGATGGATCAGGTCGCTCTTACCGAGCCGAAAACGGCACAAGCCTCTCTTTGGGCGGTTTTCATCATTAGCGTCACGACTGGCGCAGGAGCTGCAACAAGTATTTTTCATCAGCTGTTACACACACTCTTTCAAGACTTGAACGTCCGAGTGTGGGAGCATGTCAGAAGTATTCTGCTGGAGTTCATCTTTCCGGTGAGCTTCCTGGATGAGCCTTGCCGAAACTTCTTTGACGGCCTTCAAAGCCTACGCATCGGCCTTCAATGATTTCGTTGATTGCCGCGCTGAATTTCGATGCTATTGCCATCTCTCGTGCAAGCCTTCCAAGTGTCTCTGGAGGGATGTGTTTCTTGGTCGCTGAGGTCCCTCGAAGAGTGCCTTAGGGTCTGCATTGCATGCATGCGTCATATTCTTTGCTTTTAAATTCAGGCATGCCTTTGGGTGGTCCTTCATTGTTAGATGTTGCGGACGGGCGGTTGACGGATCATGACGCTTTGCTGTTTGCGGATCACACAAGGATGGTAAGGCCCAATTGGAATCAGCTCAAGTCGTTTGGAAAATGCACATGCGAGACTGCATGGCGCCCGAATATTCCATGGCAGATGCCCTTGGTGCAGGATGAAGAGCAGTTTGACAGCCAAGGTCGTGGTCTATGATTCTGATCTCGATGGGAATCCTGAGGTTCTTATGAGCGCTAGGAGGAAGGCGCTAATAGCGGATCCCGAAAGGTGGTGACGCTGAATCGAACGAGTCAGAACCATATGTCTAGTCGTTAGTCGCAAGGGATATGGCGCGAATCAATGGTGCGGACCATCCTCCAGTATTTGACTTCCCGCATCGACTTGGGATTAACCCATGATGGCGGTCAAGAAGCATTTCTGACAGACAATCCAGATAGCAGACCAAGCAGAAATAGTGAGAGTCAATGGCCAAGCATGCGTAGCGCACAGAACGATTTCGTTCCCATGTCTGAATATATCACCCTGGCCCACATCAGACAATTAGCCTTTGCATTTACCGCATTGGGTAAGGTGCCACAACAGTGCGGTGCGGTCTCGCCTCAGTTCACCGTGCGAAAAACAACAAAAGACAAAGCGTTAATCGATGTAACACCGTTGCAAGGAGATGGCGTGAGAGGTGCAATAGGTCGCATCGTTCTCTGAGAATCGGTGCAATATCGATGTCCGGGTGTGCGAAGGCTTCGGTATTCGACGAATCTCAACGCTATCCCAACGGAGAAAGTTGTCCGGCGCCCAGTGATGACGAAGGGGAAGTCACCAAGCCTGAGTACACTCCTTCGCCTTTTTCGTAAGCCGGCATGGCTGAGTTTTGACGAACTGCTCGGTATCGAGACTCCAGCAGTCTCTTGCAAGAGCAGAAGAAGGTTTAGTGTTTGGTGTAGCGTTCTGTGGTGAACCCGCCATGCCGGAACCTTTTTCACTAATCGGACCATGCCGACTATAAGCCAGAAAACTTGCAAACCGACCGGAGAACCAGGCCGGCCGAGAAGATTCCGCCGCTGTATGACTCTCCACAATTCGGTTAGGAGTTTGAGGCCCGAAAGAAGAAATAAGCTAGCCTTTCGTTATAGAACAAGGGGGTTATGATCAGGGAACGAACCGGGCGTGGAATGGGGGAAAGTGAGAAAGGAAGATGCTTCTTACAGTATTCTGATCCATCTTACTTATGCGTGTCCCTTGGTTGTCGTTGCGGAGGTTCGGCCTTTGAGGCCACAGCATGCCAGAAGCCAGGTATGCACCCTGTCCTCATGACAACATCGAGCGCTTAGGGCATCTCGCTTGCCGAAGTTCTTCTCGGTTGAGGCTGAAAGCGCAGTAGATGTCCTACGGTGTCCTTGACCAAAATTACTGCTGCCAGGGGCAGGACGTCATTGTCCTAACCCAAGTCATTGATATCTTCCCAGACTTCCCCGCCGCCGCACAGTGCTATCCAAACCACTCTCCTCTACAGCACATTTGCCTTCCACATTGTTGTTTTCCAGCTTTCGAACGTTGCGTCAGTCAATGCTAGCGGCTGTGCTAGACCATCTTGGCCGCCAGCTACAGCATCCTGGTGCTTCTTTGCGTGAGTCCCTTGGTCGTACTCAGACTGCGAGGTTCGACTGTTCGTCTTGTCGTCAGAAGACGATGCCCTCGACGAGATTGAGAACCGCCGTTTGAGCGACCTTAGCGACTCGCCCAAGGAACGACGGCAGGGGTTTGGAGACTGCTGCTGAAGAGGCTCTTCGGACACAAGGTTCTCCTGAGTGCTCAGCTTTGACTCCACGATGCCACGTTTACGTGTGTCATCCGTGCCTGTTTTCAACTCAGCTGCGAACGGGGAAAATGTGGACTTCCGAGCCACATACCAAAGTCGCGACAATGATATCGAAACGTCGCATACGGCTCGTCCGTCGGGTCTATCAGGGCGTAAGTGTAGAAGCGTCGTGGGTCTTGCTTCTTGACAACGCCAATTGCGTCCATTCTCAGGCGGGTTAGCGGTGTTGTTGCCGATCTCACACCAATAGTAGGTCGCACTTACTGGATACCACCGGCACCAGCCTCATCGAGGTGTTCGACAGTATATTGGCGATGCTCCCGCTTCCTTGCTTTTGCACGAAACACACGAATCTCAAACGAAGGACCACACTCACTCACATCACCTTCACGCGCAAAAAACAGTCCCAACTTCTGGCGAGAAGGTACCCTGCCCTCCTCGAGTGTCTCGCCCGTTCTCACCTCAACCGGAATGAATACAGTCACACCCCTCCATTCGTCTTGCGCCCCGCAACCCCATGCAACCTGGAACTTACCTGCGACGTAGAGCTTGAAGTAAAAGAAGCGGATATTTGACTCCTTGGGCGGCGGACGGCAAGAATAGCGAATCCAAAACTGGCTGCAAGAGTAGATGGGTATGATTGCGTCGACGGCGTTCGAGGTCTCTGAGGGTTTGTGGTCGGCAAGGTGGTATTCGGGTATTCTCTTCGCGTCGTCCTGAGAGACCAGTGCGATGCGGATACCTTGGATCTTAGGCATTGCGTTGGATTCGATGGCGGTCCTTGGTGTATCAAATGCGACAGGCGGATTGTGTATGGTCAGTGAGTTGTGTAACTGGATAGGCGGCGTTTGAAGTGCTTTTGTGAATTTGGAGGTCGGAGGTCGGGCGACGAAGTCGATTTAACTTAGGAAGGAACGACCTAGTGATGCAAAACTAGTGATGCAGAAGAGGGAAGCTCACAGCAAAATCAGGCTTCACTCACCGTACGTTCACAAGGAGGAATCTTAGCATTGGCGGCAGGCGAAGCGATATTATCATATTCATGGGTATGGGTATCAGTCGTAAAGGAAAGAGAGCTCAGCTACTCATCGTCACTACCATCATCCTCTTCATCATCCTCATTGGCACCATTCTGCTCGTCTCTCCTAGGTCTTCCTCGTTTCTTCTTCTCGGCACCCGCCTCGGCCTGCTTCTGACGATCCGTAGGCCTTTCGCCGACACCCAAAGAACGAGCAATCCTCCTTTCCAGATCTTCTCCCTCGGCATCCTCAGGGTCACCGTACACAGCCTTGGTCAAGCCACGGACGCCGGAATCGCCAATTTCCACCTTCGCCCTTGACCCAAGAATCCATGAGACGTCCTCCTCGCCTCCTGGACCCGTTTCCTTGATTCGTACAATGTAGCCGTCCTTTTCCATCCGCTTCATTAGTGCTGCAGGCTTCTCGTAGCCTTCGATTGGGGTGTTGTCCTCTAGATGTAGACGCTTCAGGTAACGTTCGAATTTGCTGTCATTCAAAGAGCCGCCGTGCAAGGAGATCAGTGCGACAATTACACTGTAAATGCCGGTGTACTGGCCCTCGGCTCCTTCTGTTGGCACAGCTGAAGGAGGCAGAATTTCTGGGTGGTGGAATTCGGAAGGTAGGATTGATGTCAGCACCCAGGAAGCGGTGCTTTTATTTGCTTTGTCGTTCTTTGCGGCCGCTGTTCAATGTCAGTAAGCCTTGTTGCTACGCCCCAGTCGCTGGAACATCTGCACTCACCTCGCCTCTGCTGCAATGTGACCTTCTCTCTCGCCGGCAGCTCCACCATTTCCATTCCAAACACCGACCTTAGCTCCTGTTGCGCCTGTTCGAAAACCTTCTTGAACTGTCGACCTTGACTTCCAAGAACCTTCTCGCTGATATCTGCTCTTCGAATTGGTCGTCTTTGATATTCACATGCGAGTGCCAACCGAACAAACTTCTTCACCATTTGATCCGCTCCACCATCTACCTGCGTGACCGAGTCGCCATTGTATGTATCTTCTTCGTCTTCTTCTCCGGCTGATGCTGAGAGCCTTCGACGTTGGGTTGCAGGTTCGGGTGAATTATTCGCTGATTCTTCGTCGTCCTCTGGCTGCTTTACAACTCGTTAGTCTGTATGTATTGGATGTCTCCGTTTGCTATGAACTTACAACACGTCTTTTGCGCTGAAGTCGCGGCATGTCGGAGCTAAGGAGAGCGTCTTGACCGAAAAGACGAGTATTTGTTACATGCAGTATTCAGTAAAACAAATCACTTTCGAACCGCGTCTGTTTCGCGTTTAACATGTGACGTCGGGGTAAGCTGCAGCTGCAACGGCAGACTTTCCTTACCTGCGACAGGCAAGCAACTTCACAAGCGCCGACAGAGGACAAGAATCGACCGAGCAATCAATCACTTCACAAACACCACTACAATGGTACGTATCGCACAAGCACTCTCTTGTAAATCAATTCGACATGACTAACAGAGCGCTTCCAGGCCGACAAACTCCGCACGCAGCAGCAGCTCGAAGCCCTGCAGAACAAATATATCGGCACCGGGCACGCCGACACGACCAAGCACGAGTGGACGTCCAACATCATGCGCGACTCCTACGCCTCATACCAAGGCCACCCGAGCATGTTGCTTTACATGAGCGTGGGCATGGGAACCAACACCGAGGCCGTGCGCCGCCACTGTATGGAATCGATGGTGTTGCCTGTGGGACCGCCGCCGGAGACGGAGGATGAATGAGGGGGACAAGAGACATGCAATCTTTGACGAAAGTGTCATCTGTTGTCTTCAGATATGGGATGAGAGCTTTGGGTAAGTCAGGACCAGAGCCGGAAAGCCACACGATACCAAAACAGCGTTTGAAATGGGAAAAGTGCCACGAGGGGTGAACGGCTGGGGTGGCATACGAGCGATGCGTGAAGAAGAGGGCGCATGTGCTGTGCACGGAATTCAGACTGCCCTATCGGGCGAGAGCGGGTCATATATATACGCCTGTATCCGATAAACCTGGGCCTCTGGGGCCTGGTAGAGGCGGGCCAAACACCACCGCTATGCAAGAAAAGCACACCCAGTCCTCCCTGGTCCATTTCTTACGCCTTTATGCCGGTCTGATAGCCTCCGTTTAGCTGATAGTCGATACCATGATCGTCCTTGTATTTTCTTCAGTCACTCTCGCTGCCGGGACCGTTTGGTCTGTCATCGTCCTCCTCCACGACATCGTCACCGGCCACATACATCACCTCGGCCTTCTGCAAAATAGTCCGCACGACATCGTTCCTCGGGTCCAGCAGATCGATGGGTCGCAGACGAGCCTTGTTCCTTGATTTGGGATCGCATCCAGCGTCCACCAGAATCTCCACCAGGGCCTTGCCCTCGCCATCCCACTCAGGCGGGGTCAAGCCGTTGACATAGCGCACTGCGGTGTGTAGGCAGGTGTCACCCTCGCGCTTCTCTTTGTGGTCGATCTCGACGCCTTCCTGGTCGAGGATGATGTCGAGGATGTCGTAGGCGCCGTACTGAGCAGCAACGTGCAAGCCGCTGGCGCCGAGGCTGTCGGTGGTGGTGTTGAGGAAGTTGGCGATTTTGTTGGCGTCGGAGGAGAGAGGTGGCTGGGCAAGCAGGTCGTTGAGGAGAGTGGTGTTGTTGCGACGGCAGGATTCGAGGAGCAGCTCTTTCGGGGTTGCGCCGTCGTCGGACATGGTTGCCTGAGTATGGAGGGGTTGTTGATTTCAGGAGGTGTTGAGGGTGCGCGGTTTGGAGCAAGGTTGGACGATTACTCAGTGGGTGGAAAGTTGCTCTTGCCGGTGTTGCTGGATGTGAAGATTGCTTTCACGGGCGTGAAGTAGCAGGTTTTTGTTTGGTGGTAAGTGTGTAGGATGAGCGAATGCTCTCGCACGGCCTCATCAGCAGCACTTCCAAAGGTGAAACAAGCGGTCCCCTGCTGCCAGCGTATGCGGGGCGGGCTCAAGCACTGACGATCGACTTCGCAAAGTTCCAGAAGCCTTTCACATGCAATTCTAAAGACAAGACATCCCACGACCTTTCCCACCTCACAGACCAATTTCTTTTGCACAGTCTCGGACACATTCGCCAAGATGCTGTTATGTGAGTTCTTCTTTTTTATCAGCCTTCTTGCATGTGGGTGCAAAGCTGACACCGACCGCAGTCTGCCCTTCATGCAGCAATATGCTCACCATTTCAACACTCAAGCACCATGAACTTGCACCCTCCGACCAAGTCCACGCTGGCAAAAACCGCTTCGAATGTCGAACATGTCCCTACCAAATGATCCTCGACCGCCGCTACTACGAGCGCAAGAACATGGAGATCAAGGGCGCAGAAGACGTCCTCGGAGGCGCGGATAGCTGGAAGAACGTCGACAAGACTGAGGGTATGTTACTCCACCTGCAAATGCTGGTGTGCAGTAAAGGAAAGGAAAAATGCTAACATACGCACAGCTAAATGTCCGCGCGAAGGTTGCGAGTGCCGCATGGCCTATTTCAGACAGGTGCAAATTCGCAGTGCCGATGAGCCGTCAACGAGCTTTTACAAATGTGTCGAGTGCGCTACGGAGTGGCGTGAGAACTGATGAGAAGGAAGATCCTGAATTTCGGAACATGACAACAACCAAATCGCAGTGGCGCGCATGGCAGTGGATTGGAGAACCCGATGGCGTCCAATGGAGAAAGATGCTTGCGAATGGCCAGCCGCAGGTTTCCTTTTCATGGCTATTGAAGGACGCAAGGGCACACTTAAGACATGACTGGAGAAAATGAGGGAATTCGCAACGAAGTGGAGAGGTCCCAGGAGCCATGGAAATGCGAAGAATTGGCCTGAAGCAATGCCATATGCAAGTGCTCTTCGTGCTTAAGCAGCAATCCTTCGGCTCAGGCTTAACACATGCCATGACACAGCCGCCGGGCCAGTACAACAATCATTGGGAGACCGCGGCTTCGATGCGCCATGGTATGGCCCAAGATGTCGAGCAAGAATACACGCCCCTAAAGAGTCAAATAGGGACCAGCCAAATGGCAAGACAGAGATTTACAGGTCGATTGACCACAACGCCATATCCATTCCATACCCTCCTAGGAAACTATGAAATTGCGTGCATGTTTTCTTTGCAAGATGATTGAGCGTTAAAAAGAAGTATCGTTCGAAGCCATTCTTCCACTTTTGCTGAATCGAAAATTAGAAAACGTAGTGGTAGTACAGCAGTACAGCAGTACAGCAGCAAAGCAGTAAAGTAGTAAAGCAGTAAAGCAGTGCTTTGGGTGTTGTCGCGACAAAGCGTATTCTACACATGCGATCCACTCTGTCAATTTCTGTGCCGTTAGCTTAAGAAATTCACCACCTCCTATGTGATGGTTTCCAAAATATTAATGCTCGGAAGCGGCGAGTATATACATCCGACTCCGTCCCCGTTCGTCGCTTGCTGGGGATCCACAGGATCGAAGCTTGGCCGCTTGGAGAGATGACGTGCAGCGAATGAGGTACTCGCACAGGGTCTCTTTCTGCCTTTCGCTGTTGGGCAGTGCTTCGGAGCGAATGCGAGGAGTGCATGTATGCATAGAGTATGGGCAATAATGACACCTTGACGCTGCCTCTCACCGGCTTTCACCAAACATTTCATGCCCAGGAACGAACTCTTTGCGCCGCCTAGTGGAAAACCTTAACACTTCGAAGCCCTCGGAGCTGGTCCATGTGTCTTGGACGAGTTTGTCAGCGCTGCGACTTGGAGCGACGTGCGCGGAGCCGTGAATGAAGAAATATCCCCTATCGGCACCCTCTCAGCGACCGAAGGAGGAGAGTTGAAGAGCATGAACAACCAACCGCCAGCCGGTGGTCCACCCTCGGGCATGGTGCAAACCACCCCGCCAATGTTCGGCACCGGGATGCCCCAAATGCCTCAGGAAATGCGCGGCGATTTTGGACAGGGTTCGCAATGGTATCAGAACGACGACTACGGCTACGACGACGGTGACGGCGGTGCTGCTGAAGATGGCGATGGCAATACGCGCGACCCGAAACGCCGGCGCATTGCAAGAGCTTGCGATATGTGCCGCAAGAAGAAGATCAAGTGCGACGGAAAGATGCCAAAGTGCAGTCATTGTGAGAATTACAAGACAGAGTGTATTTTCACGCAGGTGGAAAAGAAGCGCGCACCACCAAAGGGAGCGAAATATATCGAAGGATTGGAGAACCGGTTGGGTCGAATGGAGAGCTTACTGCGACTGAGTGGCTTGCTTGCCGAGGATGATGGGAGAACGGATCTTGGGACACTCGAAAAGAGGCTGCAAGAACGCAGTCAAAGTGCCGCGAGAAGCAATGCGACCAGTCCACAATCGCAAGCATCACCGGCAACCGCTGGAGGGAGGCCAATCGGCAGCCCGAACACGAGTACACCGTTGAATCAGTCGGTGAAAAGCCCAGAAACAGCCACATCCACAGAAGACGCGCCCGCTCAGGGAGCCAAAACAACCGAGAATGTGGATGCTTTGGCAGACCAAATGTGCAGCTTGATCACCAACAATGCTGGCGAGACGCGGTACATTGGTAGTTCGTCCGGCTTCTCGATTTTCAGCCCGAAAGGTATACAATGGGTCAACACCAAGACCGGAGACAGTTCCTTCCAGCAAATGATAGCAGCAGCAGCTGAAGACGGCAACAAATTCGATCACTGGAAGCCCGAAGTTTTCGACGACTTATTCAGTCGCCGTGTCTTCAAACCACTCCCAGGCAAGCAGGAGTGTTACGAGCTTCTCAAGGATTTCTTCGAAAATTTCAACTTCATGTTCCCATTGTTCCACGAGCCCACGTTCATGCACCTGGTCGAGAAACATTATTCCCTGGACCCTTATGAAGGAAGCGGATGGTGGGCTTCATTGAACGTGGCGCTGGCGATTGCACACAGATTGAGGGTTATGAGCAATGTTGTGGATTCGGAAGAGGACAATCAAGCTTGGGGCTATCTTAAGAACGCGATGGCTGTCATGACCGAGCTGACCATGCGCAATACTGATCTTCTTTCCGTCCAAGCGCTGTTGGGAATGGCTCTCTTCTTGCAAGGCACTCCCAACCCTCAACCGTCTTTCTTCCTGGTCGCGGCCGCCATACGCCTCAGCCATTCGATCGGCTTACACAAGCGAGGATCAGGGTTCAATCTGAACGACGTTGAGAACGAGCAACGCAAGCGTGTCTTCTGGATCGCCTACCTACTTGACAAGGACATTTGCCTGCGCTCTGGTCGGCCTCCCGCTCAAGACGACGATGATATGAATGTCGAACTCCCATCGGAGATACCTCCAGACAATGTGGGAAATATCCCTTTGGCAAATGAATCACCAGACGGCAAGAAGACGATGAACTTATTTCGCCATTTTTGCACGTTCGCTCAGATCCAAAGTCGCGTTTACAAGCAATTGTACAGCGTCAAGGCTTCCCGCCAGTCTGATGGGGAATTGTTAAACACAATCGGCGATCTGGATCAGGCATTGGAGGAGTGGAAGGAGAGCATCCCTCTCGACTTCAGACCAGAGCACGAGATAAAGGCTAACAACACGCCTTTGATTTTGCATGTGGTGGTCTTGCATTTTGCCTATTACAACTGCCTAACTACCATCCACCGGATGAGTGTACATCACGGATACTGGAGTAGCAGACTAAGCGACTACGCGATTCAAGGCCTCAATGCGCGACCGTTGAATCCCAGGGTCTTCATGAGTGCTGCCCTTTGCGTTAACGCTGCAAGAACAAGCATTGGTCTCATTCGGTACATTCCACAAGGAGACTATGCTTGCGTCTGGTGAGTTACCTTGCAAGACTTGACAAATATCGACATTAGCTGACAATGCTCCAGGCTCATTCTTTACTACCCAGTATCTTCGCTGGTCACATTGTTTGCCAACATCCTGCAGAATCCTCATGATGCTCGCGCAAGAAGTGACCTCAAGCTGATGTCATCTGTTGTCAGTTTCCTGACGATGCTCGAGCGTGATGTTCAGGAATCCAACGGCCAGGTCCGCCGCATGCTTTCTGTCTGCGCCGAGTTCGAGCGCATCGCGAAGGTTGTGCTTGACAAAGCCGAGCGTGATATGCGAGGCCGAGGAAAGAGAAAGCAAGCCGAACGCGAACGAGAAAAGGATCGCATGAATGGTGCCATCACCGCCGAACTCGAACGAGGAAAGACCTTGGAGCAAATCCAAGTAGAAACCCAGGCTGCTTATCGCCGCCCCATTCAGACATCAACTCTGCGCGCGACCATGTCACAACCCGGAAGTGCCACAGCCGGAAGCCCTGCCAGCTGGGGAGGCAGCCAAGCAGGAGGCGCGTACAACGGCCCAGGACAGCAACATCTACAAAGTCCCCAAGTCCAACAGGCAACGCCCCAAACAAGCAGCGGGCAATGGAATCCCGCCCCCTTCGCCATGCCAACAGCCAGCAACAGCACGCCCAACCTAGGCAATCCCGACCAACCCATACACCACCCACAAGCCGGCGGCGGCGACATGAACGCCGCACCCTTCCCCACCAGCTTCAACACGCCCAACATGAACGATCCCATGGCCGACTTCGGCATGCCAAACTATACCTCGCCCGAAGTCAGCGCTGGCAACGGTTTCGGCGGATCTTTCCAGCAGCCCTTTGTGCCGCAGGATTTGTGGCAGATGCCCATGACGCTTGAGTGGGATTGGGCGGAAGGGTTGGGGATGGGCAGCTTTACTCCTGGTCCGCTGTTTAATGATCAGGATAGCTTTTTGGGGCAGACGGGTGTGGGTGGTATGTTCGCCAATGGGCAGGATCAGGGAGGGCCGAATAATCAGGGCCAGGGGCAAGGGTAAACAAGGCCAATCCGAGCTTGAAGGGTTCGGTGAAGTATCACGATTAGTTACGATGCGAATGATTGCGCAAGGTGTTTTTGGCGAATGGCTGTCTTTGATGGAGAAGCAGCTGGTGGGATTGGTATTGCCTTGTGCTATTGCACGAGTATAGATTCAGAAGTGTATCATACGATGAGATATCCACTCTAAGAGTTCTCTCACTACCTTCTATTTGCGTATATACTTTAATCCTCTATATCCATGCAAGAGCGCCTTTCATCTCACTTACAGCAGCAAGGTGTGAGTAGCTAGCTGCAAGGGAACAAGGAAGGAAGTAGCCGAACGGGCCTCCCGCTCCACACCTAATTCGAAGCTTCGCGCGCCGGAGCAGCGTCTCGCAGTGCCTGCCTGCGCCTGCCTGCCGTTTCAATTGACACCGCTACTGCTACCCACCCATTGCTCCCTCCCCACCTGGCGCGACCTCTCTCCCTCTCCTCCTCCTCCTCCTCCCTTCCTCTTCTCTTCCCTTTTACTTCCACCTCACCTCCACCATCACACCCGCCCACCCGCCCATGCTGACTCGTCCTCCGTAACCTCTACCCACCCGTCCACGCCCAACACCTCTCTCCGCACTCTCTCCTCCGCCCGCCGCCTCTTCGCTCCCGCTCGCGACCCTTTCCACCACCGTACGCCCTGCCCCACTTCCCCAACAGCTTCGCGCGCGCCCTGACTTACCGACTGACACCATTCAGCTTATCCACACGCACGCACACACACGTCCACCTCTTCTAACCTCCCACCAACACCACCACCCTCACACATTCTCTCTCTCTCACCTCACACCTCGCCACTCTCAACCTCGATCATGTCTTCTGAGGACGTCCAATCCCCGCCCATCGACGGCGTCGACAACATGGCCGACCAGTTCTCTGGCCTCAACACCGACGGTGCCGAGCACCCGCGCACCGAGGAGGAGTACAACCAGGCTCAGCTCACTCTCCGCGCCGTCGTCACCTCCAAGGAAGCCGGTGTGATCATCGGCAAGGCTGGCCAGAACGTCGCCGATCTTCGCGACAAGACTGGTGTCCGCGCCGGCGTTAGCAAGGTCGTCCCGGGCGTTCACGATCGCGTTCTGACCGTCACTGGATCTCTCGTCGCTATCGCCGATGCCTACGGTCTGGTTGCCGACTGTCTCGTCAAGGGCGCGCCGCAGATGGGCATGGGCGGCGTAGTCGCCAACCCCAACACCCACCGTAAGCTTGATCTTTTACAATTGTGCCTCACACCCAATCACTGACCAATTTCAGCCGTTCGTCTCCTCATCTCGCACAACCAGATGGGCACTATCATTGGCCGCCAGGGTGCAAAGATCAAGCAAATCCAGGATGGCTCCGGTGTTCGCATGGTTGCGCAGAAGGAGATGCTTCCTCAGTCGACCGAGCGCATTGTCGAGGTGCAGGGTACCCCGGATGGCGTTCAGAAGGCTGTCTGGGAGATCGGCAAGTGCCTCGTGGACGACGAGCAGCGTGGCTACGGCACTGTTCTCTACAGCCCGTCTGTTCGTGTCCAGGGCAGCGGTGTCGGTGCTCCCACCAACGGTTCCGGATATGGCGCTCCTCGCAGCTTCAACCGCACCGGCAACGGCGCCGACTTCACTGCCTCCTCGCCTCCTCCTTCTTACCCTGCTCGCGCGGACGTCGGTTCCAGCGGCCTTGGATCGCCCACTGTCGAGGAGGGCGAGGGTATCCAGACCCAGAACATTTCGATCCCTGCCGATATGGTCGGTTGCATCATCGGCCGTGGCGGCAGCAAGATCAGCGAAATCCGCAAGTCCTCTGGTGCCCGTATCAGCATCGCCAAGGCTCCCCATGACGAGACTGGAGAGCGCATGTTCACCATCACTGGCGGCCCGAGCGCCAACGAGAAGGCGCTCTACCTACTCTATGAGAACCTGGAGGCCGAGAAGATGCGCCGTAGCCAGATCCCGGAGGCAACCGCATAGGCTGTTGGCACCTTGTCCTGATCGCATTCACACTGCTGAAGTATGATGCACTCGTCGGGGACGTTCCAGACGTTCGTTCCGTCGAGAGTATTCAAACAACAGCGGCTCTCTTCCTCTCTCCATTCCGTCGACCTTCAACCCTCTCTCAACACTGGCACCTTTTCGTGACGCCTAATGATTATGACAACATGCATGCTTCGACGAGTTACTTTCGAGCAAGTCGAGTTTCCTCACCAGCCTCTCCGAGACGTCTGACCCTCCACCTTCTCAAACCCCCGACTCTCACCTCGACAACCGATTACGACTGGAATTACCCAAAAGCTGGTAGCGAAGCTGGCTGCTGGATTATTGCTTGTTTGGTGCTGGATGCTTTTCACGCTCCCCAGTCACAAATGGCATTGTTTTCTGTGTTTTTTCTGGTTTGGCTTGCCCAACTTGGCTGGCGAAGAGAAAATCGTGGCTTTGCATAGCACTATACCATTTTATCTTGCTTTTCTGATGGGGAAAACGCGGCGAAAGGAGGCGAAGCGACATGTGTAAAGCGTTTTTTATGGGTTCTTCTTTATGCTTTTGATTTTCTTTCTTCAATTACCCCAATATGAGGCCTTTTTTTCTTTTTTACTCTCTCGACTTTTACTTTTACTTCTACTATTACCAGGCTCAGATAGGGATGGCATCGAATTCCTCGGCTTGTTGGACTTTTATCAAGTACATGGGTCTAGGGTTCGTTAAAAAATATCAAAAGGAATTATGAACTCTGGCAATCGTTGTTTGGCTTTTCCTTTTCATGTTGTCTGCCTTGTCTTATCTACCTTGTCTAACTTGGCGAGAGAGGGGGAGAGAGAGAGCTTGAATATCTCTTTTCACAATGTACAAGCTCCCCTGTTGTTGTTGTTGTTGTTGCTTGCTATCGGCTGGATTCAAATGTGGTTGCGGAAGCTTCTACGACGCGAGGACGTCTGCGCCAGACTCGTATACCGAAGCTCTCCGTTCTCGAACAATGCGGCAGGCATATCTGGTGGGTGGCAGGGTGCATTTTACATCGGTATCCCGGACGCAGGGGTTATTCATTCGTACGCAACTTCCGAGCATGATGCACATCCCCCGTCCGATCACATGAGCCACTATCACTCGCCCTAAGGATCCCTACCTGTCTGCCTGACATGCATCAAGCAACTATATCGCAACTTGCAGCATTTCGTTGCTGCTTCCGCTTTCTGTGGTCTTCGGGGATTTTTGCTGGTACGCTAAAGTCATCAAAACCACAAGTGATAAGAAAATCAACACAAAACAAAAACAAGCCACATCCACATCCTGACCCCTGGCCTGGACTGGCGCCAGCCCCGAACCATGCTCGTGGGGCTTTCTACGTAGGCGAAGAGAGGTACCGTGGGAGCCGTGGGAGGGGATGTTCGGGTGGGAGTATTCGTGAAGATTCGCTCAAGAGGCTCGGAGGTAACTTTCGATTTCATCTTTGGTGTGCAATTATTTGGAGGCGCAGAGCGCACAGTACCATGGCTTGCGGTTTCTGGTTTTCTCGCTTCTTTGCTTGGCCTTTGCTTTTTCTTTGCTGTTCTTTACTTTGCCTTGTTTACCACGGTAGTACTGCCAGCGTATTCTACCTAGGTAGTTAAGGAAACCGACAAACTCGATCGATTTCACCGCCGTGGTTATGGCGAATGCTTATTTACTGACGTATATGTCTGGGTCTGGTGCTTCTTTTTCCTCATCGCCTCTGTGATGCTGACTGACCATGTGCTGGTTCCGACGTTCTCCAAATCCGTCATCTGCACTCCTGCCCTCTCCCCCGCCGTGGCGTTCTTCCCACGCTCCTCCGACTCCTTCGGATTTGGCGTCGCTGTGGCGTTGGTTCGCACGTCGCCATTACCGTACATGGTCGAAATCGCACTATTGCCGCAAAAACGAGCAATTGCGTGGTAAGCTTTCGCGCCTGGCGTGTCGGGTGGAGTCGCAACGAGATTGCGGTCCCAGAGTCCCAAGGGCCCCGGCGAGGGCAAGACTTGTGGGCTTTTCTTGTTCGCTGTTCCCTTGGGTCCCTTGGTGATGATGGTTCTTGGTCACCTTTGGCTCGCGCGCCGCGCCAAAATCCCCGTATCAGGACCTCACTACTGCAGTTATCGTCCAAGCTTAGTACCGGCGTTCTACGCTTCCAAACGGCGGCCATGCACGCACGCGTGCACACATGGCGTTCCTCTTCTTTTCTCGACGGTGGCTCCTTTCTGTGGATTGTGGATCTTGCTTTTTGGAGGCTGCCGTCGGTTTGTGGGAGTTTCTATTCGATGTCGGGGTGCGGAAGCTAGTGGGTGTCTGCAGATGTCACATTTCGTGGTTCGGAGGGAGGTTTGGTGCCATGTTTTGGGGTGGATGTTCTGGGTGGGTTGCGTGGAGAATTATTGAATGGCTTGGTTTTGGTAGGTAAGGGGGACTTGGGGCTTGATTGTAAATGGATTGATGCGTGGTACTGATGTATGGATGGGGTGTTCGGGATTGGGGGGGATCTGGTTCTGGTTCTTATGAGGTTGTTGAGGTTGGTTGTACGGCATCTATTCTGATCTTCCTGGTTTTCGAAGCAAAGCCTTGAATCGCTGAACGACATGAGGGCTCCCCCCCTTGAGCACCTCGAGCTTACCTACTGCTTGACGGACTTTGCTTTCTCCTCAGCATCAAGCAGTCGTTTCCCGTTTTCCTGCTTCTGGTGCTGCTTCTCCTGACACGGCATACAAACCACAAGACCACACTCCGTACATTCCAGCGACGTGATTGATCCGGGCTGCTCGCTAGCCTCACCAGCTCCAACCGAATGATCCATCTTGCTCGTCTTTCTGCGCTTGCGCTGGGAATCTGAGTTCTCCCTTACCTGGAAAGGCGGTCTTGCCGTCACCTTTGAGAAGCAGCGATTACACTCCGCCCTGGCGAAATTGCCGTACTGACTGCCATCTTTGGTCTTGGAATACTCCCGGAACTCACAGAAATGATGCGAACATGACCACACCTGGCTTACTAGCGGCAGTTCGGGCTCTTCGCCAAAGTCGCCAGACATGGCCCAACGTGCCTCACCTCCGGCATCGAGGTCGACAAAGCCGGACCTCCTAGGCGTGGCGCTGGGCCTGGTGCTTGCAGGCGTGGGATACATTGTGGGCGCGGTAGCGACACTTCCAGTTGACGAGCGCCTGACTAGAGTCCGAACAGCTGTTGTTGTTCGGTTGAGCAATTGGAGGACTGACCGCGGTGGCATTGGTGGAGCCGATGGCTGCGGATGCGGTCTAGTGTCTTGTTTCGACAGCACTGCGGTGTCTCTCCCATCGCCGCTTGAGTTGCTGGAACTTCCTGGTTCGTTAGCCACGACATCTGTCTCCATTTTCGCCTTGTTATCGTTGTTGTTGGGGCGTTGGGGACGTATGATATAGGCAACCTCCTCTTGGACACGGCGGCCTTCGTCTTCCTGGTCATCATCGTCATCGCTGTCGGAATCATCGTCGGAATCATCGGTAAACTGACTGTCATCGGAATCATCTTCGCTGGATTCGTCTTCCGGAATACAAGCGCCATCACACTCGGTAAGCGACAGGCCGCAGCCGTAGCAGAAGTGAGCACCACAAACACACGACATTGCAGGACAGCCGTACATCTTCCTCACAGCTCGATTGCAACGAGGGCATTGTTTGATCTTGAACTTGGCAAGCATGGCCATTTCTTCTTTCTTGGCTGATGTGTCACAGGCTCCCTGGTGTGCGATTTGGCGACAAGTAAGGCATATGTCCGTGTTGCATTTCTTGCACTGGAACTTCGTCTGCTGTGCGAGCTTGGAGTTGTCGTCAGAGGGCATGTCTCGCTTGGGAATGAAGGCGGAACAGGTGGGCACTGGACAGTAGACTCTGTCGTCGGTGAGCCATTCCTCGAAGGCAGCACGGTAGGCGTGGAGGGTGGATTCATCGAGGTGGTCGATGATAGTGTGAAGTTGAATGAGACCGTGGCATTCTGGTGGCGAGAAGCCGCTCTTTTTCGCGATGGCGTTCTCGAAGGAGGTCTGAAGGCAGCAGACACACCATTTGCTCGAGCATTTGCGGCAAGGGCGTATCAACTTTGTAGTATCAACCAACTCGCAGCAGATGATACAATCTGACTTCCGAGGATCCGCAGGTGGTCTCGCCATCGATGGTGGCAGGACCGCCATGTTAAAGCCTTGACTGGGTGGCAGTGGTCAAGATTTCAATGGTGACAGTGGTAGGTATAAGAAGTCGTGGTAGTGAGAAGAAAAGGAAAAGACTTTCACGTGATCATTTTGTAAAGAGCGTTTGTTGGCTTGCCAAAGGAAGGAGCGATCAAGTGGACGACGCAAGACGACGCAAGCATCGTTGGCTGCCTCAGGTCGTCGGAATGGTTGTATTCACTTTTACAAACAAATCGTTAGGAGCTGGAAGAAAAGGATCATTGGATACTTGAAACTACCCCCAATACGATTATTTATGGCTTCAGAAGATCTTTCGCCCGCGGTTTTAAATGCCTCGTTGGCATTGGGTGGTTCCAGAATCGTTGATGTTGATGCGGAAGTGGACTCACGACTGGAACATGCTGCTACTCATCAATAAGGACAATCAGACTCGAAGACGATTCCAGAAATGACCTCTCAATCATAGAACATGTTCACAATCACGTACCTAAATCGTGACTAAGTATTTCTGGAGCTTTAACAGTTCGCTCAATTCGCTAGCCCCACTTGTAGCATCAACATCAGCTATCTACTTGTACGCCGCGGCAGCCATTGCCACCGATATATACAAAGAAACAATACATGTCAATGTCATAATCTATCATGAACCATCTGAGTCACGCCTCAAACGATCGAAAAATCAAGTCATACCAATCTAGCATTCGATCGCCTAGTCCAGTAAACCTACCCGTGACTCAGCTACAGTTAAAGCACGCGATTGGCCCCACACCAGCTATGCTCGCACTCGCGCCCTTCATCATACAAAGTATAACGAGCAACAAGTAGCTATATATCAGACCTCACCTCCCCTCCCATTGCTCAAAACTAAACTCCCCCAAAAGTCCAAACCCCAAATCCAAACCCCATCCCCCAAAAATTAAACAACAAGAACAACATCAAAAATGCCACCCACCCCCCAAATCGACCACATAATCATCCTAGTCCCCTACGCCACCCTCCTCCACCCCCCACCCTGGCTAACAGCCTCCTTCACCCTCTCCCCCGGCGGCCAGCACGCCGACGGAAAAACCGAAAACCGCCTAATCCTCCTCGCCGACGGCTCCTACATCGAGCTCATAGCCTTCATAAACGACGACCCGGCCAAGCGCGCCGGCCACTGGTGGGACAAACCCTACGGCATCGTGGACTGGGCTCTCACCTCCACGACGGAGAAAGCGCCAGATGTGGCGGGGATTAATGAGAGACTTGCTGCGCTGGGTGAGGGGGTGTGGTATGAGGAGCCGAGGGAGGGGGGGAGGAGGAGGCCGGATGGGGTGGAGATGAAGTGGAGGGTGACGTTTCCGGGGGGCGTGGGGAGGGGGGTCGTGCCGTTTTGGTGTCATGATATTACGGAAAGGGAGAGGAGGGTGCCCGGGACGGAGGAGGCGACGAGGCATTTTTGTGGTGCGAGGGGGGTGGCGGGCGTGAGGGTGAGGGTTGCGGAGGGGAGGGGTGGGGAGGTGAGGAGTGCGGTGGAGGCTATTGTTGGGGGAGTGGGGGTGGGAGGAGAGGGGAGGGTGGGGCTTGGGGCGCCGAGAGAGGTTGATGGGTTGAAGGTGCCTTGGGTGGAGGTTGGAGAGGTTTCTGAGGCGAGAGAGGATGCGCTGAAGTTGGAGTTAGTGTTGCAGACGGCGGCGGGTGAGGATGTTCCGCATGACATACGCCAGAAAGTGGGAGAGGGTGAAGTGGCGATCTTGTTTGAGAGGGCTTGAGGAAGGGGCCGTGTCGACCGGTGCCACTCTGGTTGATTCGATGGGATCTGGTGTCGCCGAGAAAGAGTGCTCGGAAGGTCGTAGAGTAACGTTCGGACTTGCGCTGTACGATGGGAACCCGTCAAGCCTGTGAGAGAGAAAATGAATCAAACCCCGTTACATGGCCATCTCCCAATCTAGTTTGTGCCACAATCCTCCTTGACACCTTTGACACATCAAGCAACCCTGCGTCGGTTCACCTCTGGCTGGGCTACACGGCAGGAACGCCTCAAGTGTGCTGTCAAAACGATCAAAATGCAAGAAAAGATCCCTAGTGGCGGGCGTTACACGGTCTGCTTTCGGCACTGAGACGGTGACACGGCGCAAGCCCGACAGGGGGGAGGTGCAGCAGGTGACAGCTGCAGGGCGACATCATCGGGAGGCCTTGTGGGGTTTGTTGATTTCGGAAGGTTTGTGTTGCGTTTCTGTGTAGCAAGGGAAGCCGAGGGGAGGTTCGATGGATGTCATGGCGATGCTGATGGGGAGAGAGGGAGAGAGGAAGAAAAGAGGACAAGGCAAAGTGGGATGTGAAAGAATCTTTTTCTCCAGTTTTGATTTCCAATACACGAAAAGGAAACTGCTAGGTTTGGGTATCTGATTAAAGCGAGAGGAAAAAGAAGAAGGAATAAAAAACCCAACGAGTGATAAAAGCCGCGCGCGCACGCCGTAGTCCAAGAGCCGGTTACTTCTTTCATTAAGCCATTTTTATTTTGTGGCGCCCTGCGCGCACATTGTTGGCAAGAAGCAAAGCCGGCAGCGCGTATTGTAAACGAGGAAAGCGAAAAGTAAAGAAGAACAAGAATGATGAAACCCGCAGTGAATCCCTGTGTCAGACGGTATGAAACTTCGTCGACGACGCCTGATAATCCCCCAATTTAAGCCATCCCGGTCGAACAAACCCAAGGCCGCGACCAGAACGCCAAAATTGCAGAAATATGCCCCAGTAGTAGTAGTTGTACAGCTGATGATGATGAAGTTGTCCCGATGAGGCAGATTGCTCTGCCGGTGCCGTTTGATTGTTTTGGAAATCCAAGAACCCTTGGTGTCGCCACCGATATATCCCAGTCTTATTTTTGTGAAGCCTGAACGCCGATGCCGGAGGAAAAATTGGTTGCGGTGCTGCGAGGTTCCCGGTCGTTTGATAAAGGAGAGCGTGTGTCGCAAGTGTCGGTGTTCGATTTTTTTGGTTGCGATGTTGATGGACCGGGGAGGCAGAGTGAATGATGTCGCTAAGAACGCTGGACGAGATATTATGCAAAGCCAGAAGGAAAAGTAATTTAAAACCGATAGTCGAAAAAAGGATGTCCGAGAAAGCGAGTGTGTTCGTTGCGATGAGTTATAGCCGTGGAGTGCTTGTTGGAGTGATGCTGGAGAGGTTGTTAGTTTGGCTTTCGGCAGTTGGGAGGCGAGCATGCAAGCTTCCAGGAAGTTGGGTGGGTGGGTGGGTACTTACAGGAAAGGCGCGATGCCAATGGCAGCTCCACCAAGCGCGACCATAACTCTCCAGACAACGGGTATAAAGTTTTGCGATGTGTCGACGACGAGTGGTGATGACGATGGAGAGTTGCGCGAAAAAGTACGCAGCAAACAAACAGTCGACGGAGGTGATTAATTTATCGTCTCTTTGGAGGCGGCTTGGGCTTGGGAGTGCCAGTGGTATCGTATGCGCCGCGGCCCATGATCATGTCGGTTTCGGTGGACTCCCGGGTGATCATTGTGAGGGATGTGAAGGGACTGGACGCGGGAGTCAGTATATATTGAGCCAAGGGGTTTGTATGGCGGAATGCAAGTTGCACAAGGGTTGACTCACCTGTAGCAAGGGCAGAGATGTTCCAGGGTTGGGCAAACGGACAGCCTGCGTAGGACAAGCAGACTGGAGATATTTGGTCGTGTGCGATGTGCTGGATTGGCGCTGGAATGCGGCGCGGAAAAAGATAGGGCGGCGCCTCGGTGCGATGACTTTGAGGTGTGCAAAGGAGTGTGAGGGCGGCGAATGGCGCGCGGGTGACGAAGATGCGATTAAAGTAGACTGCGTGTGTGTAGCAGGCGATACGGTGGTGGTAGTGGCAGTGAATGCGGTGGTTGCAGTGGTTGCGGTAGTGATTGCAGTAGTTATTGCAGTAGACGATGAGGTGAATAGACAGACGGGTCGAAGGCGAAGAGGTGGATCGGGTGGAGAGGATGGGTAGTTAGGTTAGGTGAGTAGGTAGGTGGAGAGAGAGGTGGTGAGAGAGACGACCGAACTGGAATGAGGAAAAGAAGGACTAAAAGGGACGCAAGAGAGAGGAAGTGGCCTGGCAGGTATATACCTCCGTGTCGCGCGCGCAATAATGTTCAGAGCAGCGCAATGATGGCACGGGTTGGCGCACTTGCAATCTGCCAGCCAGGCGCGCGGACACGACCCCTGGCCAAGCGAGAGAGACAACAATTTGCTCTGGCTCTTCCTCTAACCTTGAGCGCCAGGCGTGGGCGTCTACGTCAGTGCGCGCGCACACGGCTGGTTTGTTTCGACGGGGAAGCAGACCCGCTAGAGGCTACATGTGAAACCAGCCCCTTTCATCTTTTTTGGCCACGATGCGTTGATGTGCACTGGCTTCAACTGACTCCCTCCTGTCGTCGCCAGCACCTGGCTCCCTCCCTCCCTGCCGGGGCGATCGAAAGGCTAAACGCTAAGCCCACGCCGCCGGATCACACTAATGCCACACTAACGCAGGAACGCCCTTCTACCGCCCGGCATCGAAGCAAATTCATGCAACCAACATGCAACCAGCCCGCCGCCCTGTCACCTCATCGACCTGGTTGTTGGTGGAGTGTTGGTCTCGCTGGCTTGCAGCCAGCCTGCTTTGGGGAGGGGGAAGACGTGCCGCCCGATCTGTCTACAACGGTGCTGCATATGTAGGGTGCGTGTAGGTGTGTGTGTGTCGGGTGCCACCTACATATCCTACCTACATACACATGCTGCAGGAGATCCTTCGGCACCCCAGAACCACCTGCAAACCGTACTGCATCTAGTTACCGTCCATCCGGCCCAAGGTAGTGTGCTGGTGTGTCCGTCATAGCGTGTATATGCAGTAACCTAGTAACCATCTTTTGCTGCCTGTCTGTCTATCTGCCTATGCGTCCTTCATGCATATCACAAACCGCTTACCCATCCCTACCAAACACCGTCACCACCCACCGCCACTCGCAACGACAATCAAGACAATCAACAAATTCAGGCATCTCACCCGTGTGCGACTCGTCGCCCGTCTGATGTGCGTGGTGGTGTGTCATGGACGGCACCCATCCAATTTGCCAAACGAGCCCGGACGTTGCAACCAAACCGCGGCTTGCGCTTGCGCTTCCGTGGCCCAGGGTGCGACTCACGCATTCTCCTGGGACCATCACCCATCCAGCGCTAGAAGGGCGCCAGAAAGAAGCAGAATGTGTCGCGCGCCCTCCAGGCGTCGTCTGTGCAAGGCGTGCGCAGCTCACCTTGCTGGTCGTGGTGCTTGGGGCAGGAATCCTGAGTCTCTGCCAGCATCAGTGCCTGCGTCCGGTGGTCGGCCCATGTCTCCCACAAGATCGCGCGCCCTCGTGTTGCGATCCCTGGCCCTGCTCTCGTCTCGCTTCCCGCGTCCCGGAATTGCCATCGTCTGCCTTGCCCTGGCCTTCGAGAAGCTTTTTTGGATTCCTCCTGCTCTGCTCAGACCGTGAGACTGCTCTGCCCATCCCCATCCCTACCCAAAGCCACGCACGCGACCCGTCAATCCTGACAGCCGCGAAACGCCCTGCGCCCATGACACTAGGAGCCATGCTCACCTCGACCAGACCACACTGCGGTCGTCTCTGAACCTGCCCTTCCCCATCAGAACAGAAAAGAAGAAGAAAAATTCTGCTCCCACGGTACTTGTGCAAAACCGGGGTTGCTGGCCCTGCTATCTGGCCCTGCTCCCAAATCGGGAGTTGTTGAGCCTGCACCAACCTGCTCACAAGGCTGGCTGGCAGGCTGGCAGCGCAAGGTAAGAAAGCACGCGAACACTTCCAAACCCTGTGCCGAAACACGTCAAACAAATCTCTTTTCCTTTTTCGCAAACGAGCTACGGCACCAATAGAAGGAAATCCTCACTGCCGAGGCTCCCAGTCTTCTTTGTGTTTGTTCCATCTTATCTGCCAGGATCCTTTATCGCGCGCGCCTGCCTCACCATGTGTTTCCATTTTGCCTTCTTTCTGATCTCGCCTCGCAGCCCTGCCCTGCCATGCCATGCTTTACCTCTTTCGGCACATCTACTCGTAAGACACCCCCCAGTAGCAGTAGTAGTCAGTGACATCTAGAAAAAGACGAAACCCAACCCGCGCACCGACCAGCCTGGCTACATCACAAAGAGAGAAAGACATCCGGTCAATTGCTCTTTCGGGCTCCCCTGCTGTTTCTTCTGCAATTCTTCCGCGTCACGTCTGCTGTCATCCATCATTCTAGACGCCAGTGGTCTGTTCTTCTTCCCGATCCAGAAGCCAGACCACCGTTTCCGTCATTCGCATGGAATTCATCAAGAGAACCTGAAAAGTAGCCCTCAAACCCGATCCGATCGACCCTGTTCCTCCATATTTCCCTGTTTTTCCTTTGCCCACCAGCCCTTGAAAGCAAAAGAAAATGCACAGTCAGTACTCAGTACCTTACACAACCGTGAATCAGCACAGCAGTAAGCGCAGCAGCCATCCCAGCCGAGCCCTCTCGCGGCTGCCGGAAGCAATCAACCGCCAATCCGCGCTCCTGGGGCCTGGCATGGCAGGCGTTTGTCCTACCCACCCACCCTCCCATACCCATGAACATCACATCCATCCACAGCCATTCATCGGACCAAACAAACCCAGCAAGCCGGCCACCGCCGGCACCACACCCATGCCCGCAGTAGCGCAGCCGGCGCCGGTGCGTTTGTTCTCTGTCCCCAACGGCCGTACAGCAAGCAAGGCAGAGGTGTTCGCAGCTCGCTATCCAGCAAGCCACCACGTCCGCATGCAGGGCGGCTGGCTGGGCTTCGAACAGATCCGCGGGCTGTGTGGGTCCCAGGCCTGCCGCGGGTTGTGCTTGCCGATGCGGGTTTTGTTCTGCTGTGAAACGTGGACATCACACTGACACACCCCAGGCTCTTTTGAAATAAGATACGGGAGATACCCATTTGGCTTGCCTTTTTCAACCCAAACGGATTCTTTGGTCCGGGGAACGGGAGGGTGGAGACGCTTGTTTGTTCGAACGCAAAGCAAGTTATGCGCGCGATAGATCTTCTTCGATCGAGAGGGAAACAAACAGGTTCGCAAACAGGTTTTCTGTTCCGCTCGCCATTTCTGCCTGATGTGATGGATGGAGGGAGGGAGAGAAAGAGTACGCGCGCGCCCTGTGCTCTGTTCGCATTCGCGTCATCCACATGGCAGAATGCTGATCTCCCCTTCCCTCTTTTTTTTTTTATCTCTGTGGCCATCTCGGCATTGGCTGCATTTGATTGATTGCATTGCACTGCACGTTTGCATTTTACCGAAGCAAAGGGAAAATAATCTGGAACACAACGCATGCTTGCCTTGCTTGAATGATAGTGTGCCTCGGCTGCTTGCATGCCTGCCTGCATGCCTGCCTGTCAATCCTTCTTACTATACCAACCCATGATCCTTGCCGGAACAAACAATCCGCGTTTCCCTTTTCGCTTGCGGGTTGGCCGTGAGAACGGCGGGTTTTCCCTTTTCTTCTTCACGATTTTCCCGGAGAATTGGACAAAGACAGGTTGATTTTACGCGCGCGATTTCGCGAAACTGCAAGGGTTGCGCGGGTTGAGAGAACAAGGTCAGGTTGCCCATACTACCTTATTCACATGTTGCTTTTCATCCATCGCTAGCTTGGAGGTTTTGTCGGCTATGGCACTACGTGCTACTAATGTTTGATCGCCTTCCCGTCCAGCCGTAGAAAACACGTGGCAGCACAGCACAATCTAACAGTCCGTCCGTTCATACCTACCCAGCAGGCACGTAGGCTAGTGGTAGTGAGCGCGGCAAATTCAGCCGCAAAGCCTGATTGATCTTCTTCCCCCATCTAATCTTTATTTCTAATTACCTTGCACGAACCCTGGGCTGGGAGGAGCAAAAGCACCCGCGGGCCGGCTTTCAACCTTCGGCCCGTGAGTCGCGGGTGTCAAGGGCCGAAAAGGCAAAACTTTGGGCGGGCTCTTACAACTTGACAGCTAAGGAATCGTTCAGGAGGTAGGTGAGCCGTTGCAGCAGGCTGCTGCACGCAGATCAGCAAAAATGAACAGACACGAAACGTCGTCTCGCCGAACAAACTCCCATCCCGAGCCCCGTTCCTTTGGGCCAAACGGTGTGCTTGACGTGCGGACGTGCTCGGTCGGCTTGGGTCGGTCGGGTCGGTTGGGAGGAAGACACGTTCGTTGCGTGTCGTTACCGCCATGCCCTGTCTGTGTCTTGGGTTCGCAGCTGGCACACATGCATGCATCATGCAAGCCCCGAAAAAGCAAATCTGACGGCTTCCCGGCTGACGGGTTCCGGGCGTTGGAAAGGGCGGCGTGTGGTGGTGTGTTATTTTGAAGATCGTACGACGCACGACGACGATGCAAAGCAGAATCATACTTCTTGGGGCGGAACGGTTTCTCCGCTGCGCTGTGTTCGTGGGTTTGGTGGTTGGGTTTGGAACTCTATCTCGCGTTGTTTTTTTTTTTTCTCTCGCCCATCGTCGTCTTGGATTGAGACATATCGTACCATTCTGCCGGGAAGAACAATGGCAGCGAACGGACGAAGGGCGAAGGAGACACGTCCGGACTGACGTTCACTGTTGAAGTGTCGCGTGTCGTTGTCTCTCTTTTCCTCCTTCCATTCTGAATGTGTACAATGCATGAGTTTCGTTGAAGGACGCATCAACAGTATTAGATGTACGCATTGTTCCCCCGCCACTCCGCCGAACCAAACCCGTCTGTCAAACGGAACGAACGAAAATGTCGCCGTTTCACCTGCCAGTGTGAACAACACACACTGTGGGTATGGTAGGTATCCACCCCCGACTCTTTCCATTGTCCGCATGTGTGCCCTCCCTCACCTCCACCAACATCGAAACCCACAACCCGCGCAAGATCCAGATTCAGGTCCACTTGCCTCCATTCCGATCCATCACACCAGCGCCGCGAACTTTGATTTCCCAAACGCCTCTCCATACACCTTATGTATCTTTAATAATCGGAGCCCCGGAAAAGCTAGCTAGGTAGCTTCTCGGATCAGATCTCCCACAATAAAAAAAGGCAGAACCCACACCTCTCCGGCCAAAAAGGAACAACAACCTGGTAGCCAATCCAAACAAATCCCACATTCCTAACCCGAAAAAAAGCCATCTTCCCCCAAAACCAAAAACGCGACCCAGCCTGAAACGAAAAGCCTCGAACGCGAACCCCAACCCTTCGGAAGACGGTCCGTCGCACTTCCCCCAGCCTTAACCGACGTGCGTAAGGGGAATCTAACCTATACCGCAGCAGCCCTATAACAAAGTCTCCGCGCTAGGCCCAAGATACTCCCGTACTATCATATGTGATCTCTACAGCAAATAACAGCCCCAAACCACGCCCCTTGCTCTTAAGCCTCCATCCTTGCTCTTTACAGATTTAGCGGGCACGGATGGCATCCTTGCGGTATGGTCCTGCGAACGCGTTGTTGATTTTCCTTGTTTGGTGGAGGTGGTGCCACTACTGGTGCTTTTTCGGTTTTCAGATCTTGCACGCAGGTAGGTGGGCGTGAAGTCTCTGAATCCGATCGTTTTGGGTCGGAAGATCGGAAGTGCCAAACTCTATGCATTGCAAGGCATCTCCCGTTCCCGATGGATTGGTCGCGGTCCTGTTGGGAGGTAGCGGACATCAGGCGCGCGGGTTTCTGATGGATACGGATATCGTGGCGTGGTAATGGCGTATATATCACACATCACCTACCTACGTCCACGGGTCCAGATTCCAGAGGGACGGAGACGTTCCCGATGGAAGAAAGAAACATGAGAACCAATCGCGTAGAAATCAGCGGGATCGGTATAGACTTGCAAAAATATACCTGTCATTTCCTCTGCCTAACCTATCCGCCTATCGTAGAATGATGTTGCAATCCATGACATGATTGGAAAACCCATCCTCATATCAATCAACTTGAAATCGTAGACGCAACGTAACGACAAACGATCTCCAAGAAATGTAAGAGCTAGAAAGGACAAAACAAGATAAGAAGACTCGCTCACTCACTTACTGCTAGGTAACACGATTCGTAGAATTCAATCCGAGGCGAGAACTAATCATTCATTCGTCTTCTTCTTAGAGGTGTGTTTGATAAACGCTCATCTCGCCTCCAAAAACCATTCCAGACGAGTGGTATTACCGCTACTATACACACGAGCTGCGGAAATCGCTTGATACGCGCATACAAAGACGTCTAGCGCAATCGACATTTAGCAAGACATGCAAGAAACTCAAGCATCGTTTCACGCACCCCGTTCCTTTCACGAACATATACATAAACGACAAATCAAAAAAGAACCAAACCCCATTCTTAGCGCAAAGCAAAATCCTCCCCTCTCAACGCCATCCTCACACTCACAAAGAATCGGAAAGAAAAGAAGATAAACACGTGCCGGCGTAGCAGGAAAGACAGAAAGAAAGCATAAGAAAAGCGAAGGATGAGGACTGCAATGAGAAAACATCCAACTTACACATCACTTCCAAAACTCTCCCACACTACGCTTTGGCAATCGAGTCGAGACAGACAACACGAGAGTGGCACCTTGCACGAGAACCCATCCGCCATCGTTTCGAACCTTCCCTCCACAGGGCTGTGGTCCTAAACGATTTACTTGATACACCCGACAACGCGATTGTGTGCGCGTAAGATTTGCCTTTTCTCTCTTAAGATTTTCTCGATCGATTTCCCGATTCTACTTTGTTTGCAATGAAATGGTCTTTTTACTGTTTGATTACCATCGATGGTTTAAATGTTTGGAGAGGAAGGCGCCAAAATTTACTTTATTGTTGTTGTTGTTGTTGTTGTTATCACCTACATGTATGTATCGGTAGGGTCATGTTTGCTCCTGTGCAAGTAAAATCACGTTTCGTGAGTTTTCGATAAGAACTGACACATTTGACGAAGAGTAAGATCAAGATTTCAGAAAGCTCGCTAAGCAAAACACCAGAATTACAACCGGAGATCCCGGAAACGAAAAGAAAAGACGAAGATAAGTTGAAGAGCGGTTTGGATATGAGTCGATGGACTTTCTCTCGATGTTGCGAAGCAAGCTAAGCTAGCTAAGATTACTGATCGCTGTAGTTGTTCTTGTCCCATTTTCTCTTCGCGTGGAAAATCGAGACTTCGTGAGTACGTGGGGTCGACAACAATAAACGACAAGCAGGTAGCAACCCAACGAAAAGCTAATTGCTCAGGAAAAAAGCAAGCATCCCATCCACGCGACGTTCCCAGCCTACCAACGGCACCTCCCTCTTCTACCAGCCAAAAGCTGTAAGAAAAGCCTCAAAAGAACGACCAAAGAAGAAAGAAAAGCCCAAAGAGGATTGAACGTAGTACACCAAATAAATGGGACCTTGTGCTGTACAATCCTCTCTCTCTTGCTTTCTCTCTCGTTCTTCGAATTGAGACTCCCACCACCAGCGTGGAAAGAGAAAAAGGAGTGCCTAACCGGCCGGGTTTCGATCGCTCTTGCTCGCGTGCTGGAAGTAAATTAAACGGAAGTAAAAGAAGAAAGCGCACACGCGCACACGCACGCAAGGCCATGCAAAGCGTTTCCTGTCATGTGTAGAAAAGAGGAACGACAAGAACAAAGGGAAGAAGAAGATTTGGTTCCGCGAAACCGATGCAAGCATGCATGAGAAGACAAGAAAACCCAAGTATTGAAGGAAATACCGACAAGATCACCTCGAAAGCAACAGACTAAAAAAAGGGATGAGAAACTCCATCGTGCTCGAGCAAGGCGCGCGTGGGCGGGCGGCCGCGAGCTTATCGTCATCGTTGCTGTCCCTGAGTCTGAGTCTGGTGTTCGGTCGGGGGTGTTGTGTCTGGGTGATAGAAAGAGAAAGTGTTGTCGATAAAGACGGAAAAGAAGAAACGGAGAGAGAGAGAGAGGAGAGTCGTGTTCTGCGCATTTCCAGCCAGAGTCGCTGATCGTCGATGGAAGAAGGTGGTGTTACCCCACCAGTTGAGCGTGCGTCGTTAGATGGTAAGATGGCACAAACGTCCAAGGTCATATCTTGGTTTTGTTGCCGTTTACTTCGTTTGGAAGCGGGTGCTCTCGAGATCCGCGCGTTGTGGTTGGTGTGCTGTCCTCCGCCACGAGATGGGAATGTTGCAAAAGATGCAAGAGTAGAAGTAGTAGAAAACGGATAAAGACAAAACAGTGCTGATCCAGGAGCAGCACCGAGAAAAAATGTTGTGGTGTAGGGTATCATATGGAATAGAGCTGTTGAGTGTGAACGCCACCCTTGTCAATCCAGGATCTTCCGTCAGCACTTGACTTGCGAAGACTGGTGCCCAGTGCCGTTCGTTAAACAAGAGATAGAGAGAGAGAGAGAGAGATATGTTGGGTATCGTGTCGTGAGCATGGTGTTTCACCACCGCTTGCTTGTCCTGTGCGCAAGCCGGTGGTGAGGGAAGGTGTGTTGAACCGTCGAAAAAGAAAACAAATGCAAAGTATGAGCACTGATGCTCACATGGATCCAAGTTGAAGGAGAGCCTCCACGGCTGCTCTCTCTTCGGGGGTTTGGTGTCCAGAATTCATGGGATCGTCTGTATGGCGAGGCATAGAACTAGAGTGCATACTCCGTTCAGTCATGCCGGAATATCGCCTGGACCAAGCTTGGGATGGTCGACGCATGGACATGGGCATGCTGAGTGCTTGGTAGTTCTGTCGTGGCATGCCAGGAGTGGGCAATGAAGCCTTCCGTAGCGCCACTGGACCAGAAACAGACCAATCCTCCTCGTCCGTCGCAGAGTCCGATTCCGACGAGGAGTCTGTTGGCAGATCTCCGTCGAGAGACATCTTGTCTGCCTCGTTCTCGGGGACGTCCATGTCCATGTGATCGAGCTCGTCTTCCTCGCGAAGACTGCCCGAGTTCGTCCAGCTCTCGCCAGAGTGCTCGCGGTAAGGGTTGGGAGGACCAGACATGCCGAGGGCGGAGTCGTTGTAGGACATCGCAAAGCTACTACGCTCACTGCGAGGTGGCGAGCACCGAGCCTCATTGAAGGAGCCGATGGCGCTGTCACGAGAAGAGCCTTTGACATGCGCATCCCATCGACCCCAGCCAGTCTTGGAGAAAGCGATGCTGCCATCAGGACCGCCACCAGCGCGACTCTCCAACGCGGCCACAACCAAGCGACGAGCTTTGGCAGGTGGGATGCGCGAGAAGCCAGGCACACTGTGGTTCAGCTCTCCGATCACGATGCGGATCGCCGTTGGTCCGTTGCCCAGCATGATGCCGGGCAGATAGTCCTTTGCCAACATGGCAGGCGTGATGGCAGCGTTGGCGTCCAAGCCAGACAACGCGCCTCGACTCAGCGGTAGGCCACCTGAAACCGGCTCTTGCGGCGGCGTGGTGCTTTGGGCGACCCGGCCGTCCTCCAAATCGATTTCCTCCTCGATATTAAGCAGCGGCGCAGATGAGACAGCGTGGTGGGTGCCATGCGCCGGCATGGTCGGGGAAATGGAGTTGGGTGGAGTCATCAACGCGAGGCCGCGCGCGATGCCCGACTTGGTGGCGTTGGAGTCGCGTCCTTTGGGGATGGCGATGGACTGGGCAGGCGAGGCAGAAGCCATCGCGAAAGAGTGAGCCGTAGCCATGGACGTGGGAGTTGGTGAGGCGTGAGCTTTCCTGTGCGCAGCCGGTGTTGTTAGAATGGTTGAAGCCTGGTTGGTGGGTGGATGATCGGCGTGAGGATAGATGATGCGAGTGGGAACAGCGTCGATCACAGGAGGAAGTGCGGAGACGTGTGTGTGGATGGATGGATGGATGGATGTAAAGCGCGCGTGTATAGTGTTGTGTACGAATATGACAGTGAGTAGGATAGGGAAAGGAATGCGACTCACTTGAACGATATCAAGAAAGCTAATGAGGATGAGCGCGCCGCGTCAGGGAGCTGAGAGTATGAGTCGAGAGGCGATAAGCGGGTGTTGATGTCCGAGAACGGCAGGCCGCGTTGTTGTTGTTGGGGGTGGGAAAGCTGAAGGTAGGCAGCAAGACGGGGGGAGGGTTGAGGATTTATTATTGTTATGGTTTGATTTTCGACGTGACGAGGATTGTGTGTGTGCGTGCGTGTGTGTGTTGTACTATTGTATTGGGTGGGTTGGTGGATGGATGGAGAACAAGGGAAGCAGGCAGGCAAGTGAGCAATGAGGAGCCGGACGGGCGCGCGATATCATTCACATCATCCAACTCGCGCAGATAGACACACATGGATGATGGAGAGTGCCAGGCCAGGCCACGCCAGTCGCACCCGGCATTTGATTGGATCTTGCCCTATCGTTACGATCGCACCCGCTGCCCTGCTAGTTAGAGGTTACTGCCCAGCTGCTCCTCCTTCTCCTCTCATCTCCTCTCCTTGTCCTCGCCGCCTCTCCCTACCCCCAATTTTGACTTTCCATGTCTCGCCCGTTATCAAGCCCACGGGGTCTCGATGATAGGCTGCAGAGCGCCACTCTCTACAACCTACCCACGCGCATGCTGAATTCTAAACCCGACCATGGTATTTCCAGAGCCTCTGCCACAAAGCCTCACGCCATGCGCCTCAACTCTCAGCACTCGCCGTACTGCTGACACCCAGCCCAAGAGAGAGCGTAGAGACGGACGGAGAGACATGAATCAAGGCGTCATGTCCGTCCGACTCTCGATCATCCAACCTGCGAAAAGAAAGCGCCACATCCGCCCTAGTCCGCGCGGCATCATGGCCTCCTGACACCTGTTCCAAAGTAGCGACAGTAGTACATTTCTCTCCCTTCGTCTCTGCCCGTGACTCCTTCATCCCCAAGCCCAGCCAGCCAGCCAGCCCGCGTTGGAGCCTGTGTTACAGCGCAGCAGCCGACTCGAGTAAGGCAAGGTAATCAAGTCCCCTTTCATCCCGGCCCTGCCCGCCGCCGACGCCGTATCCGTCATCTTTACGAAGATGCGTCAGTAGGTAGTGTTAGTGCTCTCCGCCCGCCAACGGTACGTCTGAAGCTAAGCAGGCCAGCAAGCAGCCACAGAGCGTCTCCCACCTGTTCACGCGCCCGCTTGCTGCGTTGGCGATCCAGTTCTTGTTTCTGCGTGCGGCGTGCTGGGGTTGTCTATCTGTCTCCGCATCACACCCCAACTGATGACTCCCACCCCACTTAATTCTGCGGCTTCACGAGCGCACCTCTGGCCAGTTCTGGGTCTTCTCGCTAGAGGAAGTGGAAGTGGAAGGTAGAACCCGTCATGGCCGCGCCGACCGTTTGCCCGCACCGGCGTCTACCAGCCTACGAATGATTTGCATGTCTGCAGGCCACGAGGGGGGCGTCGGTCGTATTCTTGGTCTGGCTGCTGGCTCGAGAATCCACCCGCGCTGAAGGAGGAACGATCCACTTCCTCGCGGTTTTGCGCCAGACATCGCTCTGTGGAGGGGTAAAAGGTGGCTCTCTCAACTTGCACCGGAGGAACGTTTGTGGGTATTTGAGGATTGAGGGGTTTCTCGACTTATCATGTCGCAACGTGGATTGCTGGCGGCGAGTCAGGCCGATTAATACCGCGTTATTATCCTTCCCACACTACTACTGATGCTGTGGACAAGGAACATGCATGGTAAGCGATATCGCTCAACGACTTTACCTCGGAATTGATGGTTGTTGTGTGGAGTTGCGATCCTATCCCTTCCTTGTCTGTCTGCGCTCTCTATCCTTCGGCTATTCGAGGAGGTAGTTCTGTCGTGATGGAATCGAAAGTCAAGAGTCATCACTCATCGGCATTAGCGTAATGCAAGTTGTGCCTCGCCATCGCTTAGATGTTGCAGCCTCTGCTATGTATGGATTGCATCATCTGCCCTACCAGTAGCGTGAACGATTGAACATGGTGACTCGAAATCTCAGCAATCTAACACCTACCTCAACTATGATAACACCGCGTGGCCGAAGTGCTAATATGGCGCGCTTATGGAAGGAGGGTAGCGAAGGAGAGAACCTCACATGGATTCTATGCAAGGTTTGACCTGAGCACAAAATTTCCATCGCTCGCCCTTGTGATAAATCTAGGTGAGGTACCTGACCTGTCGCTTGCGAAAACGCTGGAACGATGGCATGCGTTCAAATACCACAGAAGTTTGGGCGTGGAATTCTGGTTAACTAAAAAGCAAGAGTTCCACTTTTGACGATAAATGTATTCAATGATGATTAGACTATGCACGACATAACACCCTACATGATCGACATGATATCTCAACACAATTTCTCTCTCAAAACTCATCGACATCGACTCAATAGCCGATTCCAGACGGCAGCAATATGTCAAAAAGCAAAAAGCAAAATGGATGGGACTTGGAAAGTAAAGATCAACCGGGCTCACGTCTTGATCAAGCCCACACCAGAGCAGCAGAGCTCTCACAAGACGGTGGCTTGCCTTCAAATCCGGCGATACGGAGAAGCAGTTTCCGTCGGAGTGTAAGACGTATCGAGCGTGGTGTCGGTAGTAGTGCTGCTGCTGGAGGTGGTGGAAGAGTCGCAGCTCCATCTCCATCCGTCTGGGAATTCCCAAGTGTAGAAGCAGGATGTGCTGCTGCTGCTGCTGCTGCTGCTGCTGCTTTCGGAGGATGAGGATGAGGTTGGTGTGGGGGTGATTGAAGGTGAGGTGGTGGTGCCTGAAGATGTGGTTGAGCTGGAAGAGGAGCTGTCTGAAGATGTGGTTGAGGCGAAAGATGAAGAGGAAGATGGCGAGGACGTCGTGTCAGTGCTTGTGGATGAGGAGGTTGAGCTGCTGTCTGAAGATGAAGACGAGGATGAGTTTGATTCGGAGCTGGAGCTGGAGCTGCTGGATGAGCTGCTGGATGAGCTGCTGGACGAGGATGCCGATGAGCTGCTTGAAGAAGAAGTGACCGAACTCGAGCTGCTGGAATCTGATGAGGTCGAACTGCCACTGCTACTCGGTGGCGAGGTGGTAATGTCTGAAGACGACGAAGTCAAGCTACCCGAAGACGTCGAGCTAGTCGAAGGCGACACCATATCACTGGAAGACACCGAGGCACCTGGAGGGAAGCAAATGAGGCGAACAATCAACGTAGCATCAAGTTCGGCCTGGAGCAGCGTAGCAGTGCTGAGACCTCTACAAGCGATGCGACGAGCTTCATCATTAGTGTTGGTTTCCGCATAGACCAAGCCGTACAGCGCGGAAATAAGGCTGCGTCGAGCCTGTTCGACGGAGATTGGATCGAAGATATCGATGCCGGAAGAGGAGGCGCAGCTGTCACATCGTCTCGTTAGCAAGTGTAGGTAAAGATTCGATGGTCGGAGTAGAGTCACTCACAGCAAAGCGAGAGTGTAACTGCCTTTCAGACCCCATCGGTCGAAAATGTCGATCCAGAAGTCTCCGTTGTCGCAGATGGCATTGTCGGCTGTTGTTGGCGCGAGGATTGTGGCGATGATGGCGCTGGTCACATACTCTCTCAAATCGTCGTAGGTCTCGTTGAAATTTTCTTGTCGCTTGCGCACGACTACGGCGCTTGAAGTTGTGGAGCACGAGGTTGATGAAGACGGGGACGAGGACGAGGACGATGTGGTGGGGTCTTCATACGGTGGTGGAGGTGCTGTGATTGATGGGCCTGTGTAGCTCGGAGGGAAAACGGGCGAAGCTGGAGTGGTCAAAGAGTTTGAAGATGTCGAGGCAGACGACAACGAGTCGGTGTATGGTGGAGGATAGTACGGGGTAAGGCTTCCAATATCGGAGCTGGACGAGCTGGACGAACCGGACGATGTGGAACTGGCAGACGAAGAAGAGCCTCTGCTGGTGTACTCTGGCGGCGAAGAAATGAACACATCTCCGCATGCTGCATCGTAGATATTGTCGACGGGCAGTCTGAATCGATACAAAATTTGTAGGTCGAGGTCAGGGCAGATGATAGTAAGGACAGGATCGGTAGTGCTGTCTTGGGCGATCCTCAGAGCGACTCTCGCATAAGACAGGTTTGCAATGACGTCCTCGCTGTCGTCGTAGAAAACACCTTCGCCGTAGAAACGGCTGCAGATGAGGTATCGGAGAGAGTAGAGGTCGAGGTCCTGATCAGAAGCTCGGGTATAGACGGTGTCGTCGTTGCAGACTGCGGTGAAGTTGCCACTGGAGTTAGTGACTTCTTGAATAGCGAAAACGGTAGTCTTGATGCATTGCTCGAGCTTGGCCGGGTCTTTGGTGTCGCTACGAGCACATGGCGGCGTGGGCCTGGGACGCTGAGCAACAGCTGAACCAAAGAGTAGGGCAGAGGAAACGAATGTGAGGAGCCGAGCGAGTGACGGCATTGTGTTTTTCAGGAAGCGCAATCAATTGAAGAGTGTGTTGAATGGGAGAAAACTCTCGATGAAGAACTATCGAGACAAATGAGACAGGTCACCGGGTGTTCTTATCCATTTCGTTAATAACATAACATGGAAGTAGGTACGATCGAGCAGGCTCATCGTGGCTTGAACAGTGTCACATTTGCGCGATGGACACAAAGTCGAGGACCTTTTCCGGGCGTAGCATCTCTGTCGTGATCACTGTATTGATGCGAAGCCTTTGAGTTAGATGGCGTAGGCTCATCACGAGATCTGGATGTCAAGGCGGATAGTCGCACACCTGCAAGAGCCTTGTGCTCTCGGTCTTTGGTGGGACATGTCACTTCTGGAAATGTTATAAGCCTCCAGTGGCACGACGCAGGTACGAGAGTCGCCCGAGGCTTTCCTTGTCCTTTCAAGGGCGGCGAGATGCTACGCAGTGTCTCATATCGAGGCGTCGTCGGAGGACGTCGAGGGGTCTTTGTGATGACAGCTCGAGTTTAGCTTGAAGGAAGGTGGTATAGACTACTCCTCATGGCTGCGCCTTGTTGGTTGAGCAGGCAGGAGCCTGCAGGTGGAAGCTGGCACGTCTGCGGAAGCGAATCTGTCAACGCATTCAGAACATGCTGCTGTAGCGAGAGCGGTACTTGAGATTGAGCAGCTTGACCAGATCCATCTAGTTGGCTAAAGTGATGGAATTTTGAAATGATGTTGAATTGACGATACGGTGTGGCGAATAGACAGTGCGCCAGGGCCAAACGGAATGACGCGGGTTGAAAGAGCCGGCCGTAACCTCACGCGTTCTCGAGGGACGTCTCTCACCAAGATCTGGTGACCCAAACCACTATCAGCTGATATCCTCTACGCTGTATCCTACCAGAACATCATAATTCCCCTAGTTTCTTCTTTGCAGCCCTATCGTTCAACCAGCATAATTTTCACTTGCGCAAAATTTCACGAATCCGGACTCGCGCCCGATCAGGCCAAGCCATCAACTCCAAACCACACCCCGTCAGCGATCCAGCATGGCGTATGTATCCACCATATCTGGCAAGCGATATACCTCGTGCAACGTTTGGCTGATGGCGGATCTAGGGCGCTCACAGCAGCTGAGATTCAATCTCACCCGGAATACCCTCACGTCCTTTGGGATCTGAAGCCGACCAAGAAAGACTCCATCGATGTCGCAAGTGGACGAGGAGGTCCCCTGAAGCTGGCCTATGAAATCCACGGCCATGGTCCTCGGAAGATAGTCGTAAGTCACGCCACCTAGAGTCATCGTTCGACTCCAGACGACACTTCAGCCGGTACTGCGAAAGCGAGACATTGCGGCGTTCAGGATGGCTCACTGACATGGATCAATTTCACAGTGGATCATGGGCTTGGGCGGTTTCATGAAAACATGGCAACGCCAGACGAAAGACTTCGGCCACTCGCAAGCCGACGAATACACCTCTCTCGTCTTCGACAACAGAGGCATGGGCGACAGCGGCAAACCCCTCCTCCGCTACACCACCTCCGAAATGGCCAGAGACCTCGTCGAACTCCTCGACCACATCGGCTGGACGGCCGAGCGCAGCGTGCACGTCGTCGGCATCTCGATGGGAGGCATGATCGCACAAGAACTCGTATGTCTCAACCCCCTCCCTTCCTCACCTGCGTGGCGACCACTGACACCTCCCCTCCACCACCACAGGGCATGCTCATTCCCAACCGCATCTGCAGCCTCAACCTCATTTCCACCGCGCCGCGTATAGTTCGCACAAAGCCCTTCGTGGAAAACATCCGCAACCGTATCAACCTGATGATGCCCAAGGCGATCGACGAGCAGATTGCCAAAGTCAAGAACGACTGTTACTCCGCCGCCTGGCTGGCCAGACCCGACGAGACAGAACCCACAGTCCAAGCATTCCCGACGAACGGTGACCGCTTCGCGGCCAGTGAGATTAGCAAGCGTATGACCCCCGGAGCTTTCACGCGAACGGGCTTCCTGTGCCAATTGGCCGCTGCCGGGTTTCATCACAAGAGCGCCGCGCAGCTGAAGCAGCTTGGCGACTCCGTCGGTCGTGAACGCATTCTCGTATTCCACGGCACGGCCGATCACATGGTCGAGTTCATTCATGGAGAAATGCTGCTCAGCGAACTTGGTGGCGAGGAGGGCGGCGTGACAAAGTCTTTCCACGAGGGACTCGGTCATGTCGGCCCCGTTGAGATCAGAGACGAGTTCAACGCGCTTATCCGGAGCCGGATCGAGAAGACGGAGAGCATGAACAGCGCATGAAATTGATATAACAAAAAGATTTCTACACTTAGAATTTACTATAGACCCATAGATCCCTCGATATCCCAGGGTATCCCGATTTACGAAAATCCAACGCCATTTACAAAAGTGGAAAAGGTGTTTAGTTTGTGGACCAAGTTTGGATCGTCCTTGCGACTCTCGCGTGCCTCTTGGCCTTCGCCATCTCGGCAGGTGTGCCTTCCATGCCGTCCCAGATGGCAGTGATTTCGCGCTTCACGCCGTTCTCGAGCAATACTCTCACGGCCGACAGGTGGCCTCGATTCGCCGCAAGGTGCAGTGGCGTTGCGCCTTCTTCCGCAGCCGCGTTCAACGGCGCACCGTAGTTCAGGAGAATCCCAAGCGCCTCGACATGCCCCTTGTGTGCAGCCCAGTGCACAGGAGTCAGGCCCTGAGCTTGCTGCGCATCTACCTCCGCACCCGCTTGCAACAGCATTCTCACTGAGGATTTGGACCCGGAGGCGGCTGCGTAGTGCAATGCAGTGTTTTGGTCGTCGTCTCTCGCGTCTACCTGCGCCCCGCGCTCAAGCAAGAGCTCGCACATGGCGCTCTGGCCCGTCACGGCCGCTTGATGAAGAGGCATAAGTCCACTGCCAGAGCGAAGGCTTACGCGCGCGCCATGTTTCAACAAGAGACGCGCAGCGTCGATGTGGCTGGCGCTGATCGCGCACCAAAGCGGACTGTAGCCGTCGCGACCGCTCAGCCAGTCCACATCGGCGCCATGTGAAAGGAGAGATGAAAGTGCCTCTACATTGCCCGCCCATGCGGCGAGATGAAGCGGCGTGTCGCCATGCGTGTCTTCGGCGCTCATGTCTGCTCCATGTCGCAGGAGTATTGACAGGCAGGCGCAAAAGTTCAGATGAGCAGCTTGGTGCAATGGCGTTCGCTGGAGTTCTCCATATGCTTCGTTCGCAGTGAGACCAGCTTCCAGTAGGTCCGTGAGAATTTGAATGTCATCGTCGGTCACTGCTTGATAGAGTGCTTCCCCGTTGACGTCTCCCACGCCATTCTCTACTTTTGGCTGCGAGCTCGTCTCCTCTGGCACGTCTTTCTTCTCCTTGGCTTTCTCTGCGAGAACAACGGTGCTGGAGTCTGAGGGTGGACTGTATTCTGGAGGCGGCTCCATCCAGTCTTTGCTCTCGCCTCCAGGGGTCATGCCAGTTGGGACGGGGCCCATCATATCCGCGTTGGAGATTTTGAGGAATTGGTCGCTGCCATTATCAATAGGCGGAGTTGGCGGGAATCCAGGCGTGTTGAGCGTATTAAGTAGGAAGTCCAGGGCTGGTCTTTGTGCCTTTAGCTGCTCCAATGCACTGTTCCGGAGGCTCGAGTTTTCTGATGTTGACTCCTGTGTTGAAGAACCAGAGAGTGACCGTAAGGTAGCATCCAGAGAACTCGCTGAAGCCGTGAAACAGGCACCAGGCCCAGTACCGGGAGCAATGGCTCCTGCATTGCTGCACACTGCTGCCTGTATCTGGCACAAGGTCGTAGTGATGAGAGACAGCTCACTCAAAAGAGCTGTAACCACATGATCGGTGTCGCCTTTCCGAAGTCGGTCTGAGAGCTTAGCGGTAGAACTGATCAGGTCTGATAGAACAGTCAAAGGCGAGGCCGGCTCGCCATTGCTGCTGCTCGACGCGTCTGCGTATAGACTGTCGACGGCGACTCTTCTTTTGTTCCTTGGTCGAACTGGAGCTTCAGTCTCCTTTGCCGCAGGGGTACCCTTCCACACACTGGAGACTGCGAAGAAGGAGAATGCGACACACGCGACTGTGAAGCACGTGGAAGGGGAGAAAATGGAATGCTGAGCGTCCATGCTCACGGGGCGGATCCTCGGCCGCCTACAAGGTAAGGCCGCATGTGAGTCTTTTTTGACAGCCGTCCGATGATTTCTTGCTGCAGGGGTTGCAACAGTAATGAGTAATCGTGTATGATATACAAGGATTCCTTATTGTATGGGGTTATGCCTGCTGGAGTGTTTCACGCCGCTTGTTTACGTCGGCGGCCGTTGTTGATTCTCGGCTTTCCCCAGCAACAAACCATTGTCGCTAAAGAAAGTCCTGGTACTCGCATGTGAAGAGCATCAAGCGAGCGAGGTGAGTAGTATACGTCGATATGAGCAGTGATGGTCATTTATTCTAGTCGTAATCACCAACTAGAAGCTTCTAAGCTATGTGCAACTGGTTACTTGCATATCTGAGTGTGATGGGATTTACCTACAAGGTGCAAATTGTCATGCTCTTGTTTGCACGTTGAAACTTCCCGCCGGCCCTATTCCATAATGGTAGTTAACCAAAGTGTTGCATACAACAACTTTCCGAGGTATACAAGGAATGCGGATAATACAGAGTCAAGGCCAAGTTCATGCTGTAATTGTTTGATCATGGGGGCAATCGTTTTATGTGCCAGCCCTCTCTTCATTCATATATCATAATCCTGTACCAAAGCGGATGGTGAATGCATAAAAAGCAACCAACGTTCTCTTCATGAAATAACAATGAATTCCCACGGAAGTTCAATAATATCCTCAAGTTTTGTTTTCATAAGTCTCCATTCCATTCATTCGTGTAACAATCCTCCGAAACGATCACCGAGCTGCCGCAAACATTCTCACCCCAAGTACCTCTTTCAATTATTGCTATTGAACCTGTGCGAGCATTTCGGACAAGTGTAGAAGATAGTGGTTCCCTCGTCAGCGCTTCGCAGTTGGACCTCTCTGAACTGCAGCTGAGGATTGTAGCATTGCGGACACTCTTCGTTGATGAATTGCTGTGAAGCAGCAATCTGCTGCGGGATTTCGAAAAGGCTGAAGTTATCGCGTTTGCGTTGTAACGTAGAAGGGAAGGCGGTTGGGAGAGACGTTGTGGTTGATTGCGAAGGCCATTCATCTGGATGCGATGTTCGTTAGGCACGCCTGAATACTAGGTCGCGGTTCACGTACTTGGGTTCATCGTGTTGCAGAGGTCGCATGTGATTTGTGGCGCTTTGTCTTTGCTCGCTCTCGGCAGGAGATTCCCGCAGGTGTCGCAGAAGAGAAGACCAATGAACACCACGTCTGTTTGCGCTTGCTCAATTGTCAGTGAAAGTCGTCCAAGGCTCCCTGTGTGAGATGCAAACAGTGGTTCATGCAGAGTGACAACACTATCACACTTCACTTTGTGTGGTGAACAAGCGAGCCAATAATCGACGGGGTCTGGTCTTGTGTAACGGTAAGACTCATGACGGCAAGTAACTTTATTCGTTTGGGAGAATTCATATTAGCACTGTACTCTGGCCATTGACCAGCTCGACTCTGTCTGAACGCTGTTCCTTGTTTCTAGAATTGTTCTCCCGAGCTTGTAGCTCTCCCAGTCCTTGCTGCGAACCTCCTCTGAAAGAAGAATTCGCCTTCGCAATAAGCCAAGCGAGAAACCCGTGTCCTCTATCAGGGACATTGTTGCGCTCAAACAAATTGTACTTGGCCTTGTACATATGAGTCCTTGATGTCTCGCCTTCCTCACTGTCGTCTTGACTTCCACTCAGCCGTTCGCTCAGGCTTTGTGGACCTTCCAATACAGCCAAAGGATACATAGGCGGGTCAGCGGAACATAAAAGTTGCGAATCGATGTCCATTAGCCCATGCTCGGTGAAGAAGATTGCTTCCGCGGATTCTTCGTTGGGCATGTTTGGTGTATGGCGTTTCTGCCTGGCACCGCGAGGCTTATTGGACGACCCGGACGTGTTCGATGCCCAATTTCCATTGTGATAGTGATTGTTGAAAGCGACAAGGAGAGTGGGAGCGCTTCGACGTTCGTCCTCACTTTTGGGCAAGAGACCCAAACCAACCCATTCTGGCAGCGGGGGTAAAGTCGTGTCTCTCCAGTCATTATATTCATCTTCTCCATAAGTCGCGAGTGCTACCACTGTGCGGAAGTGCTGCAACTCCAGCATCCGATCGATGGCCTCTTGAGGTGCAAACACAGGCACATTTATCTGTATTTCGCGGAGAAATGCTTCGTTGAAGAGCGAGTGCGATTGTACCACCGCAACATCCACCAATGTTTCCAGCCTGCTCAGCTCATCCTCAACCGCATCGTAACTCTTTCCTCCATCTTTTGATCTGGTGGAGCTAGCCAGTAGTTCGATCTCTCTCAAAAGCTCTTCGGCCTTTAAGACAGTACCGGCTTCAGTCTGTTGTGGTTGATGTGATGAGAACCAGTCCTGGGATTTCTCTTTCGGCTGATGGAAGCAGCAGTACACGAGGATATTGTAGTAGAAGCGCGAGCCGTGTCTCACAGCATGTGCTGGTCTCGGAATTTGCAGAAGATAGGTGCTGTTCTGCAGGCAGTGCAGAAGTGGTCGGCAGGTTGCTAGCTCATTTTGGACGGCGTGCCTCAAGTCCAGCTGCAATTGGACAGATGGCTCATCCATTTATGAGTCGTCGGAAGAAGCGGCATCGCAGGGAGGCGAGGTGTTGCAGCATTGTCTGAAGCAATGATGTTCTCTGGCAACGGCGGCACAGGCTGTCTTGCACCCAAAGCCAGCTTCACGGCGCGGCTCGTGTGAAGGAGCGGAGAGTGGAGCCATTCGCCCAGAGATGGTCTTGGACGTCAGCTACGCCAGAGTGTTGGTTTGTTTGATGCAATAACTTGTGACACGTAGCAGTGAATCATCGTACTCCAGATAATTACTTTCTGGGACTTATCGACTGAAGACTCAAGGCAAAGACAACGATCAACATGGGTGACAAGTACAATCCTCCACCAGGACCACCACCTGGTTATACTGGCCAGCTCGCCTCAAACAACCCTTTCAGAAACTACCAACAACAGAACAACGACGAAGCACCTCCTTTTTATCAACCACCCCCGGGACCGCCTCCTCAATCATGGTCAGACAAAAATCCCTCCCAGCACGACGAAAGCTATCTCCCTCCACCAGGCCCACCTCCCGGACATTCATCATCGTCGAAGAACTCGGAGTTCCTACCTCCCCCAGGCCCCCCTCCCAGCCACGAAGGATCCAGCGAACCAGCTCCACCACCCTACGATCCCTGGATGGCCGTCCCAGACAGCACTCTGTTGCCACCTCCTCCTTCTTTCAAGCAAGACCTCTCTCCCACAGCAAACGCCGACTGGGACGATGCCGCGCGCGGCCACGCCTGGATAGACGCAAACCCACTCTGGCAACCGCGCCAACATGACCAACAGACTCTGACCCGCATATCATACGGCGACGTACGCATGACCATGCCACCCGGCACCAAGAACGTGGCCATGAACCAAACAGGCCTAGGCCGCACGAGCGTGCGCACCAATGCCAGGTGTCAAGATACCATCTTTCTCTCTGACATCCCGGTTTTCGCCTCGCACCAGCACAGTCCGCTGGTGACTGAGAAGCCTCGCGTTACTTACTACGAGCTCGAAGTCAAGTCCATGGGAAACAACGTCGTCGGCTCAGGCGACGCGGGCATCGCAATCGGCTTGCTTGCCCCGCCGTATCCCTCCTGGCGCTTACCGGGATGGCACCGCGCTTCTGTGGGCGTGCACGGCGACGATGGACGCAGGTACGTCGACGACTCGGACGGTGGCAGGGACTTTGTGCAGTCTTTCCGCCGTGGCGATGTTGTCGGTATTGGCATGACGCATAATCTTCCAGTGTATGCGGGCGGGAAGCCGAGGTGTGAAGTCTTCTTCACGAGAAATGGAGTGCAGGAGGGAAAGTGGGATTTGCATGAGGAAACTGATCAGCAGGCAGAGGGTGGTGATGTCAGGGGTTTGGAGGGCCAGAATGATTTGCTGGCTGCTGTTGGGTGTTTTGGGGCGGTGGAGTTCGAGGTGAGATTCAAGCCGGAAGAGTGGAGGTTCAGGCTTTAGTTTGCCTGGAAGAGCAGATATGACTTGCATGAGTTCAAGTGGGGAACGCCGTTGAACGAGATTTTAGGATTTCCGTCATGATGCTATAAAGATCCCACTGCCCAAAAGCATTAGAAGTGCTCCTTCCAGAACTTGAATTTGACACCGCTCACGGTCGCCTCCTTGCAAGCCTTCTTGATATCCCTAGCGGCCACGTTAGGTCCGCAGAAGTAAACGCCAACTTCGCTCCTCCCGCCTCTATCTAGGCCAGGTAGGTAACTCTGGTTCAGAATACCCTCGCGCATCGCGACGAGCAACCTGTTGAAGTCCGGCCTGCCGAAGTTCGTCCTTGAAGACAACTCCGTCAGAGGGTCTTTGTCCGTGCCGACAGAATTGAGGACGATGTTCTGCGCTGTATCCGCATCCATGCGCTGAGTGAGATATGTGTGAATCCGCAGGAACTCCTGCTGCGCACCCGGTCCGGTCATGCTCAGGCTTTGCGCTTCGAGCGATGACAGCAGAGCTTGAAACCACTCGAATGAGGTCGTGTCTTTGCAGACCCAGATGAATTCTACCCTGCGTAGTCGCCTCGGTGGATTGGGTGACAGCCGCATGTGCCAGATGTTCTTCAAGATTGCAGCCCAGGGTGTCACGCCAATTCCGGTGCCAATCAACACAGCCACCTCATTCTCGAAAACATCTTCGGCGGGCGCACCGTAGGGCCCGTCGATGCGCAGTTTGGGCATGACTTGGCCATTCTGGAGAGCCACTTCGTACATTCCCATTGGGTCGAGCTCGTCGTAAAGCTTCTGCTGTTCTGGTCCAGCACCAAGCGCGGAAGCCAGCGCTCGTGTGAAGTCACCGACTTGTCGGACGTGTACGCTCACGTAGGGATCAAACGGGCATGAGGTGATAGTGAATGGATGCCACTCGTGTTGAGAGACCGAAGGCACATTGAGGAAGAGCCATTGTCCAGCTTTGTAGTGCATGCTGGGCTTGCGGAACTGAATTTCCACAGCGTCTGCGCCCAACGTGTTAGCAAGTACGAGGAGTAATTGTCCAAAGAGAAACGTACCGTACGGATGTCTCACGACCTTGATAATTTCTGTTTGCCTCCGTGATCTGATCTCACGATAGAGCCTCTCACACAGGTAGATACCTCCTCCTACAAGCTCCCACCTCCAGCCTTGATAGCCGATACAGTGGCCCCAGAAGTTCTTCCCTGCGAATGGGGAATACGGCTCAACACTATCCCGAACGAAACATCCTGTGGCATGTGTGTACATTGCCAGCAGAAATGGTACAAACAGGTGGTGCGTGTACCAAAAGGTCTCGTAGCTCTGCTGGCGAATCTTCGCATGCGCAGTAGTGAACATCAACAGCATGCATAGCAACATGACATGTCCAGTGATGCCTCCAGCTTGCATGTAGTGGATTTGCACTGCAGCCTCTGCGCGTACCAAGGACCGTTCCACGTTGAAGAAGTTAACGTAGTGGGCTCCGACATGCACAATGGTCCAGAAGAGCATGGTATAGGCGACTTGGCGGTGGAACCATTTGCTCTCATCCAGAGGAAGCCATCTGATCTTGGGTCGTACGACCCTCAGTAAATTCCTACACATGGGCAGCAGGATGATCATGGTGTCCACGCTGAGGCAGAGACCGGCACCGCGAGAAAACCAGACGCTGAACTTGAGAGTGTTGAGTGGTGCCAGACGGTCATCGGTGACCTGTTTGTACCAGCCGAAGATGAAGAGGAAGATATGGAGTCCGTGAAAGAGCGTGTAGAATGTGATTTTGCGAAGTGTAAACTGTTTAGCCAGCCATGATGGCTGCTTCTTCGCGAGAGCCATGATCCAAGATACAGAGTATGTGATAAGACCAGTTCCAGATTAAGATGGTCTGCTGACACACGTCGCAATCGCCTTGTTGCCAACGATATTCTATGTCGACATGATAGATCTTGGGACGACAGATGTGTTCCGAGAAGTAATGGCGTATGAGTGAGTCCTGCAAAAATCCAACTTGGATATCGCAGTATTGTCTGCAGGCGGAAATACGACGTGTTAGACTGAATTCAACCTCACTTACCGAAGGTAACAGCCAGATCGACATCCCATACGAGTCAGAAATGTGCTCGGCGGCGCTGTGATACTGGGCGAGATACAGAGAATCCAGCCTCTCGCAAGCGCCTGTGGGCGAGGAAGCATGTGAGTGGAGGAGACGATATATGCGTGAGCATGGGTACATGCATATAGACCTGCATTTTAATCTACGGTGCGACCCGAGTATTGGGTGGCACCTCACTCTTGATTGAATGCATCATGTCGTCGGTGCCGCTACGACGATGTGTTGAATGCCTGCGCAAATGATGGTAGGTTTGGCGATCAGCCAAACAGTATAAGGTACTGCAAATCAACTCATACTGATCGATACAAGTGAATTCGATGATGTTCTGGACAAAAAGGTCTGCGGGAATCGAAGTCGAGAGCTTGAGTAAGCGCAAGCGCTGAAAAACGTCCTCAGCCAATCACCCGTCCAGCTTCGACTTCATTCGTCCTCTAAGCGCCCTGCACACTCCCACCGCCTCTGCAAGTCTTTGCTTCCATCAACGTGCTGCTTTTCCGCTCTTGCAGATACTATTCTGGCTCTTCCAAGGGCGCTTCTACCATGCAGCCAAGCAGCCCATCTGATAGTCTCTGCCGAACCTCCACAGCCATGCTGGGTCATGCATCCGTTGATCGCATGTTCACGCTCCTTTGTGGCGCTCACGCTCGCTCCCAAGAATCACACTGCATCTCATGGCATGCTAGCTGCGGTATACTAGCTTCATTATTCCTCCACGCTATCGTCTACCAATCCTTGTGCCCGCAGCACGCCGACCTGCGCTCGTAGTCTTCCTTTCCTTTTCTATACCAGTCCCCCGGATCTTGTCGTAAACGAGCCGGCCGATCTTCTCGCCGTACTGTTCTACCGCTTGCTCCATCATCATCAGAGTCCAGAGATCACAAGGCAATGACTAGACCTTCACGAACATCATAGTTGTACCAGCTCAACTGTATCCTCACGCTGCTCGCTGGCTCGCTCTTCGCGCCGCGCAGCAGCATGGGCAAACTGATCAAAAACCACTGGGCCCGCCTCATAATCCTCACATCGGCCTGCTGTATGTTCACCACCGTCGCATCATGACCCTTGAATCGCGACTAACAGCTCTCTTCAGATCAGCTAGCCGGCGCAATAGAAGGCTTCTTCTGGCCCAAATTCTTCTTCGACTTCCTTACCAAGAACTTCGACTCGGCCGTCAAACCCGCCCCGATTTTGCAAGTCATAAACGTCGTCATCGCACTCTTGAGCCTCGCATACGAATGGCCGCTTAGATGGGTCGCCGGAACACAAATACACAAAAGCCTGGTGGCTAGAGTGCTGTGGCTGCCGCTGGCTAGTCTGAGCGCCATCCTTTTGTATCAAACGACAAATGCGGCGCTGTATTACCTCATAGGATGCGGCGTGTACTTTTGGGCATACAGTGAGGGAGAGGTGAGTTCTGCATGCTCGGGCGCCTTTTTGCTGTTAGTTGTATGCTAACTTTGCACCAGGTCATATGTGCTGTTCCTTGGACATTGCCAAAGAGGTCCGATCGAAGGATCAAAGGGGCAAATGGGGTCTGACTTCGGCCATAGTCGTGATGAAATAGGGTTATGCCATCTGCTTTTTTATTGCATAGCGTGGCTCTGGCGTTCTTTCTGGGTTGGAGGAAATTGAGACAGCGAAAGGCGCGCTTGTCTTCCGGGAGGTCATGCCTGGGGGTTGGCGACCGATGAACTTAACATAGTACCTGCGTCAAATGCAGCAGAATCTCATGAACACTTACCACCTACTTTCCTGCCAGTTAGTCTCCTAGTCATGCTCCTCGCTAGTCACTGGTCTTTAATGCCATGCGAACGCTGTCCATAGATGTGTGATGAATGAGTAGGATCTCTTCGTTGATGCAAAAATACACATGGTATGAACAGTGCCGTCCGCTGTGCCCAGGAAACATCCGTCCCGCGCTCGTTGCCCCAGGTCCTCCAGGGAAGAGAAGGCAGAAAAAACCTTCTGACCGGCCTGCATATCCAAGAAACGCCTCCCCCTGATGAAGCGCAAGCATAATGTACACTTTTTTGGTCTTTTCGTCCTCCACTCACACGATCATCTCTTCAGACGATCCACCCGACGTCTGTCGCCGCCGGGACTTCCGCTCCTCGTTTCTTTTTTCGCCGTTCATCGTTCGCGCCGGTCTCTTTCTAAGCACCGATCATGCCACCGCCCTGCTTGGCGGCGGCCTCGCCCTGCATCTTCTCGGAAACCTTGACGTTAACCTCGAAGAACTTGCTGACGCAGCGGTCGAGGCAGACGGACTCGCCCTTGTTGAGCTCGCCCTCGCGGTACTGAGGGGGAATGCACTTCTTGGTGCAGGTGTCGACGAGCCTGGGAAGGGTGAGGTTAGATGGAATCTTCTTCTCTTGGCTATGGCGCTTTGCGGACGCGAGCGACTCGTTGCGCAGGTGGGTGAGATTTACTGGTTGAACATGCCGGAGACCATCTCGATCTCGGCCTCTGCTGCTGCGATCTTCTCTGCGGAAGAGGGCTGGGGACGACCGCCGCCGAAGAGGAAGGACATTTTGGCTGGTTGTGTGGGTGGTTTGTTTTGGTTGGTTGAGGGTGTTATGAGCGAATTGTGCGGTTTGGAATAAGCGTCGTAGGTATTTGTGGTTTGATGGATGGATAGAAGATGGAGTTGCTCGTGTGGTCGCGCAGCTCGCTCTCTCGCTGGTGAGCCCTCCGCGGGCTTTGCCGTTGATCACAGCTTGGACTTTCTTAGGGCGATTGACATCACATTCTCGGATGAAGTGAACACACCATTACTGAACTTGCTACACGTGCGCCATAGCAGAACTTCTACTGCTATTTGGGAAGCATGCTTATGTGTGAATAAAAGGTGATTATTTACAATCGCCACATAACTCTCATCGCTTCGGTTGATTAAGACTGGTATACCACCACTTCAGAAAGATCTTCTCGTATGAGAGGGTTCCATCACCCTAAAACGGTTCACATATGCTGCTACCGTCACCTGTGGACTCGAGAGTCTTGTAGCGACTTGACGAGGAGCACTAGTTGACCCAAGGTTGGGAACTTTTCTTATGAAAGGCAAACTCAGCGTGCGTAATGCAAACGCCTAACACACTGGCTCGAGACATCTCTCCTCCACCATCCCGCAGGACTTCAAGCGCTACAGCAAGAATACAGCGCAAAGAGAATCCATCCGAACAATCGTCCACAAATGACAAGACATCCACTGCGCCTTCATTGGCGGCCGTAGAAGCCGGCCAAGCACAGGTTCGCGACCATCTGGCATACTTCTCTCAGCATCTACAAGAGGCATCGAGACAAACACCATCGCTCTTGCCTCGCTTGACGATAGATAGGTTCCGGCATCTTTACAAGCGTAATCAACACATGCATGGCCGCCACTTTGTGATCCACCAGCACGATCATCCTGTAGCTGGCACACACTACGATCTTCGGCTCCAATACTCGGAAACGAGCACTGCGAGTTTTGCAGTGCCCTATGGCATGCCAGGCAACCCCAATTCGATCAGACCGAATCGTATGGCCATTGAAACAAGAGTGCATAACCTTTGGAACAATCTTATAGAGTCGGCATCTCATGCTACAGGTTCTCTTCTCATATGGGACACCGGCGAGTACGAAGTTTTACCGTATCGAGAGCATGTGAAGGCTCGTACAACAGACGATGAACTCTCAGACTCCGGCGAAGAGACGAGATCACCCAACCTCTCAGAGAGTGAGAAATTGTTTGCAGGGTTCCAGTCGAGACATCTACGTTTACGGCTGCACGGGACCAAATTACCCAAGGGCTATACCATCGCGCTTCGGCTACCTTCAGCAAATGATCGAAGCGGACAGCCCAAGGAGCCAAAGCGCAAGAGGCGTAGAAAATATCCCTCGAAGGATCAGGTGCGTCTAGCTCCACCACCAATGACAGACAGCGAGGACGAGGCTGGTCCAGACAGCCCAGCAGGAAGGCATGTTGTTGAGGATAAACCCGACGACGCTGGAGATGGCGATGCTGGCCTCGCGTCTGAGGAAGAGGACGAAGATGCAACAATTCGTTCGAACAATGCCTACACTGGCGCCACCAACACGATTGGCTCCATTCACCAACGGCATTGGTTTCTCAGTCTGGATCGCAAGAATTCTGGATTCAGTAAAGCTCGTAGCGGCGTCGATGAAGGCCGTTGGGTAGGTGGATGGGATTCATTCATCGTACTCGGACGAGATGTGGAAAGGAGTGTTGTGACTGGAAGGAATGCAGATGAAGTGATGGCTGATGAAGGCGTGGACAAGTTCATGGGCAGGAAGATGTGGAGGCCGATTACCGAGTGAATCATGTTGATTGAAGTTTTTTCAAATTATTCAACGGTATCGAATTACGGAAGCCCTACCTTCTAGGGAAATGAAGATGCAGTGAAGGCTGCGAGATTGACGAAGAGCCGTTGTTTTGACGAAGCTCGGATAGCGCCGCCTTACTTGACTGGGATTCCCCACGAACCTAAAGTGTAAGCGCCCACTCCAGCACGCCAGACCCGTTCCTTGCAGACCGACATCCTACACCTAGACACAGAGTGGCTGGGGAGCAGACGTGAGGCGGCGACCTGACCTGATCTGCTCCGCCGTCGTCACATACACAGCACCTTCTTCACGCACACAGAACAACTACGACATCATTATCCCGTGTATAGCGCGGAAAGGCGGCGTGCCGTAATTCACCAGAAGAGGCAGATTACACTTGTTTGAGACATGACCCTCTGCCAATTACGGCAGCTGGGCGTGCATTCTCAACAACAATCATGGCAGACCAAGCCCTGCAGTCATTCCTCTCCTCTTACGGACAAAGCGAAGTGGACAGCGCCAGCATTCCAGACCACCACCAATCAGCCTGCTGCTGCGGCAACCCCGACTGCGCATACCTGAAGCAGAACCAGGACTCGCTGGATGACTTGCAGCAAGACGTGCGGAACGCGGCCAAGCTAGGTCAGGTATGTACCTCTCCAACCCTTCTGTTTCCTGTCGTTAGTATTGAGTGTGATCGCGCTATGCAGGTCCACGTCGTGCTTGCTGCGAACGCCTGTTCGAAGCCGCCGTGATGTGTAGCGCCATGCCGCCGTTTGCGGTCGAGAAGCCGTCGAGGAACTCGTCGCTAATGGAATTCTCGTTGCAGGCGCTGCTCGTTCGACATGAAGCGTACATGGCAGATGCCGAGAAGGAGAGGGTGGACATGATGGCACGAATTCAAGAGCTGGAAGGCGACAAAACACAATTGCAAAAGACGAATGAAGACTTGGTCAAGGACAATCGTACCCTGTTGGATCAACTCGAATCGGTCAACAATGCAGTGGCAGAATCCGACAACCGAGTCACCGGCCTCCAAGCCACGCTACAGTCTACTCAGCAGGAAATGCAACGGCTGTCGCATCTTGCATCCAAGACTGAGCGTTTGGAACAACAATTGGCAGACTTCGAGCGGGAACATGAAACCTTTCAGCAAAACCTGGATAGCAAGGAAGATGCAGTGAAGCTCGCGACGCGAAAATGGCAGAAATCAGAACGCCTTCTTGCCGACATGCAAGTTCAACTGGAACAGATCGAGCAAGAAGCCAAAGAAGAGAGGGAGCGTCATATCGAGGTCGTCGGCCGGATGGAGCGACGACGTGCTGTTGAGAAGGAACTCACATCTGCTGCTGGGAGACTCAAAGGCGCTGCTGCTTCGAAGGCTACTGGTCGAGAGGGTGGGGGCACCAGTGTTGTGTCGCACTTCGTCAAGGACATCCTCCAGGACAACGCAAACCTTCAGATGGGCATAGTGGAATTACGCGAAATGCTTCAGAACTCGAACGAAGAAGTGGAATCTCTGAGACAGCAGCTTGTTGTTCATCAACCCTTGGAGGAAGATGATACGGCTCGACCGACGCTGGGAGACAGGAAGACCAGCCTTCATGACGAAATGAGCCGCGCCGCCTCTCAGGAGCTGCATGTCCACCACCACTATCATGCGCCTTCGACACCGTCAGCTGCTGCCGGCGTTCGCAATCTACGTCGACCCAAGAAAAAGCGATATGGTGCACTAACGCCAAACCACTTCACTCCACCAGCATCCGGAAGAAGCACGCCTCGCTCCTCCGTATCCTACAATACACCTTCATCCATGGCGACTATTCTCCAGCAGACTGCAGTCAGTGTGCCAAGCTCGTCGCCTAACACTCATCGCTGGTCTGTACAATCGAATCAGACCTTTCACAGTCAATATGGATCATCTGGACCAGCATCTCCGCAATCTACTATCAATCGAACCTCATCGATTTTCGATCGAGCATTCAGCGATGGCGGCCAAGACTCATCAAGACCAACGACACCAGACACCGAGGAACCGGGCTCGCCTGTGCTTGTTCCTTCGCATGGCAAAAGGCCATCTGTCGCTGGTGGTCGCACGACTAGCGCGCCCGTTGTCCAACGCAAGGGGTTCAATCCTGGTCACAGTCTTCCTGCTCTCGATTCAATAATGGACACCAGTGTGGAAGATCTGCCACCGCTGAAGCCTCGTCCTGGCAATCACAATGCGATAATGGAAGAGACAGACAGTGAATGGGACCAAGACCATACACCAGTGCCCGAGAGGACTACGACTGCGGCAGCATCTGGACAGGAAGAATCACATTTCGATGTGCACAACTCAAACATCTATCAAGCGCCGTTGCGCCGAGCCGCCTCACATGAGTCGCTCTTATCCATATCGGGCATGGACATACACACTTATCAGTCGCGACCTAAGCATACACTCCTAACTAAAGGCGGTGTCAGCTCGGGCACTGTGGTTAGTGGCGCTCAGGCCCATGCAGCGCGGCCAGCCATTGCTTCTCATAACACAGAAGGCAATGGCCACAGCATCCTGCGTGGAGTAGCAGCAGATCAGCGCGTTGCTGGCGCCGCTCCTCCTAAACCGACAATCACCAGGAAAGCCAGCGGTTGGATCTTTGGACGATGGGGAGCAACTCCTGCTCCAGCTGTTGCAGAATCTGCCTCAAGCACCAAATCAGCAAGCATCAAGTCAGGAAGTGACAGGGCAAAGGAAGACTCACACGCCATACCCAAAGCGCCAAAGTTGCGAAGCCCTGGAATCAATCAGGCTGGACCGATCTGGGGTCTGGGACCAGAGATCAAAATACATCATCCACCTGTGGTGAAGAAGTTGGATCAAGAAGAGTTGAGCAGTGCGCTTGACGAAATATGATTGTTGGAAACGACCAACCTTGATTGCTCAAGAGCACAGGTTCGGTTCCATTCATTCGTTACTATTCCTTTGCTACGGTACCCACGGCCGACTTTTGCTTTCAGAAGCTATGATACCCCAAACACTACGCCGAAGACAGAGCGTTTCGTATGTAACAACCAAGAAATACCTCATTTCCATTCCTACTTCACGGCAGTGTTCCCCTGTAGCGGCCAGAACTCATTGACCAACTGCCTTCCCGAGAACAAACACGAATGTAAGTCAGTGATCTCATCTCCACAGCAAGCAACACCACAATTACAACTCCATCGTCTCAAACTTCTCATCCTGAGGAAGCCCAATATGACAATTCTCACTCGTCGCCCACTCCACAAACGTCCCCGAAATACTTTCGAAGTCGACAACCTCCCCACCAAACCGATGGCACCCACTGAGAAAGCAACACCTCACCCCCGACCCACTAACGCTCTCCATCCACTTCGGCAAAGCAAACCCAAAAATCAACCCCTGAACCCTCTCCAACTCGCCATACTTCGTCTTGACTCTCTTGAAAGCCCCGCGCACACAGAATGGAATGGGGTAGTTGCGTCCGTCATTTTCGTATTTCCCTTTGGTGAATGTCTCGCGCAGATTCGCCATGGTGTCGCCGCCGCCATTGTTGACGCGGTTTTCGGGCGCGAAGGAGCAGATCATGGCGAAGGCGAGGCGGGCGGAGGAGGAGGGGGTGGTGACTTTGTTGTCCGTGCGGAAGTGGTAGGGTTGGGAGTCTTTGAGGAGTATAGGCGTGCTGTCGGGGAAGAGGCAGAAGGCGTAGTCGCCGTAGGTCGTTAGGAAGGAGACTGGTGGGCCGTCGGATCGGGCACCGGCGGTGTAGGCGGAGTGGAGTGAGAATTGGTAGAGGCAGTCTGGGGGTGGGAGGGTCAGTGGTGGAGTGGTTGGTGGTGGGTCTGGTGGACGTACTGGGGATTGAACGGCCCTTGTATGGTGTGGAAGCACTCGTGGTTGGTGTGTTTTGAGAGGGCATTGTTGCATTCGTTGATATACAGCTTAATCTGCCACTACGATTGTATAGGTCACGGAGAGAAATGCTGGGAGAGATCGGATCTGAATTAGTGTGTCGCAAGCAGCTAACCAGATTGTTGAGACGGTTGATGATGCCTCACAGTTCATGTATCTGATATCCGAAGCACCCGCCTTCCTTGACAACTACGAAATCGACCACGATAGCAAGAGCCAGCCGTAAAACAGCTTCATAAGAGAGATGTGCTTTCCAAGTCGTTTCAGATCTCATTGGAGCGTCGAGAACATACATTCGGCTTCGAAACGAGAAGATATCGTCACGATCAGTCAATTGAAAGACGACAGAATACTACATACGCTCGAATTTCACGAGGGATCCCTTTCTGTTCCCAAAGACTCAGACGAGGACACCGCTTAGGCCGCCGCAAAATCGCCAGTAACGCATAAATCTCCAGATGCTCGAACCTCACGGAGGCCACATATCAAAGCCTTGTAGTGAACAAGACCCGCTGCCAGCACAAGCAAGTGGAAAATCTGATGACTCGCGCCCACAAAGTCAAAACGGCAGGGGTACCACCTTTCTGGTAGCTAAAACTCATCAGTCTTGCAGTAGCACCATAGTCTGCTGGTTTCTTGACACTTACTCTGGATGCGTAGAAGACGGCACCTGCGATGTTCAAGAACCCCATCAATGCCATCCATTCGATGGCCAAGCGTTTTCTCTGTACGGCGAAGCTGTATAGGTAGATGCTGTGCGTTATGAAGAGGATGGCAGAGAGGCCAAAACAGCTGTACATCAATGCTCTGTACTTGCGAAACGTCGGTCCCAGAAACGATGGGTGAAGCGTAAAGACTATGCAGCCCGACGCACTCGCTGATACCTATACAGTGTCAGAGGCTGCGCATAACTGGCTTGACGGAAGATTGACATACCAAAGCCCAATGGAAGTACTTCAGCACAGGGTCGCACACAAACGCGAAGTGTATGGAAGGCAGACTGGCTCCCCACATCAGCAGTACAATACCGCAAAAGTCCAGTCGATTGCCAAAAGATGCGGCAGGCGCAGAAAGATTCCATATAACATGGCAGCTGTAGTCATTTGCGTCAGCTAGAAAAATACAAATCTTCGAGATACTTACCACGCAGAACATGCAAAACATAAAGCGACGCCTAGAAAGTAGAGGACGAACAAAACCGCATCGACCGGTTGCGATCCTTCGACCTGGCTGTACACATTGGCGAAGAAGTGGAAAGGAAGCCAAGCAAACAGCACTGAGCCGATTGTGTGGGAATGTATGTTGACTTGACGTTGTTAGTGAACACTAGGCAAGCTATAGATGCTGATGCACTTGCCGGTCTCGTTATGCCAGGCAAAGGCACTCTTAAGTGATAAAAGCCATGAGCCGGATGTTGGTCTGCCGGGTCAGTGATGTCTTGTTGGGAATTGTGAGGTCGTTCATGACTAACCTGTAGCCATAGAGAAGATACTCATTGTCCCTGGCAGAATTAGTGAATGCGTCAAGTCTCGCGGCGTTCGACTTCGTACTTTTGCCAACTTGCTGTTCTCGGGTTAGCGATCTTACATTGCGTATCAAGGAGAACAATTCATACGGATCTCTTCATAGAATAACAATTGCCGTTTCTTTTCACGGTTCGTGGGATGATTTGCTGACATCGTTGTCTACCAGGTCAACGAAGCTGATATTGACGGCGAAAATTGGGTTTTGCAAACTTGATTCACTAACAACATGTCTTTTGATGTCGTATATATGGTACATTGGAATGTCTGCCTCAACAAATCGTCGTGTAACGTGACAGCGAATAGCCGCCGCCAAGAAGCTCCTGCGTTAGCCTGCTCCACTGCTTGTATATATTTAGGCTGTCTTGAAGTTCGGCCTTCATCCTACGCGCCAAAACATTGCCTGACCTGACCAATTGATACTTGATATTCTAAGAGGCGTTGCTTAATGTTCCCCACGCCATTTGCTGAGCAGGGAGGTCGAAGAATGAACCGCACTTGCACGCTCATGCGGCGTCGTGCTGCAGATGAACAGCATCTGTCTACGCGCGCGCAAGACTGAGCGTGAAACTCGGCTGCCAATGTAGACTGCCTACTCACTAATCGGTTATTTTGGATGCTGCATATTATGGAACATGATCAAACTTGCGTAGCTGCCATGCCGCAGTTGAACACAGTTGAAGTACTTCGACACGGAGATGCCCCGAATGCTATCAACACTGTTGGTCTTCCTACTCTTGTGGGCCCAACGAGAACCTTCTTTCGCAATCGTCCAACATCATGGTATCTATCGAGCTGGGGCCGGCACAGTCGAACTACACTCGGGTCGGATGGGTTAACGAGCCTGACGGAAGAGGAACACTCAGCATTCTCGTAGCGTGTTTATCATCGCTTTTCCTGTCATCCTGGGCTGTGATGCACCTGAACATCCCTCCAAGGTATTCTTCCAAGACACGACGTCTTTCAACTTACTTTTACTGGTGCATCTACGGGATCTTTGGTCCAGAGCTGGTCATCTGGACAGCATGGCGTCAACTCTCTTCCGCTTGGGCACTTAGGAACCAGCTGCGGGAATCTGGTGTAAGTACTATCAATCATATGACTTGATATTTCTAACGCTTTCTAACGCCAGTCTCAGGCCGATCTCAGTCAGTGTACGATTGCGCATGGGTTTTATACCCTCATGGGTGGATTTGTCATCGACATCGATGCAATCTCCGATCCTACACGTCCACCCTTCACCAGCGGTATCAAGCGACTGAGCATTACCCCCAAAGGTATGCTCTTCCTTGCCAAATGTAAGCACTTGCCTAAGATCACAGAAGAGGAGATCTTGGACAAGAGCAAAATGGACGAGATTGGCAAGCTTCTTGCATGCACCCAAGTTACATGGATGATCGTACAAGTCTGCACGCGACTTGCGCTACAACTGCCCGTCACAACGCTTGAGGTCACGGCAGTGTCGCACGTTCTGTGCGCTCTTGTGCTGTATGGCTTGTGGTGGCACAAGCCTCGCAAAGTTGATGAGCCGACGATAGTCTCTGCCGAGTGGGTGAGGCCATTGGCTGCCTTCATGCTGATGTGCAGCAAGGACAGCCAAGATCAAATGCTGCCAAACTTCCAATTGGAAGGTGAGCAGTCAGAAATAGCAGGGCTGAAGTTGTATGCGATGGACAACACCCAAAGCATCAGCTCGGATGGATCGAACCGACCCCAACAATACAAGTTCATTCAGAAACACCAGGAGTCACATGCACAGCAGCAAGTACAGGTTACCAATAGACATTCTCAGCACCTGGAAGATGCAGCTGCCAGCCTCACACAAGCAATTCGATCCAGCGAGCCAGAACCGCAGAGCTATGCCGAAGACTCCAGAATTGCCACCAAAGAGCGATGGAGACTTGCCCGTCTCGCCATTAGTCAATACTCGCACATACGCCAGGACCTTTTGCGAACGCCACCCGACGAACACTACCGCACCTACGAGATCGCTTTAGCAAACTATCCCGAAATGCCCGAGAGATGTCGTTCACGCTTTCGCACGGAGAAAGTCGAGTCAAAGAACACCGACTGGCTAGAGTGTGACACCCAGCACTTCGTCACGACTGCGGCAACCAACTGGCCGCATGATGGCTTGTTACGCACGACTAGTGGCTTATGGATCGGTGCATCTCTGTGGATCGTGAGTATCGCTTTCAGCGCGATGCATATCGCCGCATGGAATGCTCCCTTCCCAACTGCAGTTGAAGCATCACTCTGGAGGTGCACATCACTTTATGTAGCCTTCTCTGGGCTATTGTGGGCTGGCCTCCACGTTTTAGCTTCAATGTCAGCCAGGACATGGTGGACGTGGTATAACATCATGAGTGGTGATGCATCTAAATGGCTCAAAGTCACATTGGCCATTGTTTGCGGCATCTGCGGTTTGGCGTACCTGTTTTCTCGAGCTTACTTAATCTTGGAGTCGTTCATGTCGCTGAGACATTTGCCTGTTGCGGTGTATGTCGTTCCGGAGTGGACTTTGGGGGTTCCTCATATATCTTGAGAAGATATTGAGTCGTTTGTAGATTGTTTTGGGGTGATGAAATGAACGATTTGCATCCTCTTTAGACGCATTGCGTGTATTTAAGCGGAGATTGCGTGACTGCGTACAAGTGAGATCAATAGGTACTATAATCAGACATCCATAGTATTCCAGCCGAAGAAAATAGCACAGACAGTGTTAAATACCCAAGGAGTTATACGAATGAAAAAGGTAAAAAACCATCGGAAGATCATTCACCGAACGAGACGACAAGCGGCGAACCACGCCCTAGCTCCACATTTCCAATACGGTATGATGATTCGACAACATCCTCCTCACTATATAAAAATAACTAACATCAACCCATTCAAGCCACCTCTCCTACGAAGCCTCCCTCTGCATAAATAATCCCAATCTTCAGCCTCACCCCAAGAAACCTTCCCACGCGACTCCCCCATCCATCCCCACCAAGAAAAAACAAAGAATGCCTCCCTCAATCCTCCTCCACGGCACAGGCGCCATAGGCACAATCTACCTGTACCTGCTCCTGCGCGCCGGCTGCTCCGTAACAGCCGTCTGCCGCTCCAACTACGACACTGTAAAAACCCACGGCCTAACCCTCAACTCCCAAAAATACGGCCATAACATCTCCATCCGACCAACACACGTCGTTCGCACGCCCTCGGAAGCCGCAGCCCACGGTCCCTTCGACTACATAATAGTCACGACAAAAGCCCTCCCGAACCAAACTCCCAGCACGCCGGACCTCCTCGCCCCAGCCATAACAGAGGGCAAAACGACTCTAGTCCTCATCCAAAACGGGATCGGAATCGAACCCCCCTACCTGCAAACCCACCCCTCCACCCCCCTCCTCTCCTGCGTAGTCTACCTCCCCACAACCCAAACCTCCCCGGGCCAAATCGAAATGGGCGCAATCGAGCACCTCCAAATCGGCACCTACCCGTCCACCTCAGACGCAACCTCACGCGCCTACATCGCCGCGCAAAAACTCCAAGAAACCCTGCAAGCAGGCGGAAGCAACGCAACGCTGCACGCCGACATCCAGGCGCAAAGATGGAGCAAACTGCTCATCAACGCGTCGTGGAATCCGATCTGCGCGCTGAGTCTCAGTCGCGACGCGGCGTTTTTGGCTTCTTCTTCGCTCGCGGAGAAAGTGGTTTCAGACGTCATGGACGAAGTCGTCGCCATCGCGGCAGCGAAAGGGTACGGCGATGTCGTGAATTCTGCGCTGGCGAGGGAGCAATTGGCACGTGCGCTGGAGCGCAAAGGCACGAGGGGCATCGAGCCTTCGATGCTGGTTGATGTGGTGCGGGGGAGGAGGGTGGAGGTTGAGGGGATTTTGGGGGAGCCGGTGAGGATTGCGGGCGAGCTCGGGGTGAGCGTGCCGAGGTTGGAGATGCTTTATGCGTTGTTGAAGGGGTTGGATGAGGCTGTTGCGTGGAGGAGGGAGGGGGAGAGTTTGGGGGGTGATGAGGTTGGTGGTGCTGGTGGGGTGTGAGGGGAGGGAGGGGAGTGCGTTGGGTTTGTGGAGGGATTTGTTGTATAGACGTTGATATAGCGGAGACTAGATGTGAAGACATGCGAATATGAGGAATTGTTTGAACAAGGATAGCTCTGTACAATAGGTATCAAGAAAAAGGCAACATGCCAAACCGAAGAAAAAAACCAAAAACACCAGCGCTGATAGCTAAACCCACATTCCACAGATAGACACAAAGAAAAGGTAAGAACCACAAACAGAACAGACCCCTCAAGCCTGCTCATAAGTATCCAAAGGAACATAAGCGCCCCTCTCGCCCTCGGCATCCCTCCTCTTCTCCCTCCTTCCCATAACTGCATCCCTCGCCCTACCGACGAAACCCCACACACCAAGTCGAGAAGAATCCGCCGCAGCGCGGAATTCCATTTCCTCCTGCTCGACCATCCAAGAAGGCCTACGCCAAAACTTCAACAACAGCGAAGAAACCACAACCGTAACGCTCGAACAAGCCATGGCAGCGCCAGCAGCGAGAGGGGGCAGAGTGATCCCCCAGGGAAGCAAGAAACCCATGGCGACGGGCAGGCCGAGGGCGTTGTAGAAGCAGGAGAGGAGCAGGTTGTATTTGATGCGGCGGAAGATGGACTTGCTGAGGTGCAGCGAGGCCGGGATGTCGAGCAGCTGCGAGGGTTTCATGAGCACGATGTCGGCGGCTTCCATGGCGACGTCGGTGCCGGAGGCGAGCGAGATGCCGACGTTGGCGGTCGCGAGAGCGGGAGAGTCGTTGATGCCGTCGCCCACCATGGCGACGATGTGGCCGGCTTTTTGCAGGTTCTCAATGATTTCTTGCTTGCCGCTGGGGAGCACGCCGGCGTGCACGTCGGCTGGCGCGATTCCTACGAGGGCTGCGACGTGTTGGGCAGCTGCTTCTTGGTCGCCGGTTACGAGAGAGGCGGAGATTTTCATGCGTTGGAGGGCGGCGATGGTGGCGCGCGCGGAGGGCTTGAGGATGTCGGAGAGGGAGATGGTGCCGGTGTAGTGGCCGTCGATAGCGGTGTGGATGGTGGTGATGCCAGCGTGCTGTGCAACCTTTGAACTTGAAGGTCCATCCAGACTGGTAGGAGAAGTGGGTTCGTCGTAGACTTCCTCAGGCGAGGCGGAGACTTCAACGCCCTGGTTGCGAAGGTAGGAGGCGTTGCCGATCAAGACCTGGTATCGCTTGCGACCCATGACAGACGCAGGCTCAACATTTGCCGAGACACCTTTGCCGACAATAGTAGAGAATTCGCCAGTGCTGCCATCAAGCGTGCCATCAGGACCGAGGCCCAGGTGTGTTTTTGCGCCTAAGAGAATAGCCCTGGCGATGGGATGTTCGCTATTCATCTCGGCTAGACCAATGATCGTCCACCAGAGTCGTGTCTGTTCCGGGCTCGCCTCCCACCCGTTCTGGATCTGTGCTCCAGAAACGCTCATCTTACCCATAGTGAGAGTGCCAGTCTTATCAAGAACGATATGGCTGACCTTTGTCGCTGTCTCGAGAGCAGCACCACCCTTGACAAGAATACCCTGCTCGGCGCCAACACCAGTACCAACCATGACCGCGGTAGGAGTAGCAAGACCAAGCGCACAAGGACAGGCAAAGACAATGACAGCAATGCAAAGCTTGACGCAAACCATGACCCTTCCACCGCTGGCTTCCTTGAGGAAAATCGCAGGGGGGTCCGGAAGAAGGTGGCTCAGCACCATCCAAGCAACGAAAGTAGCCAGGCCGAGCGTAATAATGATAGGCACAAAGTAGCCAGCGACGAGATCAGCGGTGCGCTGAATTGGTGCACGGCTAGTTTGAGCTTCCTGCACCAAGCGAACAATCTGACTGAGCTGCGTGTCCCTACCGGCACGGGTGACTTTGAAATCCATGCGACCGGCACCATTGACAGTGCCAGCCATGAGATTCGTACCGGTCTTCTTGAGAACAGGCATAGCTTCACCGGTGACCATGCTCTCATCGACATAGCTTTCGCCGCGAGTGACCGTTCCGTCCGCGGGGATCTTATCACCCGGCTTGAGAATGACAACATCACCGACCTCAATAAGCTCGGTGGGAACGGTCTTCTCTTCGATCGCAGAGCTGGGAGTCTCCTTCTCGCCAGCCTTCTCACCCTGCTCTTGGACATCTGCACCCCAGCCTTCCGCCACTTTCGCAGCAGCAATGGGATCAGCGTAGATCAAAGCGGTGGAAGGAGCCAAACTCATGAGTCTGCTGAGAGCTTTGCTGGTCTGGCCTTTGGCGCGATTCTCCAAGAAACGACCAAGCAGGATGAAAGTGATCAACATGGTGCTGGTGTCGAAAGTCGTGGCGGGTCTCGTGTGCTCGGCAGTGAACATGGAAACAAGCATAGCGGCGCAGCTGAAAAAGAAAGCAGCGCTCGTTCCGAGGACGACGAGAACATCCATCGTGGGCGATTTGTGGCGGAGGGACCGGAAAGCACTGACGTAGAATCTGCGACCAATGCCGAATTGCACGGGAATAGTCAAGATAAGACAAATGACATCGCCCAGCCACAGACCAGGGATGATAGGAACTTTGACGCTTCCAATATCCAGGAAAGGCAGGAACATGGGAAAGATCATGCTGATGAGGAAGACGGGGATGGCGAAGGCGAGGGAGATTTTGAAGGCCCGCCACCAGCCTTGGATTTCTTTGGTTTTGGACAGAGATTCCAGTTGAGCGTTGTTGTCGTCCGAGTCTGCCACGAGAGCGTTGTAGCCGGCCTTTTCGATGGCTTCAACGATGGCGCGCAAGCCGATGCGCGAAGGCGTATGTGAGATGTTGGCGCGAGTAGTAGCGAAGTTGATATCCGCGGATGAGATTCCAGGTAGATTGGTGAGTTGTCGTTGTAGATCCGCCGCCGATTCTGGGCTCTGAAGACCGTACACCTTCAGCAGGACGGTGGCATTCGTGGATGAAGTCTGCACACCCTCCTCAACGCTCGAAATGATGGTAGCATCGAATCCTCTATCCTCGATGGCTTCGACGATCTGCGCCGCGGTAAACTTTTCCGGATCGTGTACAATGACCGCCCGCTCAGCCAGTAAGCTGATGTTGAACTGCACCAGACCATCCACCTCTTTGAACCCGCCCTCGACAGCCGACGTACACGCGCCGCAAGTCATTCCCTCAATAGCAACGGTAGTCGTGACTAGCTTCCGCCTTTCACTCCTCCTTCGTGATCGTGTAGCACCAAGTACAGGTTCCGCCTGCTTGCTTTCAACAATCTCCGCGTCAAATCCAGTATCCTCAATCATCTCCGCGACCTGCTCAGGCGATAGAATCTCCGCATCATGCTCCACGACCGCTCTTTCCGACAGCAGCGAAATACTGAACGACTTCACACCCGCGACATTTTTAAACGCCCCTTCCACAGCAGACGTACAAGCACCACAAGTCATCCCGCCAACCTTGACCGTAGTTGCACGAAGCGAGCCCTGCCCGTCCTCCCCACCAAGCAGTAATCCCTCCTCTTCCCCCTCCGAACCACCATCCTCTCTCCCAGCAGGCCCATCACTAGCCAGAACTTCCGCATCGAACCCGCGATCTTCCACAACATCTCTGATCTGCTGCGCCGAAATCCGACTGGCGTCGTGTGAAACCACAGCGCGCTCCATCACCAAGCTGACGGAAACAGATCCTACGCCGTCCAAGGGCTGTAAGCCGGATTCGACGGCCGAAGTGCAAGCGCCGCATGTCATGCCTTCGACCTTGAGGGTTGTGGTGGTCATGTGTGTAGGCGCCATTGTTGCGTGCGGCCTGCGGGCGCTGACAAACCGGTTGTCGTTGTCGTGGGCGACTCTCTTTGTAAGCGGGAGATTTGCGCGTTTCGCGCGCGGTAGCGAGGTTCCTCAGCGCAGGCGGTGGTATGGTAGTGAATGAAACCAGAAATCCTAGGTGTATGCGATGCGATGCAGGCTAGGCAGTCGGTATTGGCAGGCGAGCTGCGATACTGCTCTGCCTATAATATCAAGACCGGGGACGAGAGATAGCGAAGCGAAGCGAATGGGGTTGGCGTGGCGTGGCGCGGAAAGGCGGAGAGGAGACCCCTGGGCTGGCTGCGCAGCACGCAAGAAAGGTAAATGATAAAATAAGGGAAATGCAATAAAAGCGTTGGGTATACTAGTGAATGTGATGTGAATAGTGAGTGGTTGGAAGAAGAGGGGGAAGTTGGTAAGGTAGATAGGTAAGAAAGGGAAACATGAAATGCAAGAAAGAGGTAGAGTGGAATACGAGAGAGAGCAGAGCAATAGAGACAAAACAGCGGCTCTTCGCACAGCAACCCTCGAGTGTCTCACTCAGATAGAGTTGGGCCCAGGCCGCGGCTCGCTTCGGAAGCTTTTGGGAGGGAGCACTGCCAGCTGCCAAACTTGTTCAGTCCAGCACTGCTGCCGTCCTTCCGTAACCTTTTCAGCCCTACCATCAGACTGAATGTGGCGAGGCGAGATCTTGGATCTATGCATGTATACTCGTACCGACATCTTGGCTAGATGCTTCCTTGTCCGGGATGTGTGAGGGGAACGGAAAAGTATGACTTGTGAAGAAGTAGTGGTGTGTTCGTGTGTATGTTGGTGTATTATCTGCTTTCTGTCTAGAGGGATCCTATAGGATGCACCTGTACCTCCATGTCTGTACCTATCCAGATCCTGATCTAGAAGAAACACAGTTACGTGGTAGGTGCAGGTGCACGTGGCTACTTCGGTTCAAAGGCTCGAGGCTGAGCATACCTTAAGCTACCGTCCACGGGTATGTGCACACAGTCAATAGACCCCCGAATGGTCATCGTTCGTCAATGCCTGTGCCTTCCCCATAGCATCATCAAGTCATACCCGAGACTCCATCCTCCACAGACTCCCATCGAATCAAAATCTACCAGACCTGCCGGTAACATCAGAGAGAAAGACAACAGAAAGAAAGGGACAAAAAATTACAAGAAAAACCATATCACATTCTTCCCTCAATTCACCTTTCCACAATACCATGATAAAAACAAAAACAAAAAACCACCTCCATCCACTCACTCCCTCAACTACTTGAAACTTCCTTTCCTCCACCCTCTTCAAAACGAAACCAATCGCACAAGCCCATTCCAAAAACGCCATCGCTGTGCCGCGTACAAAAGTAAAGGAGAAAAAGAAAAGAAAAAACCCGCCCAAACCCAGCCCATACCAAGCCCAAACCCCCTTGTTTTTCTTCTTCAGAAGAAAGAACCCATCCTCAATCTTTCAAATATGTATGTGTGCATGTCCTGCTCGCCTGCCTGTGTGGCTGAAGCCTCAAGCCGGAGCCCCAAGCACAAATAAGAGCAGGAGCAGAAAGTCGAAGTAGAAACAGAATCGAAGACAAGACTATTTTCCCCCCTTCCCAGAGCGAAAACAAGGTGTGCTTGCTCTGCTCTCTCTCTCTCTCTCTCTCATTATAATGCCGCCTTCGCTTCCGGGGGAGGAGGAAAGAAGAAGGGGAAAAAAAAAAAACAGAAAACCCCATGCCCGTGCCCGTGTCCATGCCCATGCCTGTGCCAAACTCGCTTGTCGAAAACAAGAAAAGAAACAGAAAGAAAGAAAATCTACATACCTTACCCTCGATTCGACTCGAAGTCATCCATCCATCCATCCATTTACACGACACAAGCCTGCACAGCTCAGCACTCTGCACATCTAATCGCCACCTCTCTCTCTTCCTCTCCTCCGGAAGAAATCCATCACGCGTCTAGCGCCACTGCTGCTCCCCTCGTGGCCCTTCTCGTACGCGTCGCCGAACCTCCTCTGATTGGGGCGGATGCTGGACATGTGAGTTTCGCTGTCCTGGCCGCCGACCGAAGAAGCTGCTCCGTAGCCGTCGTCGCGGAAGTGCGGTGGCTGTTGGCCTCCGTGTGAGGAGGGCGGGTATGGCGATCTGCTGACTGGGAAGTGGGGTTGGATGTCCGAGGCTGTGGAGGGCGGGCCGTCGTCTTGGTTGGGCGTGTAGTATCTCTCTACGGGCTCTTGTGCGTTTCCGCTGTAGCCGTCGTCGCGGTATTGTTTGCGCTGTTGCATGGGGGGAGGCGTTCTTTGCGATTGCTGGGGGAGGTAAGGGAGGGATTTCTCTTGCGGCGCGTTTGAACGTCTGCTGGGTCCCCTTTGAGCTTCGGCTTCGTGGTATTGGGGATTGAACGAGTTGGTGCTGCGGTTTGGACTGCGGGATGCGCCGCGACCAAAAGCCATGCCTCTGCTTGAAGGACGTCCACCGCGGGATTCACGGCGGCCGCCTTCGTTCGCAGAGTCATACGGTTGGTCTCGCTTGCCGGAGAAGCTGTTCATGCTGAAAGGACTCGGCAGGAAAGAGAAACGCCTGCTGTTACGGCGGCTCTCCTGTGGTGCGTCTGAGTTCTTGCGCAAGAACTGAAAGCTGCTGCGCCTGCTGTCTGTTGACGGCCTGCGGCCACTTTCGTCGTGGTTGCCTACAGCGTTCTTCATGCTTACAGGAGGGTGCCTGCGGTCCCTCTTCTCGGCAGGCGTAACGCCCTCCTGGGTGTGCTGTTGTGACTGTCTTCGCGAGTTGCTACGACCGAGCATGCGATCGGTTAGGCTGCCCAATGTGGAGCTGCGCTTGTGGCCACGCTGGTGCGCCTGAGGCAACTGCTGTGTTGGCTGGACTTGCGACACGCTCTGTTGACTGTCGTTGAGGCTCTCCCCAGGAGCGGAGCTTGGAGGCTGCTGCATAGAGCCGGAAATGATGTAGCCGGATCCGGACTTGGGTCGGGAGAAGTGGCCCTGGGCGTTCTCAGCGGTGGGTGTTGCAACTGCTGGCTGACTGTAGGAGTTGCCGCGAGATGCGAGAGTACCGCGAGTATTCGGCCTGGCAGCAGAGGCGGGCTGCTGTCCAATGGCTGTCGCCTCGGAGACCGCTCTGTTTGAATCGCGGCCACCACGAGACGGCGGTGGCATGGCTTGTGAGCCAACCTCTTTGCGAGGCACTTGCGGGCGCTGAGTAGGTGGGACCACCTCGACAGGTCCTTGTGCCTCTGGTCTCGCTCTTGTCCTGCCAATGCCAGCAATCGGAACCGTGGCTTGCTGGGGTGGAATCGGACTGGTTTCGCCTCTTGGGTGAGCTGCTCCGGGTGGCACATATTCCAATTGAACAGTCCGTCTCTTCGCATCCCTCGTTGTCTTGCGCTCTTCGATGGCGTCCATCGTGGGCTGCTTTGGTGTGGCGGCTGACGCAGAAGGCGTCCTGCTCTGAGGCTCTCTGACCGAAGCACTGCGGCCAAGCGTAGGCTCCATATCCTGAGAGACAGCCGATGAAGCGATATCCTGCTCGTCCTTACTATTACTGCCAATGAAGCCAACAACATGGCTGTACTCGCTAAGCCAACTATGCCTAGCGACTTCGAAGAGGTCTGCGCGTCGTCGTGGGTCCGGTACGAGAATCCGCCGTAGAAGGTCTCGAGCGTGCGGTGTAACATACTCCGGGAACGTCAAAGGAGTCGAAACAATGTATTTGTATAGTAAGTTGATGTTGTCGCCTTCAGGGTTTGCGGGATCGTCGTCGAATGGCAAATAGCCAGCAAGCATAGCGTACTGTATAAAGGTTAGTGGCTGGGACTCACTTGTGGAGCAAAACCTGCAGCTCAATGCTCGTTAGGAAGGGCCAACTTACCAAAATAACACCACAACTCCAAACGTCTACTTTCCTTCCAGTGTAGAGACCGTCGCTCACTACGAGCTCCGGGGCCGCGTAACAAGGACTACCGCAACTGGTCTGCATCAGATCGCCGCGTCTGTAGCCCTCCTTGTTTTGAACGTCAAGACCTTCGCGCTTGACATATTCCTTGTCACTGATGCGGTGCTCTTGCTCCTCATTCAAGTCATCCCTCGGGTTGAAAGTATTCGCAAAGCCGAAGTCTGTAATTATAATGTTCTTGTGCCGGTCCAAGAGCAGATTCTCCAGCTTCAGGTCGCGGTGCACAATACCCTTCTTATGCAGGTATCCCACACCGGAGACTAGCTGTGCAAAGAGCCTCCTGGCGGCTGGATCTTTCAGATAGCGGTGGTTCAAGATGTAGTCGAACAGCTCGCCTCCGGATGCATACTCCAGAATGATGCCCATGTGTCGCTCGGTTTCGACGAATTCGTGCAGGCGAACAATATTCGGGTGCTGCAGTTCCTTGAGAATGGAGATTTCGCGGTAAATCTTGGGTAGGCGAGTCGCGTTTCCCGCAAGACTCTCCTTACGGATCAACTTGATCGCCACTTGTACACCGCCCTCCTTCTTCCAACCCATTTTTACCTTTCCAAACTCACCCTCACCCAAGGTCTGTCCGAGAATGTAGTCGCCAAATTTGACCTCTTTTCTATGTGAGGATCCTTTGAGGTGTTCTTGTCTGCTCCTCTGCGTGGATGGTCTTCCGTTATCTGGAACACCTGATTCGCCCACCAAACCGAGTCCACCCATGGGAGTCACGTCAGTGCCCATTGCATGAGGGCGTGCCTCTGCAATTCGCGCGTTTTCGCGTGCAACGTCAGACGAAGGGTCATCAACAACGATGCGGTTGATGACAGTGCTGTTTTCACGGGGAAGTTCTGTGTTGATAGGTGGTTGACCTACAGCCGTTTGTGAGCGACTTTGTCCGGGAGCTTGACGTGTACGCTGGCTGCGACTGCTGCCCGGTGGAGCTGGAGACTCGTGTGGTGAGCGGTGGCTGCGCCGTCTGTCGCGGTCATCTTGGCTGCTGTAACCTGCTGTGCCGTCGTATGTTGCCTTTGCGGTGTATGGTCTGTTGTCGTACGATGCTGCGGAGGGTGATTGTGGAGTCTGCTGCATGGAAGTTCTTATGGGTAAATTGTTATGCTGCCCTCTCGAGCCCGCCGAGTCAGGGTAGAAGCGCTCGTAGGTCGAAGGAGCAATATCGTCGGGGTGTGCCCTGGAAGGGGTCATCATTGAAGGCGAGCCAGGCGCTCCATAGGCGGCGGCATCAGTGCTGTTTCTTCCGTTGCGCCGAGAGACTGGCGAACTGACGGGAATGTTGGGCGCGGGTTCGGAGGCGTATCGTTGTTGTTGGTGCTGGTACTGTTGAGGTGTGCCGCTCTGCTGCACTGCAGCGGAAGACATGATTTTGTGATGTACCTTGTTTTTGATTGTGTCGTATTATTCACAAATTCCGGGCTCTTGCACGATCACTCGGACTGGCCAGGTGGTTGTATGCGAGAAGACTCGGTTGGGTGATGTTGACAGGTATGCGCTAAAAGGGTATTATGCACGCTGGATAGACGAAACAACAGACAATGCAGAGTGTCGATGAGCAAGAACGGGGTGATCCGGCAAGTCGGGATCAACAAGGCGAGGTTCGGCGCGAGGTCCAGAGTAACGAGCGTGGGAGAGGCCTGTGACAGGCGGCGAGTCGAGTCGAGGTACTTGGCCAGCGCAGTCACAAGCTCGCAATCAGCTCTCTCCAATCCTGCTGCTGGTCGGCACGGGGCAGAAGCAATGCTAGCGATGCGTGTACGCGGCAAAGGGCAGCTGCGCGACCAATGTGGGCGTATGGGAGGCTCCTGCTGGTTGCTTGCTGCAGGGTGTAAGGTAAGCGCGCGTGCGAGACGTCGGGTGGACCAGAGCTGCTTCTGCTGCTGGGCTTTGTGCTTTGACGGGCGGGCTGGCTGGCTGGGTGCCTCGTGTATGTCTCGTGCAGGTGTTTCCCTCACGTGCGCGCGGCGTGAATGGTGCCGGTCGTGTGGTTGCGGATGTTTATTGTTGATGTTTGTCGACAAGCGACGCCGGGCGGAGGAGTAGGAGTAGGAGGAGGGAGGGGTGGGCGCGCGGGCGGAGAGGGCGGTCGGCAGGGAGGTTTCGCAACAGCAGGAGGCGTGATAGTAGAGTAGTAAGTGATAGTAGTAGGTTGGGCGGGTGGATCTCTAGACTCGAACAGTGGGAGAGAGGCTGTTGGCTGATGGGGCTAGCTAGCCGTGCGCGCGAAGTGGCTGGGCTAGCAATCTCCGTTTAAACGCTCAAGCCTACGATGAGAGCACGCACTGATGGAAGAGAGTGTGAGAGAGAGGACTTTGCTTGCTTGCTTGCCCACCCGTGCTCTCTCTCTCCCTCCCACGGCCCGTCTCTCTGTCGCAAGCACAAATCCTGCTAACTACTTACTGCCAACAGTATACTTTAGTCTCCAACGCTATCCATGCCTGCCCTTGTCATGCCCTCCCTTGTCACACAAGCACGCACACCATGCCTCCCCATGCACTCATGCACCACCGCCAATGTCACTGCTGGGCCCGATGATGCTGCCAAGTTCGTCTATACCCAGCCCAGTCAATGGTATATATCGGATGCTCGTCCGCCTGCCTGCCTGGTATGTGCACTAGCTATGCCGATAATGCCCAATGCCATCTTTATCCGGTATACACATGTATGCATGTAAATACATACACGTCTCAAAGTGAGATCACGCACGACATTGACATTCACCTCCTGGCCTTCACATGATAATCGAAACTCACACGCAGCCTTACATCACATGCTACCAACCCTGTGAACCCCGTACCACAGGCGCGAGACAAACCTAACGAACCACGACGGGAGACGCGTCCAGACAAACAGCATGTCCGTCCCACACACACCCCGCAGAGTCAAACTGTCGCTTGATATATATTTCCTACATATACATCCATACAAATGAACACAGATATTCTTAGAAGTAGTTCTGTTTCGCTTGTCTACCTCTCACACTTCCTACCAAACCCTACTCCCACCCCAGAATCACCATCACCAACACCCATAAACGCCATCTCCTATCCCATCCCATCCAATCCCATCCCCATACCCATTCAGCCATCCCAACACCAAAAAGACTACCCGACAAGCCAAGCGCAATCCTCTCCCGACTCCACCCATCCCATCCCATCGCATCACACGCATAAACTTCCCGCGGCCCGTCAACGGGCAACAACCCGCAACAAACCCCCAAGCAGGCATACCCCTTCCAACTTTCCAACTTCCCCCCATCGACCTGAAACACGCTTTTCGCAAAAGTCAAGCCAAAAAGTCGATCATGGGAGGTTAAAAGTACCTCCGGTACTTTACTTAGGTATCAAGGGGGATCCATAAAATTCCTCCGGGCGGTGGGTGGTCAATGGGGAAAGTTCTCCTTCGTGCTTCGTGAATAAGGTAGGAGGTAGGCTATCTCCTACAGCGCACATACATCTTGAGATTCTTGATCATAACTACTCTCTTCCATTATTCAAAATCAAAGGATCGCTCAAACATCCCCACCCAAAAAGTTCGGAAACCTCGCTAAAATCCCCGTTTAAATGTCTAAGACATTTCTTTCGTGCCCTGCGCCTCTCGTACCTCCCAAGCGTCAAACCCCAAATCTCCAAAAGAATCCAATTCATGCACGACCGTTTTTGAACCTTTTCACGTTCCTGAATGTCTCTCCTCTCCTCATGGACCTCTCGGGCCTCCCTCCAAATCTGGGCGCATGTTTCATATAGTCCGTTACTGGTTTGTCGGAGACGTCATTTTCGTCGTCTGAGCGCCGTATTCAGATACGAACAACCATCAACGTAGGATTTATGAGGGGGAAGCCTGACCTAGAGATTTACCTCCTAGCGCTTGGACGACATTATGAACGCATCTCTTCGCGCAAAGACTCCCGCTACCAGATGTCGGTGTCAATGCAGCAGGCGTAGTCCACCCGAGTCAGCTAAATTCCTCTCAGCCTTAACTTACCCTACCAACGACCCCATCCCTGCACATTCGAACGGTCAGTAGGATGACAAGGTCATCATGGTCGGAGCCTGAGCACTGAGTAATAAAAGCGCATTGTGGGATTTTCCATGCTCTGCGTTTCACCCCAATAAGGTTTCTTGCGCAAGAGCAAGGGACTCATGATGGTATGTCTTCGTCTGTCCTTTGAGGAAGAACTAGGAGGTACGGTGGGAGAAGCGAAGCAAAGATCTGTTATGGGCTATGAGCTTCGACGCGCGTGGTGATCGTGACGATTGGCAGTGTCGAGGATTTCGTGCAGGGTGCATGTTGGTTTCATTTTTGGGCGCTGAAGTCATCGGCTCGTTATTGGCAGGTGCAAAATAAGGGCTGCCTCTGGCTGCAGGGATTATGGAGGGAAGAGTTTAATTTATGCTTAAGCAGTATTCAGCTTCGTCATATCCTCTCTAGCTCTTCTCTTTCACAATTTCTTTCCTTTCTCCTTTTCCAATTGGGTACCTCCCTACCGAAGCATGTCCCTGGAGCCTGGGTTCTGGGAGCCTTCGTCACGGCATCCGTGCTGCGTGTACTACACAATGTCGAGCTCTTCATCTTGGCAGTCCCTTACGACATCGCAGAGAAATCCTTCTTGACTAGGCAGATCTTCTCATCACAACACCCTATCTACGTCAAGGAACTCACCCTCTTGCTCACTGAGCTGGCCGCTCGAGATACCGTACTCTCGATGACAGGCACATCATCGAGCAAGAGCTGGCCAGATTCATCAGCGAGCGTGTGGCTCTCCTCCAAGACGAGTTGCTTTGCATTCCATTCGGGAACTTCCCGCCAACCCTGCGAAGGTCGCGCAGTCCAAATTTATTCATTGTCTCCATCGCAGAAATCGCTCGTCACGCAAACGCAGACACAGTCCAGAAGTCCACAGCACCGTTTTCTGAAAGGGTTCATGCCAATCTTGGGCAGGAGGTTGCGAAGCAGGTGTTCTTAGAAGCCTGCGCTGGCGACTTCTGCCGCGATGGCAGCATGCCATCGATCAATAACGATGGTTTGATCTCGCTTGAATAAGCCAACGGACGACAAAAACATCAGAAATGACAGGGATGATAGAACCATCAGAGATACCAGAGGCCTGATCAGATGAAATCCAAAACTCGCGGAGTATTTCAACTACAGCGTGGCAGGATTTCCATGGGTTCGCAATCGTGCGTACTCGCAAATCGTGCGTACTCCCAACAGACCCCGAGGGTCCAAATGCGGAAACGATTGGAGGCAAATACACGGAAGGATAAACAGTGAGTTCCAACAGCAGAGCTCAAAACTGCTGCTGTGTTTCGTGTTGGCTCTGAGTGTAGATGTACAGTGCATGAGATATCCATCACCGATCATTATTAAGTTGATGCAAGACTTTGGCTTGGTGGGACAGAATTGAGTATCAATGAATGAATGCCTTGACTAGAACGAGGCATGTGATTGAGAGGCCTTTACGGCTCTTGAGTGAAGTGATGGAAAGCAAACAGCCATGTGAATTTCTCCTTTTCAATCGGTGTAGAGCTAAATTGCATACCAGGACCTCACTGTCTGCCGCTTAAGAAGACACACTCAGTGGTCTCTAATTGACCAACCGAAAGGGTTGCATACCGCTCGTCTCAAACTAATGCATTTGGCCGCGCCGCGTCTTCGACAATGATCGTTCCACTTTCGTTGTTTGTAAGGTGCGTCAACAAACAAACGCGCGAAGTACAAGCGCTCAAGCATCCGCGCAGAATAGCCGCATACTTCGAGCCATCCATTCGCAACTTAACCTCCAACGACAACATCTCGACCTTGCCCAAAAGTCCTCACAATCACCAAAAAAAACCATGTCGTACACCAGCATGCTCAAAATCTTCATTTCCCCAGACCTCAAGTCCCTCCCGACCCTGACCGTAGACCAAGTGAATTGCATTCCCCCAAAAGCACGCGACTTCCTCTTCACATTGGGCAAACCTCTCGACTGCGGCGACATCCTGATCCTCAGCATCACGGAAGCGCCAGAACTCCACCAATGGATCCATCAAGCCATCGAATGGACCATCCACGGCGAAGACGCCGGCTTCTTACAAAACGAAGACCTCAAAGTCAGACAAGGCCCCAACGAAGCACCAATCCCGTACGTCACGGGACTCCACAGTCGAGACCTCGAGTTGACCACCACGCCAGAAACGCAACGTCTCGTCACAAAGCGAATCGAGCTGTATGTCTTCTGCCTCACGAATGGTTTCGCGGACCTTCAGGCCTACTTATGCTCGCAATTCTGCTCATCGCGCTACCCAATCTACGCGCGAGAGATCGGCGACCTGCTCTGGCATCTCGACAAAAACGGCTTGGCCAACGACCTACCAGACATCGAGCCCGACTTGAATCGCTACCTCTTCCACCGCGCGAGCTTGCTGGGCGATAGGATGACGCAGTTCACTGGGGAGCTTCTGCCCTTGCTGCGGAAATTTTCCAACAAGCGAGAAAGGCTTTCGGCCGTGGTGGGGTCTGCAGACGAGGAGATGCTCGAGCGGATGACGGGGGATATCTGCAGAGATATTGGAGAAGATGCGGAAATGCACGCCCTCCTGGCTCAGGGGACAAGCATGTACCGCAAGAGAGAAGGCGAGGCTCTGGCGCCGGTGAATGGTCTCGGCTCGACTTCTGATGCCAGCTCCGCGAGAGGCGGCAGTGTTCCTCCGGCTGTCGGGACGAGCTCAAGTATCGACAGTGACGACAGTGACGACAGTGATGGCGATTTGAGAACTGCTGTCGCACGTTGGAAGCGTCAGCGCGTGAATCCGCCAGACAGATCCAACAACAAAACCAACCAAACCAACAAAAACAACATCCCCGCAAACAACATCCCAAACACCACAATCAGACCCCGACGCCCTCGTCCCTCCCTCGTGGACTTCGACTACAGCCACCCGTCCCCGGCCGAGCAAAGACTCAAACTCACCCGCCCCACGGCCAAAGGCGAGTACTGGTACGTGTCCGCAGAGCGCTGGGCCGGAATGTCGAAGCATCAACAGAGACATCATTCGCACGTGACGATGATTTGCGAGACGGAGTTGGGGATGACGAGGGCAGCAAGGCCGTGTGTGGGTTGCAAGAAGAGGGGAAGGACGTGTGATGTTTATGTTGATGGGGAGGAGGTTACGGCGCATGTTGGGAGGAAGTGCGCTTCGTGCCGGATGGCTACGGATAGTTGCTCGCTTGTTGGGGGTTAGATGGGGGTGTTGTCTGCTGCTGCGGGTTTTGGGGCCTGGGACGGGAAAGGGGTTGAGAGGTTGAGTGAGCATGGGAAGTATTGACACGGAACATGTACATACGCGATGCATCATCGACACTATTGCGGAATCCCATTTGGCGCCTGTCTCGTTCTGCCGAACATTTCCTTGCCAAATCCATCCCTCGCCTCGTTGATCGTGACTCTCTCCACGGCCTTGACCAGATCATAGCTGACCTGCTCGTTCACTACACTGTCCTTCTTGTACTCCTCATGGCCGCGCACAAAATGGCGGATCCACTTGGCGGCAGTCCACAGAGAACCATTGGCTCTTCCGCGAATGAGAGCAAGGTACTGTGCCAGCTCGCAGCGGGTTTCGACGTCCACGTTCAGGCTGTCGAGGTACATTTCCACCAGCGGGATGAGACCGGGGAAGCCGCCGTCAGCTTGGCCGTTGATGATTTCGTCGACGGTCATGAGCTCGTATTCGTCTTCGACGGGTCCGACAGGCGTTCCTGGGCGCGAGGGCGTGGGAGTGTTGGCGCCGGAGGGAGGGGCAGAAGAGCCATTGGCTCTGCTGCTGCTGCGGCGTGGAAGTGGGTCTTTGCGGAAGTAGAATTTGTCGTTCAGCACGGCGTCGCGCTTGTGTGCAGTTTCCATGTTCTCTGTTGTGCGCGGAATTGGCAGGTAGAAGTTGAGGTTGAAGGTCAAGATGGCGCGGGTGATGAGAACGACAAAGACGGAGAAGGCTGCATTTTCGAAGTCGGTGATTTGAATCTCCATGGGTCGGACTTCAACACGCCAGCCGATGTCGCTGCCGACTGGAGGTGGCTTGAAACGCATGTGCTGCCAATTGGTCGATTGAAGGTTCTCGAAGTGGTCGGCTTTGTTCAGGTCAAGTTTCTCTAGATCCTCAGAAAAGACCACGATCGGATCGCGAATGAACAGATGGGCAAAGTGGGTGGCAAGTCTCTCGTCCATACCGCCTTCAATCAGCTGTGCCTTGTGATGCTCGTCCACTACGAGATCTGGATCCAGGTATTCGGGTCTCAGGCGATGGTCCTGGGAAATGTAGGTGCTGTTGCTTGCGTATCGTGACTTAGGAATTCGCCAACGATCGTTTTTGAGTGGCTTCTCGCCGAGTTCTTCGGGTGTCCTGTCGTCTACAGCGCCGCTGATTTGGTTCCATCTCACATCTGTATCTGCTAGGAAGCCTTTGTATATCGGAGTGGCGGCGGTCAAAGCCAGCAGAATCGGTCCCAGTGGAGAAAGCTGGTCGTACATGATCCGGCCTTCGTCGATATTCTTGGCCTGGAATGTAATTTGGAGACAGCACGAGCCCATACCGAATGCCATGGCGTCCATATAAATTGAGTCGTCCTTAGCTGCGCCATTACGAACGTCATCATCTTCGGGCCAGTTGTGAAGATCGTAGTCGATCGTGGGATCTTTGAAAGGTTTCGGGGTGTTTTCGTCGTGATAGACTGGCACGTTGAGTTCGACCTTTCGGCCTCTCCTTGCTCGAATGTTGGCCGCTAAAGTCGGGAAACGGATATGCGGGTTGGCGATCTCATCGGGGAGGAACTGCGATCGAAGTTTTGAGCCTGAAGGTGGGTAGTACGGCGTGATAGACTTGCGATCTCCCAATCGGGGAAAAGTCGTGAGGGTGATTGGAAACTCGTTGTCTTCCATGTGCTGTTTCGCGATTTCTCGCCTGGCCATCGGTTAGTTGTAAAGCAAATCCCGAGATGAGAGCCATAACCCACCTCCAACGCATATCACCCTCAACTGCCAACAAGTCTTTGAAGCCAATGCCCCAAGGAGCGCCAGGTGTAGCCTCAAGCATGAAGCGACCAAACTCTGGGTGGAAAACAGGCGCGGTCTTTCCTCCACTATCTTCGCGTTAGCACAGAGGTCGACGTTTCGGTTTCTTCTTGACAAACATACTCTGTCTTTCCGCGTGCCAGATCCGGCACACCACCACCCTGCTTCAGGAGCTCGGGATCACTTGCTAGAGCTTCGAGAATATCGGCTTGTCTCAGCGAGAGTTTTACTTCCCGGTTCTGATCATCGAAATTGACAACAAGATACTCGATCTGCCAGTCCCATCAGCATCCCGCACAGCTTCCAATCCAACCCACCAGCTTACCATACCTCATCACCCCATAGCAAGGCATCACGCTCTTTCCCTTTTGCGTTCTTCCAAATCTCCAAAAGTTGCTGCGCACTCAATCAGCGTCTAGTCCCTCTGGCAGGCAGCATTTCTGCGCAGCATTGTACCTTTATTCCCCATTCGCGCACATGGCTGGCCTTCTCCTTCGCTTGGGGCCAATCGAGAGGTGTTCCGATAGCTCTGCAGCACGTCTGTCAATTGCGGTGTTCTCACGTAAGTGAAAGCTGCGCTCGGTGCGCTTGTTGGGCTAGGCATACAGCAAACCCATGATCGCGACCGACTACCACGCAACGGCGGCCAGAAGGTTTCTTCCCGAATATATTCCTTTTGTCCTCCAATGTCACAGCGCTTCTATGCTTCGCCGACAGTCCCGGAAATGCTTTGCTCTTTCAATTGCCCTGCTTCATCATTCGGGGTCCGGTCCGGGCGGGATGGCTTTTGACGGGCACCGAGCGAAGAGTGGGATGGCTGGACGGGATGGGATGGGACGGGTTGGTGGAAGTCGCGACAGGAAGAAATGTTGGGCCGTCATGCACGCATTATCCACGGTGGATTCTTTGGCTGGCGTGCTAGTATATCAACGAATTTCTTTTTACGCTGGCGTGTAGGGTATTGCACGAGCACGCAATCGCACTATATAGCAGCCGGCGCGCCCATGCTGGGTGCGGGACACAGGGCGCTGCTAAAAAAGCGGATTACAAACCAGCTGCATGATGCAAAGACTTGCCCTGCCAAAATGGGAAGTTTAAAACGGGCGGCACTTGGGAGGCACATGTGAAGCTTGTGTATGCCTGGGTCGACCTCACTTCCTGTTGTTCAGAAGTAATAATCAACATAGCGGTATGTTTGATTACTGCTCATAGCACTACATACGTCTGACCAAGCCTGGTGGCTTAAAGTGATACAGCATCTTACATACATGTGCACATCTCATGTATTCATCCCACCTCGGTGTTACTGTGAGATAAGCTCACGCGGGATTATATATCTGCACTTTTGACAGCACACTTTATATCATGTATTTCTCCGGTAAGCCTGATTTATTCGTCACCTGCACTACCAATGTGTCACTCGTTCAGTTGCACGATGGGAGTTGCGGTGGATGTACATTTCGGCGTTCAGCCTTCCTCGATACGGACGTGTAGAAAGACGGTGAGATCGGCTCAAGACAATTACATAAAAACAGAATTGCTCATACATCCACTTTGGATCCCTCTGTAGTGCCACATCTCCAACTGAATAATGTCCCGGGAGGCGTAGGAGTGCGCAGTGCCTGGTGACCCTAGCAATAACCCTAACCCTAACCCTAGATATGTTCCATTGCTGAAGTATTGATTACGGCGAAGATACGGGAAAAGACATTGAAGCCCGAACAGCCTTTTCACTGCCGAAATCAGAATGTTCATCATTCACGCGTATCAACATTTTATTTTTATGCCGTCTGGAGAAGTCCAGTTTGCGATCATTCACCGGCTTACGGCATGAGGAAAGCCAGCCCTGGGTATCGCTCGGCACAGCAGCAGTGACGACTTAAGCTCCAGATCCAGCTGCCGACATGTACAGTCCAACCATAACCCAGCATTCTATGCTGCCACTCACCATATATCGCTACAACTCTTTTGCCATGGACACAACAGGACATATCATGAGACAAGGGATCTGAGCTGGACTCATCACCGTCTTTTGCGCTCCACAGAGCGCCGCCTCCCAAACACAACAGCGCCGAACCCCAAGATGGAGGGCATCCTCGCAGCACACGAACACCTTGAAAAGCGAGGAAACCTCGCCAAAACCATCCAAGATGTCCAAAAGACCATCGATCTTCTGCAGAGTGCAAGGGACTCTGTCGAGAATGATCCAGACACAGCGGCCCTCACGATGGCGAAGCTGAAGCAACCGGTCAAGCAGTCGTTCGATAAGCTGGACGACGACTTGAAAGAAGTCAACAAGGGCCTCAACCAGTACTCAAAGGCTCTGGACAAGAAATTTAAGAAAAACGCGTTGCCTACGGCTTCCACCGAGCCCCTCGCGGAACAACCAGACCTCATCAACAGAGCCATAGTCATGCACTTGCTGCGTGAAGGCAAATTTGAAGTAGCCAATACGCTTGTCGCGCAACTTAATGAGCGTGCGCAGCCATCCGAGGATAGCGACATGGCAGATCGGAGACCAAGACCCATAAGCAATTCGGGTATGGGCGACGCGATCAAGAATTGGGTACAAGAGCTGGCATACCCGGAAGCATGGGAACAAGAAGGAGGCATGGAGATGGGAACACCCACAGGACGTGAGAGGGGATGGTTACAGAAGAAGTTCACCGAGATGTACCACATCCTTGACTCGCTTCGCAATCAGCACGATCTTGGACCTGCCATCGAATGGGCCAGGTCTCACAGCAGAGAGCTCGAACAACGAGGAAGCAACTTAGAATTCGAACTGGGCAGGCTCAAGTTCGTCGAGCTCTTCACAAGTGAGGATCTCATGTCGGACGACCCGTGGGAAGGACCTACTCGCGCTCTGGAGTACGCGCGAACAGTCTTCCCGACCTTCAGTTCGAGATACATACGCGAAACGTCAAATCTGCTGGGCTCCCTCGCCTTCTCAGCAAACCTTGAAGAATCGCCATACGAATCCTTGTTCTACAATCAAAGCGCCTGGGAGGAAGCAAGCGCATCTTTCACACGAGAATTTTGCGGTCTACTCGGCCTATCAGAGAAATCACCACTTTACACTGCCGTCACAGCCGGCGGCATCGCCCTACCAGTCCTGGAGAAAGTCGAGCGTGTCATGGCCCAGACCAGAGGCCAGTGGACGAGCGTCAACGAGCTGCCCGTGGAAACGCCCTTACCGCCAGGTTTCCGCTTCCATTCGATTTTCGTCTGCCCTGTCAGCAAGGAGCAGGGAACAGATTTGAATTGGCCCATGATGCTGCCTTGCGGACATGCGCTCGCGAAGGAGAGTTTGGAGGCGCATGCTAGAGGGAAATCGTAAGTTGCTTTCGTCCTGCTTTTGAAACTCATCAATTATTAACGCATGCATAGGAGGATGAAGTGTCCGTACTGTCCGGCGGAATGCGCCCCCAAAGATGCCAAGAGGCTCTTCATCTAGACGCTTACATACACATTCATGAAGTTACGAGTATTGTTTCTGATCACCGTCTGGCAATGTGCCAGGTTTCCTAATATGCGCATCGTTCATTCTGCACCGGCTCATCTTCAGCTCACTTTGTCAGAAACAGACTCGCACAGACGGCGACGTAGTTCATATGGCATTGAGGGTATGCTGGAGGGTCCGGCGCGAAATGGAGGGGCGAGACAAGTTGCAAATTACTCGTTTGAAAAGCTGTCTTCGCATTGTGGATTGAGTTGCGGTGTTTGTGAATGGGGAGGTGAGGTGCAGGGGCGTTCAAAGGCCAGGCGAGGCACTTGTTTTTGAATATAGTATGTCGTACATATACCGTCCACGACATCAGATAACATTCCCCCGTGATGTCAATTCACTAGATGCTCCCATGTTGATTCGGTTGTGACGCAAGGTACAGTAGCATTGGCGGGCGGGGCATTGCAGACGGAGTCTTGTCTTGATTTACCCAAGAGCAAGCTCCATTCACAATAATTGTGCCTTACCGAAACATCAAATTTCCTTATGCAATTCCTATTTTCTGACGCATCATTGCGTAGTGTTGAATGCTGAGGTCTGCGATTGCGCCAAGACAGCTCGATGCCCTGCTTTGAGACTCGCCACGAGGTTGTTCGCTTCATCTCACAAACACTGATGGCGAGAACAAGGACTGCAAGCGCTCGCGAGGCAGAGGAACCTCAACAGAACAATCAAGATTCTTCGGAAAAGGTCCACGATGGAGACGATAAATCTCTCGCAACAACGGAATCCAAGCCAGATTCTTCGGTGGCGTTCAAGACAGCAATAGAACGATTTCGCCACAACGATAACAAGAACGAGAACGGCGAACCATCAACCAAATCTCCCACATCACCCCACACCACTAGACAACAACGCCCACGCGGCTCAATCCTCAAAAGAAAACAAACCACACCCCCAGCACCCTCCCCCTCACCAGCCAAACGCCAGCGAAAACCATCAAGCAAATACGCACCCCCTTCGAAATACGCCCACCTAAAACCCCTCCAAGACATCCTCTCACCCAACCTCATCTGCATCTTCGTCGGCACCAACCCCGGCATCCGCACCGCCACAGCGGGCCACGCCTACGCCCACCCCAGCAACCTCTTCTGGAAACTCCTGCACGCCTCCGGCTGCACTGATGAACGCCTCAAACCGGAGCAGGACGTCGATCTCCCCCGCCTATACAGCATGGGGAACACGAATATCGTCGAACGACCGTCGAAGGACGCCGCGGAGCTGAGTAAGGCGGAGATGGCGGCTGGTACGCCGGTTTTGGAGGCTAAGGTTAGGAAGTTCAGGCCAGAGGCGGTTTGTATTGTGGGGAAGGGGATTTGGGAGGCGGTTTGGAGGTGGAGGTATCAGAGGGAGATCAAGAAGGGGGAGTTTAGGTATGGGTGGCAGGATGAGCGGGAGAGGATGGGGAGGGGGGAGGGCTGGGAGGGGGCGAGGGTTTTTGTTGCGTCGAGTACGAGTGGGTTGAGTGCTAGTACGAGGCCGCATGAGAAGGAGGCGATTTGGAGGCCTTTTGGGGAGTGGGTGAGGATGAGGAGGGGGGAGAGGGCGGGTGATGTTGAACATGAGCTTGAGAACGCAGAAGTGAAAGAAGAGGAACCTCGAGATGAAAAATTGGCTTAGCAATATACTGATGTTGGATTATTTGACTTGCCAAATTGCAACTAGCTAGGCGAATGTGGATTTTCTTAGGAGAAATACCAGGTATGTCAGCCTGGTGAGGAAAATCAAGGAAGCTGGAGCATCGCGCCCTGGAACTTTTCCAAACCATAATGCATATCGACGAACCAAGTCTGACTATCCCCTCATGGCCTTTTCATGCAGACCGCAAATCAGTACTCATCGAGCGACGACGCTCCAACTTCGGCACAACAGGCGCCTCAAGCTCCAAAGGCTCATCCTGCGACTTCGACAATCCCATCTCGACCAAGTTCTTCTCTCCGCCTCGCAAATCGCTTTCGGAGAGCGTTCGTCGAACAGAAGCAGTCCGATCGCTAACAGGACTCACCGTGAGCGGACCCGGCGAAGACGGACTGACTTGCGTATGGTAGCTCAGCGGTTGTGCAGTTGTGGTAAAAGTCGTTTCCGACCATCGCTGTGTCGCCCGCTCTATATCATAGGGGTGCGTTGCACTGGCTGGTCGGCTTCTTTGCTTCGTTCTTCGGCGTCGGATGAACCAGATGATGAAAGCAATTGCTAATCCGATGCTGATGACCGGGACAACTGTGCCGGTTACGACGGCTTTGTCTTTAGAAGTGACACCGTGTGCGGGCTCTGCTGATGGCGTTGCCGTTGGTCCTGGTGCTGGCGTGGCTGTGGAGCCTGGGCTGGCTAGTGCAAGAATATCCAGAGTCATTGGATCTTCCAAGTTGTTGGGCAGAAAGTCTTGAACGACGTAGCTTTGGGCGTCTTTCGGCATCGCCGTGAACCAAGGCGGAGCGGAGCCGGACGTGAACTGGTCATAGACTGCTGATGCGATGCGTGCGCGCCTGTCATAGAGGGTTCCGGGGACGTTGAGTATAGCGATCTGCGCTGGCACTGCCGACAACAGTATGCCCATGTACGTCCATTCTTGGGATTGCCTACATCTGCATGTCAGCAAAATTCGACACGACGCGGACATGAGAGCCCATACTGGAAGCTGGCTGCTGCAGTAACGGTGGTCCGGGACGTTGTCCGAGATGGTCGTGACCTGTAACGCTTTTAACGTTTCCCACGATGTTCCTTGGATGTCAAAACTGTCTCGAAGCACCCCCAACCACCGTGTCATAAAGTACGTTCGCGCAGGCGCCGACAGACGAGCAAACCACGAAGGCGACGAATTGCGCGAGAACTGCGAGAGCAGTGTCTGGATAAGAAGTACGCCGGTATCGTCGTTCTGGAATTCCTCCGCCATGTCGCTCGGCATCGCTGATAGTATAGTGTTGAATAGAATGTTTTCCTCGACGAGCTGCGAAGCTCTATGACACGTTAGCGCCGTGTTTTCACTGTCGACAAGGTGTGTTATCTTACGGCAGTGTTGTCGCGATCTGTTTCCAAGTATAATAACCATGGGAATCGGTAGTGAGAAACTGCTCGTATACAGTCGTTAAATCGTCTGGCTGGCTGTGCATGGTGGTCAAATTAAATCGTACACACTGATCAACCCGCGAAGGTATAAGATGGATATCGTATGAATCAACCTGTTTGCGTAGGGAAGGTTTGCAGAAACGAGACAAAAGCTAAGAGGGAAGAGAGAAACAGGACGCCTCGGAATCTGTCGAACTTGATGGCACAATCATGTAGGCACCCGAACTAGCTACGTCTTGTGCGCACTGCGAAGTTTGCGGTTGAGAAAGCTCTCATACTCCAAGCTTGTGCGTGTGACACAGCACCTTTGTCGTGAAATGCGAATAGCCACAAGCTGTGCTACGATGTCGTGTTCAGCGTCGATCAAGCTAGGCAAAGACCTGACGTTGGATAGCAAAGAACGTACCAGGGGTGTTACGTAGATAGCCTGCGTTGACAATCACACCCGGAACAAGCCCCCTCCCTACCACCTCCAAGATTCGCCTCTCAGACCAACCGCCCATTAGAAGATACCGGCTGTACCCTTGAACCTCCACCATATGCCCCCTCAACACCCCTACCAACTTCCTCCTCCTCGCCTCCGAGGCATTGAATCGTGCAGGTACCTAGGCTTGGATGCACACCACATGCCAGAGCTTGTTTAGACAGACCACCAGCCTTGGGTATCTGCACAACCAATAAAACACTCCGAAGAAAGTGCACCCTCGCGGATCTCCCCTTCACACCTCCCCACCCCTACTCCCAACCGCCACCAACCTCCTCCTCCCATCCTCCTCCTCCCCCAACCCCTCATCCTCCCCCGGCAAAAGCACCGCCTTATCAATCGCAACCGGCAACCCCCTATGCCGCCCCTTAATCATAACCGCACAAAGGATCAACTTCGAAAGCGACTGCCAACTGCCACAAAAACTGTACGCGTCCCAAGGAACGCCCACCGAAATCCCCACGCACCCGTACCCGCTGACGATGTCGAAGAGGAAATTGAAAACGCTGAAGACCGCCGGGTTGTCACCGAATTTGGGCGCTTCGATGATGGTGATTAGGAAGAGGGCGAGGACGATTATCCAGGCGTCGTGGGCGAGTTGGGAGCGGAGTTGGTGGCGGATGAAAGTCGTGTTGCTTTCGTGGGCACGCGCCGGGGAGACGATGTCTGTGGCGAGGGAGCGGGCGCGGGAAAGCATGCTTTGGGGGGTTGAGGAATTTTGCGGCGCGGGGTGGGTTTTGTCGTTGTCACCAGCAGCAGCGTTGGAGATTGTGGCTGCGTCGTCGGCGTAGATTCCTAGCGAGCGTTCTTCGTAGACGTTTGAGTTGCGCATTGTTACCACGACCGGGTAGACGGAGATGTACATCATGACGACGTAGAGGACTTGCAGGCTGATGCGGAGGTCGGAGATGGTGACGACGAAGAAGCCGCCGCTGCGGACGGCAAAGGCTTGGAACAGGCCGTCGATGACGCGGATGTTGGTGGGCAGGGCGCCGTCGATGGCGGGATTGCCGATGTTGAGGATTTCGAAGGCTGCCCAGTCGATGCCGTTGAGGGTGATGACCATGAGCAGGAGCCACCATGTGTGCTGGGATGGGAAGAGGTTGGTGTAGCAGCGGCGAGGGTGGTCGAGGAGAAAGCGTAGGGTTGCTGCGCGCTCGTTCCAGGCTTCTCCATTGAAGCGCTCGGCTGTTTTTAACATTGTCCAGACGATCAAGCGTAGGAAGACCGGGTAGCAGGTGTTCCCCGCGAGGATGAGAAGGCTCATCGTGATGAGCAAGTAATAGCCAGTCTGGAATGCAGTCATGTTGGCATCGAGCAGTGACATGCCGCTGTTGTCTGTACATTTGTAAGTACTAATCTCATCTTCAACAATCAGCTATGACGACTTACTAAAGGCAGAGACTGCATTGAAGGCGCCCAACCACCAAGGGTTCAGTCCATTTTCCCGAGCGGTATCAGGCCGGTTGTACGCAACCCAGGCAGCACAACCCAGGCATCCAAAAAGTTGGAAGAGGATGTAGTATGCAGGTACAAGCCACGCCAACAGGCTGACAGCTCGATATTCGTATCCACCAAGACGCTCTCGCTCACGTTCTGTCAGCCCATGAAATTGGCTGTTTCGGGAGATCCAGCCTTCGGTCGCGTTGAAGTATCTTCGTAAATCATGTCTGCCATCGGTAGCCGAGTGTTCTGAGCGAATTTTGCTGGGCGCAGCCTTAGTTTCTTCAGAAGTCGTGGTTTCCACGGCAGATGCTCGCCTGGCACCGATACCTTGCATGCCGAAGCTGTGGCGAGACCGGTGACCGGAAGATTTTTGGGAAGCGCTACCTGCTCTGAAACGGGTGTTTTCGCTGAAGGTGAGATGCGAGGGGTATGTTGTATCATCTCCATCATCTATGACAGCGCTTCCAACAAGGGCAGTGCTCTTGGGCAGTTCAGGTTTTGATGACGATTGAGCAGACTTTTCTTGGTGTTCGCCAGCCGCCCCCGAATCATGAAAGACAGAGGTAGCAGAAGCTCTTGCAATATCCCGAAGTTCATGATTGGAGTTTCTATGAAGAGAAAAGGTTCGCCTTCTCGTCCCGTCATTCTGGCGCTCCTTCTCGATGATGATGCGGAATTTCTTCTCGAACGCTCGCTTCCGCACCTGAACGACAAAGGCAGAGACGAAGATGGCAGATCCGAACATGATTAGGAGGAAGACCAAAACTTGCTGGAAGGTGTTGATAGTACTGAGGTTAATTGTGCTTAACCCGGACAAGGTCATGGCGCTCACGACGACAAACAACGCGTCAACGAATCTGACACTCTTCGCCGGCGTGCTAGCTCCCCAGAAAATTACCGCCGCGATCAGGCAGGTCACTACGAAGTAAGCGTAGTGTATCGTGATGAAGTTGCATGGCGGACACAAACGACGTAGTGACCGCCATGTTCTGACGAGAGGCCTCGGAAACGGCATTGGCTTGTTGGAAGTGAGTTGATGTGGTAATTCAAGAGATCTGTGGTTTTTCTTTCTTTTTCTTGGAGGCCTCTCGTCTAAGGATCGCGTATACGGCTTTTCTTTCTGGGAGCTGAAGCACGTTGTCTTGACGGGAGAATCATTTGGATGAGGTCAAGGTTGATGTTAGAAAATCATCTAGCGAACGGCTGGATGTATGTGGTGTGTTCTGGTAGGCTGTTTAAGCACTGGAAATGTCAGGTCTTGCTGAAAGGCTGTCTTGTCAATATGCGAGTGAGTGAGAAAGCGTGAAGTGGTATGGTGTGCAATGGCAAATAAATTCTTCGAAACGGATACAGAGCGAAAACCAGCTGCCCACCGCCGCTTCCACAAATCAAGTGCCGGAACTTTATGTGCACCTACCGCCCTTTCGCGAGGCAAGAGTCGATGCATAAAGGGAAGCATTATCATGTAGGTGGCCTGTTTAAACATGGTTGAGCTTGTCAATTATTGTATTGCAATACTTCACTTACAAAATGCTTTTCACTCCTACCAAGCCTTTTGTCTGGAGCAAGAGCAAACAAGAGACACTTGCAGTGCTTGGTCCTTGGCTATTTCCCAGCCAATTCTCGAACGCCACCACAGCCACAGCGAGCATATCGAGGAGCGTTCCAGATCAAGTTTCGGCAAAGCAAAACACCCTTGCACAGCCACATGGGTTACGTATCGCCCCGCTATCAACTGGGGAAATGATCTCAGATGATCAGCAAAGCAAGCGAGGGCAGAAACACACGACGACACGATACTCTTCTACCGACCTCTATACCCAATCGACATCCCTTCTCAACGTTCTCTAGCAACGAGGCTGTGCTGCTTGCCACCACCTCACTTGATCTGATATAATAACAACCCTTGGAAGGATCAATCTGCTACTCCTCCTTATTCCCTACCCGCCTTCTTATTGATCCTTTGACCACACCTCTCATCACTCTCCCACCTACCTACCCTCCTCGCCTCACCATCAACAATGGCAGGCCACGCCGATCCCAAACTCCTCTACGCCATCAACGGCATCAAGGCCTACCACATCCAAGATGGCGAAGAGCAGAGCCTCACACCCTCTGGCCCACAGACATTGAGCCTACTCATGGTTCCAACCAACTCTCCCTACGCCGAGTTCGGATCCACCACGCCTCAAAACCAGACCGACGAGGACTTCTACCTCCACCTCAACCTCCCTCCCGAGCTCGATCTCCCGCTCCCCGCGACCACGCAAATTTACCACCAACCACCCAACAGCTACCTCATCCCTAGATGGGATCTGGGCCCAGACTCCGGCGCCTTCACAAGAATCGAGTTCCCTCCCGTCGGCTACGATGTAAGCCAGGAAGATCTAGACACCTTCGAAACTATCCTAGCACAATGCACCGCCTTCCTCGAGCGCGCCCGCCCTCCCCTCCCTTCAAGACCCAGCCAAAAAGGCAGCTTCAGCGGCGGAGATCACAAATACAACCCAGCCGACTACGCTCCCGGTGGAAAATACGCCTCGGGCTCCGAAAAAGGCGGCCACGGTGAAATCGTGCTCATCGACGAAGACAACGGCTCCGTGGTAGGCGAGCTAGGCGGCGACGCCAAAGTCCACGAGGACCCAAGCCTAAAAATCGGCTCCAAGAACCCCGTCGAAATCGAAGTCTCCCCCGACGGCCAGCGCGTCGACGTCCGCCCCATCTCGGAAGAATACCTACGAATGGCCCGCCACCCAGCCTATCAAAAATCAGGCCTCGTGCAAAACGCCGCGGCCGCATCCCGCCTCATCGTCACAACCTCCAGCCACATCGGCAACGCCCTCAACTCCGGCGCCAGCACGTTCGCGCAAAAGACCAAACCCGTCGCCAAACCCATGACGTTCAAGCCCGTGACGCACGACCGCGTGCGGAAAATCAACGCTTTCACGCAAGGAGCCGCAGGGCTTTCGGCGAAAACCGTCGGCCAACTGTCGAACTACGCGCAGAACTTCGCGGCCACAATGAGCGGGCACAAGAAAGACCGCGCGCACAAGGGTTTCGATACGAAAGGCAACCCCCTCCCGGAAGAGGAATACAAACCCGGCCTCCTCAACAGGTCCATGATCGCCTTCTCCACCGTCGCGGACGGCATCGCCTACAGCGGCAAGAACCTCCTGACTTCCTCTGGCGGCGCGGCGAGCACAATGGTCGGGCACCGCTGGGGCGATGAGGCGGGTTCGATTGCTGCGGAACTTGCCGGGGGTGTCAAGAACGTTGGACTTGTCTACATCGACGTCACGGGCGTGTCGCGCCGCGCGGTCATCAAGAGCGTCGCGAAGGGCATGGTCGTGGGCAAAGTCAAGGGGGGTGGAGAGGTTGTCGTCGGCGGTGGTGATGGCGGCGTTTATCCTGAGGAGGAGAAGAAGAGGCTCGAAGCGCAGGCGCAGGCGCAGCAGGGTTCTAGTAGTGTTGCTGGTGGTAGCGGGAGTGGTGCCGCGGGGGGCGGTTTCGCACCGACGGCTGGACAGTATCGTCCGGAGGAGTATGGGGATGCGAACTTGCCGACTTATCAGGAGGAGTTTGGAAGGGATGTTAAGAAATAAGGTTTTGAAGCGGTGATGAGGGTGTTTGATTTTCGGGTTGTTTTCAAGAATATACGATTCCGATTCTTTCTTAGACGCTGCTGCGGTATAGCTATTCACGGCATGATTTTGTTTTGATTGATACCCCTAAGGAGGTGGTTTAGTGGGAGATACAAAAAATGCAGTTTTCTTGATTTTTCTCGTCTCTCCGTCTCTCTATGTGCTTGTTCTTTGATTTGTTGTCGTTGATCTCGTGGTTCGTTTTGGCCAATAAGTCTTTCTTGAACTCGTGCATGATCTGTAGGTAAGGTTCGGCCACAGCGGCATCCTCCGAGTATTGCTGCACTCGACACTGCCATGCTGTGTGGCGACAGAGCGTCCGGAGTCCTTTCAGGCCTATGATGCTGCTCTTCGGTATGGAAAACCGCTTTCCATCTCTCCTTTCCCACGAGTCTACCAGAATCCGTTTCGGATCTCATACTCCCTCTCACCGTCCCTGCTTCCCAGCCACCTTCCCACTCCTACCCCCAGAACTCATCTTCTTCAACACAGGAGCAGAACCGCCATTATTAAGCGAACTCTCCGCGTCAACCTCCATAGCATCCCCATCCTCCTCCTCCGCCGCCTCGACCTTCCCACCCAACCTTGCACTCCTAGAGCCAGCAACACCCTTCTCCGAACTCTCAACGGCAGCCCTAACCTGCTTCTCCTTCCTCTGCTCTCTCGCCGCACGTTTCAGCGCCGCCGCCTCGATAGCCGCGACCTCCGCTTGCAAATCCGCCAGCACGGCATCGCACCTTCCGCTCCAAGCTGAGAGTTCGCCGAGGAGTTGTGCGACGCTGCCAGGCGCGAGGTCGCGGAGGGGCGCGACGGAGGTTATCACGACTGTTTGGGCGGTGGGGTTTAAGGTGGCGGTTAGGAGGTTGTCGTAGATTGCGGTGGTGACGAGTTGTTCGAGGTCGAGGGGGGAGGGGAGGTCGAGGCGCGCGCAGAGGGAGGGGTAGCTTAGGTTGTGTTGGGTGGTGGGGGTTGTGGGTTGGGGTTTTTCGGCGGCGATGGTGAGGAGGCTTAGGAGGCGGAGTTTGCGGGTTTGGGCATCGGAGAGGGCGGGGAGGGGCGTCGTGCTGGTTTTGTAGGATTCCCACGTGCCCCAGGCGAAGGTCTCGAGGAGTCGGAAGTGGCCGGCGTATTGCTCGTGGGTTTGGAGGGCGCGGATGTTGGGGTGTTGGAGGAGTTCGGCGAAGACGTAGGTGTTTGGTGCTGAGGTTGCTTGGGTTATGAGGTCGGAGGCGGCGCGGGGAGAGGTTGCGGATTTGGCGAGGGCGAGGAAGGGTTCGAGGGCGTTGAGGGCGCGGGATTGGTCCATCGTGATTGAGAGGGTGTGGTTGTGGTATTAAGGTGAGGTGGTTGATCAGGTAGTCTGCGCAAATGGAGGTGTAGTCTCGTTGTTCCTGATGTGGTGTTGGTTGGAAGCTTGAATGGAAGGTGAGGCAACAAACGAGTGACGGCACCAGCGATAAGATAAGAGAGCTTGAGGTGAGGAAGTCTGATGTCTGATTGGTTGATGATGAGCGCACGCTAAGGGGATGTCGGCGGGCGCTCGTGCATTAGCGCCATGTTTGTGAAAGAGCCGACCACCTACCAACATCTTCCTGTGAATGTAATGCATGCAACACGTTTCTCACATCGTCCCAAATCAAAGTGAGCAGTCTTCTCAAAGACACATAGACTTTGCATGTGACTCGCTATCCAACACAACAAGTTAATGTGTCCCACGAACAACGGCAGCTCAGCCATGTGTAAGCCAATGCTGTACGCAAATGCATCTTCCCGAAGTACCACATTCAACGACGCAAGCATTTCCACGTACAGACCGTGTACTCTCGTCCAACTCTGTGCACTTCTCTGCGTTGTAAATATAGCCTGGTCCTTGTTCCACCAGTTGTCTTCTTTCCACGTCAATGAGGTTTGTAGGTTGATCTTCACAAACTATGGCAATTCGTCGAAGGTTGAATCAAAAAATGCCTTTATCATGTCGCAAGTAATCGTCGAAACGATACGTGTGCAGATTGGAGATAGCCAAAATCCAAGAACTGGGTTGATAACCAGAACAAGAGCAACGAGCCGCAGATCAACGTCGTCAACCAGCAGTCACAAATCAACGACTTCCACTCCATCGCCCTCGCTTACCACTTCAGATCCTTCCAAGGCAACTCCATCATCCGGTACGTCTCTATCTTCACCACAAGAGCACCCCTAAACAATAAACTCACTCCTCCCTCCTAGACCACCAATCTACTCCCGCACCCCCAACCAACCTCCCAGCCTCCAAACCCCCCCACCCAACAACAGCAATAATCCTCACAATCTCCCTCATCCTCCTCTCAATCCTCTTCGTCCTCTTCCTACTCCTCCTCACCTCCAGCCACACCCGGCTCTGGCTCCGTCGCAAAAGACCCCTAACCTGGCTCCGTCTGCAAACCAGCCATTTGAGACTGTTTGAAAAACGTAAAGAGCAATCGCATCCTTTCTACGCAGTCTACGATATGAGGCGGTGGTCGGATACGAGTTTTAGTTCGTCGGCTGAGAGACTGCCGGTGGTGGAGTTGGAGGGGTTGGAGAGGGGGGAGGTGGAGTTGCCAGGGACGGTGGAGTGTGGTGGGGATGGGCCGGGGGAGTTTGTCATTTTTGCTGGGGTTGAGGGCATGGGAGGGCGGTGCGGGAGTGAGAGGGGCAGGGGGTTGGGAAGAGCAAGGAGTTTTGCTGATTTGCGGTCTGTGGTAGGAGAAGAGTATCCTTTGGAGAGAGTCGAGGAAGAGAGTCGAGGTGCTAGGAGCTTGGAGTTGGGCAGGAGATCTTGGACGTCTTGAATGTGAAGTGGCAAATTCATCGATGAGTCTTTGGTGGTTACCCATGTCGACGCTTACATGAGCTCAAGGGATACAAAAGCCGAGGGCCGTCGCAAATGAAATAGGAGTCATCGTGTCATCTCTCATTACTCATACTTTACTTAATCAAACTCACAAAACCCAAAACCAACCCAGAAACCAATCCAGTCCTCCATCAACCACTCAAGGCCCCTCAAACAATCGGCGCAAGATTCTGCTTAATCGTCTCCTCCAACCCCGTAAAACCATGCCCATAATGCTTCCTCAACAACTCCTCCGCAATCTGGTTCGGCACCTCGCTCAAATCCCTCCCACTCTGCACATCCTCGGGAAACTGCTTTCCCGGCTCAAGTTTGCGGAAAATGGCGAGTAAGTCATTGATGTTGTACGGTGCGGCGAAAGCGAAGATGCGCTCGCCATTGCACGCGGGGTCAGTGAGAGCGATTACGTGGAGTTTGGCGTCGTCGGACGTGTTGATGAAGTACTGCGGCGGGAGCTCGAAGAGGAACTTATCCGTTCCGTCATAAGCTCCCAAAAGCCAGTCGGCGGTTGTGTTGCCGGTTTCCTTGAAGCGCGTGCCGAAATTTGCGTTAGGGAGGACAGCGGCGGTTTGGAAAGGTGGGTTGGTCTCTTTGATTGCTTTCCAGAACGCGCGCTCTGCTTCGATTTTGCTGGCAGAGTAGACGTTGTAAGGCGTTGGTTGGGTGCGGGCGTCTTCGATCGCTTGCTCGTTCCAGGTATCTTTTGTGACGATTGTTTTCTGGTCCGGGACCGGGACGAGAGCGGCGACGCTGGAGGAGGTGAGCACGAGGGATTTGACTTTGGGCTCTTTGCTTGCTGCCTTCAGGATGCTGAGGGCGCCTTTGATGGCAGGCGGGATGACTTCTTCCGGGACGGGAGACATGGTGACAGCGGAGGCGAGGTGGACAATGCCGCTGACGCCTTTGACGGCTTCGTCGTAGGCGTTTTCCGCCGCCATTTCGGGCACGTCGACAAGTTCGAGGTTGCCCGGGCCGAATTTCTTTTCGATGTGATTGACGAGGAATTGCGCTTTGGTGTGGTTGCGTGAGGTGCCGCGGACTTTGTAGCCGGCTGCGATTAGTTCTTCGACGACGTGGCCGCCTATGTAGCCCGTGGCGCCGGTGACGAGGACGAGGTCGCCTTTTTGGAGGAGGGACATGATGATTTACTGTTGTTGGGGTGGTGGGGAGGTTAGTGTTGGGTACGGTTGTTGAGAATTGTGGTGTTGCTGAGAAAGGCTGTGAAAGTCGGCAATGGGTGTTTAATAAATGTTAGATCTCATGTGATGCCACATGCATTTATACCGATCTCGTAGTGAAGCCAAGGACAGATTACAAATCTTGCGGTGTCTCAATGCAGTGAGCAATCGGGTCAGCCCCACGGAATGAAGTGAAGGCAAAGTCCTCCGTCCTCCGTGGTGCATGCCCTGGTAAGCAGCCTGCAGTATGGGAATTGCACAATAATGACACCATCTCTCGAATTGATGTGAATACGAGTTCACCATATTTAAATGTCGACCATCTCACAGACCCAGCAATAGGAATAATGATGATTGGCGCAGTGATTATTAATCTCAATCACTGAACATTGTGAGCCATTCAACGGATCTACATGTTCACAAACACGCTTCCAAGACAACTTCAAACTTTTGCTTCATACTCATCATGTCTTTGTGCTATCTTGACTCGTGACCCGCCGAAATCATCACACGCGCAATGAACCTAGTACCTAGAGCCGTAACCGCTGCCACCACTGTAGCCGCTCGATCCTCCATATCCTCCACTGTTGCCATAACCGCTAGAGCCACCGCTGCTGTGCCCGTAGCTGGAGTTTCCACCACGGCCATCGTCCCTCCTACGATCATCGTCGTAGCGGTCGCCGCCTCCGAAAGAACCGGGCATGTTCGAGCTACTGTCTCCGTACCTATCATCATCCCTGCGGCCAGACGAGCCGTAAGAGCTGGTGTTGTCGTAACCGGAGGTGGACGACCCGTAGGCGCCTGTGTTGCTCCCGTAGCCTGACGATGTGGAGCCGTAACCGCCGGAGCTGGAGTGAGTGTTGCCTCCGTAGCTTGGCTCAGAAGATCCATAGCCACTCGACGAGTTTTGACCACCGTGGCCCGAAGATCCGTAGCCGCTCGAAGAGGTGTGAGTGCTGCCGCCGTAGCCCGAAGAGCCATGGCCGCTGCTCAAGGTCGAGCTCGTGTTGCCAGGGTATCCTGAGCTGGACGAGCCGTAACCACCTGAGGAAGCTTGGGTGCGACCATAGCTGGAGGTGCTCGAGGTCTCCTCATAGCGGCTAGTTCCATGGCTGGAGCTCGTGGTTTGCTCGTAGCGGCTGCTTGAGCTGTAAGTGTCGTCAGGACGCGAGGAGCCAGACTGGCGACCATAGCCGCTCGAGTAGTTCTGCTCTTCGCCGTACTTAGGCTGGTGAGATGGGTAGTTGTCGTCACGGCCAGAGGTGGCGTATCCATCGTTGCGGCCTGAGGATCTGCCGTAGTCGTCGTCACGACCAGAAGACCCGCCATAGGTGTCATCGCGGCCTGAAGACCTGCCGTAGTCATCACGGCGTGAGCTACTGTGCTTCTCCTCTTCCTCTCTCAGCTTCTTCAGCCTCTTCTGCTCTTTCTTCTCGCGCTTGCGCTGCTTCTTGCTGTAATCATCCTCATCGTTGCTGTCATCTCCCGAGGAGTCGTCGCGACGAGAAGATCCATACTGAGCGTGAGATGATCCATGCGGTGTGCTAGAAGATCCGTACTGGTTGCCGGAAGAACCGTACTGTGCGTGAGATGATCCATGCGGCGTGTTGGAAGATCCGTACTGATTGCTAGAAGATCCGTACTGGTTGCTGGAAGAGCCATATTGATTGCCGGAGGAGCTGTATTGGTTGCTGGAAGATCCGTACTGGTTGCTCGAGGATCCATACTGGTTGTTGGAAGATCCATACTGCCCTCCAGACGAGCTGCTACCATGGTGAGGGCGCGATTCCGAGGGTCTGTCATTGGAGGAACTCTTATTGCCGTTGTTTCCAAGAATGTTGCTAGCGAAGCCGCCCATGATGGAGCCAATGGCACCGCCGCCGACCGCTTCGCTGACCTTATCGCTTATGTCACTCTTGTCCTGCTTCGAAGAGCTGCCATAGCCGCTGGAGCCTCCATAACCGCCAGAGCCACCCGAGCCACCGGAGCTCTGAGTGTTGCCACCAAGAGCGCTGGCAATGCCGCCGAGCAGGTCACCGGAGTTTGTGCTCTTGCCGCCCACAGCACCAGATGACTCAAATGTTTCCTTGGTTGGGAGTCCCAGAGGCTTGCCGCAGCCGTGTCCCTTGTCGTGGACGCCTTCTTTGTGGTTCTTGAAATGCTGAACGCCATCCCTGCTCAGCTGGCGACGGAGAGTGTCACGCTCGCGCTCGCTCTTCTCGCCCCACCACTTCTCAACCTCGCTGAACATCTGCATGCGGCCATCACGTGCACCGTCGTCGCCGTACTCGCGAAGAGCAGGGTGATGCATAACGCCGTTGACGATGCGGTCAAGCGTACGAACGATGTCGCCGCGCTCGTCATCCCACAGCTCGACAATTTGCGGCACAACCCATCGAACGACTTGGCTAGCAACCTTGCCGGCAGGCTCGTTGAGGACGTTAGAGAAGTGGTCCTTCGACAACATACTGTGAGTCGGGTTGGTGTCCGAGTCATCCTTGAAGACGGCCATCTGGTGGTCCCTGCTGCTCTTGATAACTTCGCTAGACCCAGTGTGGAGCTCGTTCTTGACCTGGCTGATGATCGGCATGATGTAAGGGGCCAGGAGAGAGAAGACAAACAAGTTGACTTGGTCTTGAAGTTGTTCGATAAGGTCGGGGAGGATGGGAATCTTGTCAATGGCTGAAGCGATACCCTGCATAATGTTGTCGTGGAACTCAATGATAGGGTAGATCTGCTTCATGATTTCGTTGATCTGTTTGGTGAACTCTTCAGGCTCCTTGGGAGTGATGTGCATGTTTTGCATTTGGGCAGCAGAGGCATTAGCTTGGAGCTCGTCTGCTTTCTTGCCCTGATCAGTGTCGCTTCCGAAAACACCGGATGGTATTTTGTTAAGGATGTCTTTCAGCAACGAGGTGTCCGAGTTCTGGGCGTGGCTGATCGCACCCTCAAGTTCGTCAAGCTCTGACTGAGTTGCCTTGTCATTAAATTCACCCATGACAGAGTGCAGGAAGTCGACACCACCAAAGGTTCCAGTGACGATAGGGAAGACGGGGTGGCGGGCACCACGAAGTTGAATCTGAGTGCGGCGTCCAACATGAGGGAAGATATCGCGCTCGCCCATTTCGATCAGAGCAAGCTCAGTGTAGTTGCTGTGAGCAGAAAAGTCCTCGAGACAGTGACAGCCGGTACCGAGCAGACGGAGGGCCTCGTAGAAATCAGCCTTGTTCTTGGAGTGCTTGTACTTTCGGCCCAGGTCAATGGCTTGGCCAAAGAGGTTGCGGACAAGGCCAGCGGAGGTGGTGATGCCGACATCCTCAGAGGCAATATAATTCTTCATGCCATTCCGCTCGTCGATGCTAAGCTCTCTCCTCTCATCAACTGGACCGCGAAGTCTCCTGTCATATTGCCTGGCATCGATGTTGTCCGCGTAATCTTTAGGGTTGTCGATATGCTCTTCAGGCCTGTAGCAGCCAAGTCGCTCAGACGTGACCTCAAACTCGCCCGTGCCGTATCCGAAGCTCATGAAACCAAGAACCCAAAGCAAGAGACGAATCGCGTCAGCGCTGACATACTTGACGGTTCCGACGTCGATAGCTTGGGAGTAGTCTCTGAGCCAGTTACCAAAGTAAACGCGCTTGACGTCGAGCTTGCTGAACTTCTTACCGCCCATGACACGGGCAGTAAGAAGGGTGAGGAGTGTGTCCTCGATGTCGCCATGGCGCCAGTTCTGGCCTTCGATTTTGCTTAGGGAGGAGATGTTGCCAGCACCAAAGGCGTGAGCTGGGCTTGCGAAGAAGATGAGGGCAACGAGTAGGATGGGGACGACCGTAGTCGCCTTTAGTGCCAATTGCGGCATGGTGAATGAGAGGTGCCGCAAAAGATGGGGTGGTAAAGCTTGGTGTTTGGTGTTTTGTAGAAGCTCAAGTGGAAAACAACACAAGCACAAGATGTAAGAGTGGACGCTACTAGACCCTCAGATGCCCCTCCACAACAACGCCAAGAAGCTGCGTCACTGAGTTTCTGGCGGTGTGGAGCGTGCTCGTTTCAGGCCTCAGAACTTCCTTGGAATACCCGTGGCTGGTGTTACAAGTATCTTGAAGTCATCTGCGAACGTCATGAGTTGGGCAGAATTGAAAAGTACCAGGATAGTCTTAGAAGATTCGTTTACAGGGCGGATACGAGCTCAGCATATCACTTGACATCGTACGAAAGCGAGCAACATCCACATTCACATGCCCCTCTTCACATGAGAATGAGGTCCCTTCGGCCCGTCGCGCTCCCGCCACCACCACCGCCGCTCGCCGCAGCAACATCAAAACTATCTTTGAGCTTCACTCGCGCTTGACTCTTCCCTTTCTCCAAGCGTCGTCCTCACCAAAGCTGCGTTTCTTTGCTCACACACAGACAAGCATCACGCTCGTCTCCTCCTGGCAAATGAGAAATTCGGAGTAATCTTCACCTTGCACGCCATCTCGTGCCACCTTCGGTGCGAGCTCTGGCCACTGCCCGTAAGGGCCTGCCATGAATTCCCATGGTTGCACTTGGCATCAGAAATTCCAGCCTGCCAGCTTCTGGTCTTTGATCGGGATGTCTGGTCGTGGCTATGGGAGCCGGTGCGAAGATCGTGTGTGCCCGATCACTTTGAATGGTTGGGTACGATCACTTTAGTGCAATACGCAGCGTATCTGCGCTTCTCGACTGTCTCGAAAGAGGTGTTGGGGAGCCAAGGGTATAATTCGATTCTGATTACTCTGGTGAGGATGGCGCTTCATCTTCTTTTTCTAGGTAAGCTGCACCTTTGCCTCATGGTGCCATTCAAGATGATCAAGGATACTGCTAACTAAAGAAAACTCATTACGTGAGCAAGAATAAAACCAATTGCCAATTTGAGCGCATCGACTCTTCACCCGTCTTCAGCATAACACAACCGCCCACCGATCGCCGAACACGACAGTTGCCTTCTTGCGACTGCGCACCCTGAACGACTAGCCCAATCGACACGATGATGACACTGTATTCTTGCTCGGTCATGTTGATTGAACCACATTGAAGCTACATATGCTCATGGCTCCTTTGGACACTGGCCGAGGTATCTTGCTGTAGGCTCACCTGGTTTAATTGACTCCGTTGATATGGAGTTTGCCACTTGGGAGTGACTTGTAGGACGTCTTGTGGGACTTACCCTGCCTCCTTGAAACTGCCTGGAGTGTGTTTGCCATGTTGGCAACGCACCGTGTAGACATGTAAGTGAAGACCTTAGTTTGATGTCAAATTCAGTAGCCCGTATACGATACGAAATTTCTCGAACCCAAAGATCAATACATTCTGCTCCACCTATCCTCCTATGTAGCGACCGTTGTGCGCATGTGTAGCATACATATATGCATACCTGCCTTTCCCGCAAAGCACACACCTTTCCCTCAGCATCACGTAAAGACCGACCTCGACTCCCCCACGAACCTGCCAAAAGACATCCCACAACCCAGCCTAGCATGCACGACTCACTCAGACAAGGCGCGCTCCCTCCCAACATCAAGACACATCTCAAACCTCAAAACAGGCAAACCCTCCAACGTCCTGTTTCCCACAATGGCCCGAATCTCCGCTCTCTGCGCCGAACTCCTCGTCCCCAAAACCACCAACTCCCCCGGCGGCGCCCCCTCCCAGTCAGCAAGCCACCCCATAGCCCAAGAAACCTGATCATAGCACCCGCAAGGACAGGTGCAATTCTGCACATTCACCTCGAGGTATCTCAAAGTCAACTGGTGCACCTGGCAAACAAGGGGCATCCAGTTCATGTGCAGCAGATCCCACTCTAGCTCCTCGTGCACGTACGCGCGCCAGGAGGCCAGGTCGGCGTTGGGGTGGCTTTCCAGCCAGTCGTGTTTCTCGGAGACGAAGCGCGCCATGCGCTTCTGGATGTCGGAGGCCCGGTGGTCGAAAGAGATGCTCAGGCGCCGGATGTGTTGGTCTTGGGGTGGGAAGAGCCCCTAGCTCAGGTACGGCAGGGCGCAGTCTAGGCCCGTGATGTGGAAGGTGTTGTTGGCGAGGTAGTATTGCATTGCTTCGTCGCGCAGCTGCTTGCTGACGAGGAAGAGCTGCGTTTGCGCGTGAGTGGGTTTGCGCGTTTGGTTTTGTCGGGTTGATTGCTCGGCGAGCCAGCGGACGGGAGTTGAGAGTTCCCAGCCTTGGAGGAGGTGGGTGAAGCGGATGTCGTAGGATGCTGCTCTGGGAGACCAGCGGACGTAGACGTCTCCGGTTTGGAGGAGGTGGTCGAAAATTTCGAGACGGAGTTCGGGAGGGAGGGTCATGAGGTTGGGGGATGCGGGTTGGATGGTTCCAGAGGTGCGTTTGTGGGCGTTGAAGAGAGTTTGGACGCCGAGTATGTGGTCGTATGTGCGTTTTAGGATGGATTCGGAGGGATCGGTGAGGCCTAGTGAGCGACGCATGAGGGCTCTTCTGGTGTGGCCTGGAGCTTGGATTATTGGTGGTGTTGACGGGCCTGCTCTATCCATTGTGACGTCTGTTGACCTTGGTCGCGATGATGATAGCGTGAAGTCCATGGAGACGCTTGGAACGAATCTGTCGTGCCGGGGTAGTCGTTGAGCGAGTTGTAGCTTCGTTGATGTCGGTAGCAATAGCGGACGACTGGGGATGATGATATTATACGATGAAAGTGTAATTGGTGATCGGACGTCGGGTGAGTAGATAGTCAGGTCAGTAATGTTGTAGACATGGCAAACATGTGAGATGTTGTATTCTGCAAGAAGGAACATGCCCTGCAAGAAGGAGCATGGTGGCTTTCGGCTTTCGTTGCAAGTGCTTCTTTTGATTGTACAAGGTACTTTGGGCAGGCGCCTGTGACGTTTTAGAATGAGCTTTCTTCAGATGGAGTATCATGTGAAGTCATCATACAAGGTGAAGTACGGCGTTGAGGCCGTGTCATCGCTGTCATGCTGGCATTGCTCGTCTACATATGTTCATCCACACCCGTCATCTTCTTCGGTTGATCGTGAAGTTCTTCATTTCATGTGCCTGATGTGCTCCTCAATCCAAGAAATCCCGATCAGTCTCAGGGCCATACTCCAAGACCACCCACTGACAGAATTTCTCCCACTCTTGTATCCACTCATTCATTCTCTCAGCTCTAATAGTCTTGCCAAATCTGCCATCTTTGATCTGCTGAGACCATTCCTTCGCCGGTACATCCTCGAAAGCTGCCCAACGAACACTATTCTCTGCCAAACTGGCCAGGCCACCCAAGCCCAGGTTCTCCCAGCCTTGTAGAGCTTGCCAGAAGTCATGCGACATGCCCGTCAAGCCTTGACCTAGAATGGCAGGATCGTCGTTGCAGAGTGCACAAGGCACACCACGAGCGAGGAGAGCAGGGAGAGGATGCGAGGCTATACTGCCGGTCAGACGGAGGACTTCGTTGCTGACAGGACAGCTTTCGACGAGGATTCTCTTGTCCTTGATCATGTCGATGAGTAGAGGATGCTTGTAAGCGCTGAAACCGTGCCCGATTCGACGCGTTCCCAAAAGCACAGCATCGAAGAGATTCTCGTCCACTTCATCGCCATCTCCGAGGGTTTCGCCGGCATGGAAGAAAAATGGAATGTCTACACCAGCCTGTGCACACTGCTTTCTGAACCAAAACAGCAGTGGAGTAAGATCAGCCAGTGAGCGACCAAGATCCTCTTGACCAACAAGGTCGTAGCCAGCAATAAGGTCAGGGAATTCCTGTTTCATGGCAATACACTCGAGCATGTCGTTTGCAATGGCCTTGTTGTCAAAGGCTCGGACAGCGGTCCAGATCAGTCTGGCGCCCCAGAATCTTTGACCTTCTTCAGATTTCTTAAAATTCTCGATTTCCTCCTGCATGGCTTGGAGCATATTGCTGAAGTCTTGGTCTGGTTCCTCTTCACCGGCACGAGTGTAGGGTACGAGGAAGACCGCACGAATATCCACCCATCTGACGCCATCTTCCAGAAGGCCCCGACAGATATTGCGGATAAATTGACGGAAGATCGGCTCGTAGTGTTGAAGGGATGCGAGGATACCAAAGCAGCTGGTAAACTTGCGCCAAACGGCGTTCGGACCAAGATGCTGGTCTATCGACTCTTGGCGTGTAATAGTGACCCGAGATTTAAGCCAAGCAATGAATCCTTCCTTACCGCCATCTGGGAAGCTCTCAGCAGCAGCGGCAATTGGGATCGACGCGTTGGCTTGGTAAGAGGTGGACCAGATTGACTCCGAGGCTGCCGCAATGTTTGGCGTTTTCACGTGGCGAAAGACGAATGGCGAACTCAATCGAGACTCTGGAGATGCAAGATGTACATCGGCGGCGATGCACATGCCCTCTGTTTTGAAGGCCTCTTCAAAAAGCCAATTCAGATCTCCCATAGCCTCGAGATGACAATGCAAAAGAGCGCCCTTTGGCATTTTGCGAACGATTTGCCACAGCTTTGATTGTTCCATGCGGCTTTTGGCGAGGTTGAACATCATGCCTGGGAAGACTTCGATGCCTTCCTTTTTGGCGATCTCATCCTCGAAGTCGTGGTTCCAGAGAGTTTGCTGCTCCTGGAAGCGAATAGCTGACACCGTAGCAGCCGCCTCGGAAGCCATGGGTGTCATACTCTCCCGAAAAGCATGGTCGCTCCTTTGTCGTTTTTCTTGAGCGATCAAAGCGTCACGCCCGTCCATGTATTTCTGGATAAACGGTTCCTCAAGCGACGGGATGCCGAGTTCCTCCTCCACGGAGGGGACGCCTCCATTCTGAGCCTCAGGATCCTCCACAGGAATGGTAGTGGTTGTTGGGTCAGACATATTTTGCTTCCGTGGTTTACATATGGAAGAAGATGGCCGCCACTATCTCTCATCAGCCGAAGTCAGTCAGACAATTGTTATGCCGAGGACCCCTCAAGCCGGCCTAGGCAGCTGCGCGGCAGACAAGCATCACCGGGCCGCACCCCGCATCCGCTCTGGCGCTAACTCGCTGGCTGGATCCACGTCCGTCATTCAAGAGCAGCAGCACGTACGCAGTCAGTGAGTGAGGCAAAGCAAGCCCATGTGAGCAGTCGAGATCAACACTGACTGCCCATCGGCTTTCTCCCTTGACCACCTGCCCACCACGCAGCCACAAAGCCACTTCTTGTTCTTCTTCTTCTCTTTATAGAGACACTTCTCTTACACTGATTTGACGCACAGGACTGACTACTCGGCTATAACATGGCTGCACGCTCTATCGCACAGTCACCATGACCGACGCATACACCGAAAGCCTAAAGCCACACCACCGCCCCGTTCGCTTTCCCTCTTAGCAAATACTCGCGGACAAACTCCCTCGCAAACGCTGTGGTAGTATAAATACCCTGCGAAGTCCGCGGCGTCTCATCGCAATCCACAAACACCTCACACGACCGCAACCATGACGAACTGGATACCCTCCTCAATACAGAAGCGGCTGCTTCGATATGCACTGAACCGGTCGGGACTCCTCGACGTCACCGGGATAGACTTGGACAATCTAGACATCAGCTGGGGACGCAGGACAACACTCGAGTTCAAGAACGTCAACCTGAACGTCGAATACCTCGCCGGCCTTGCATACTTGCCGCCGAACTTGCGCCTCGAATCTGCGAGGATACTCTTATTGCGCTTGACCATCCCCGCAGACCTTCTCAACTCGAGCATATCCGTTGAGACCGATGGGGTGGATGTTGTGGCAAAGCTGTTTGAAGAGGAGGAGCAGGGATTGTCACCGCCAGGAGAGACAGGAAGAGTTCCAAGGAATGCACAGAGTCCATCACACAGGAAGACAACAAGAAGAATACAGTCGCCTCCGCCTGCACTCCATGGAGAAGGCAGACTACCAACGGCGGCGGACCTGGCAAGATCATTTCTCGCCGATGAGCCGCCCGAGGAACGACAGGAGCTTGAAGCATCGATGCCGGCCAACGCAAAGACAATGGAAGAGTCCATTTTCAGCGAAAGCAGCGAAGGAAGCGATGCAGGAACCGGAACAGCGCCTGGATTGCCCGGATTCTTGTCAGGTTGGCTCCAGCGCCTGGTTGATAGATTCGAACTGAAGACACGCAGCATCCAAGTATCACTGGAAGTCCATCCTTTGGCGGAGAGTCTCGAACCATCACCAGTAAGCTTCGTTGCGAAACTTCAGCGTCTGGATCTACTTCCTGGATCTGATGGTACTGCAAAGAGAGAAATGAGACTTGGAGAGTTTTCTGTTGAGCTTGTGGCCGATAAGCAAATGCTCTCTGGCCTCTCACACATCTCGTCACCACCGTCGCCCGCAGTCAGCCGTGCGACAAAATCGAGCAATCGATCAGAGGACGTTTTAAACCAGTCTTTAGGGGACTTCATGCAACACGAGCCTAGCTCGGCTCACTACATGAACGCAAGTCTTGCATCCGAGCCCGGATCCAGATCTGCTGAACCAGCCAACACAAGCCGAGATCAAAGTGAAGGCGAAGGTCCACAGGACGTTCAAAACTCAGTCAACGACTTGGATATCCGGGTGGGCGAAGATAATATCAGCTGGACTTCGCGACGCAGTCAAGAAGATGGTCCGACCGATGACCCGTGGGGCCAGCCAACAGAGGACGACCTGCCTGGATCGCTTCTCTTAGGCATGAACTACCCCTTACCACAATCGCGTACCTCTGTTGCATCAAGTTCACCTGCGCGAAGTCGGCGAGCGGTATCGCCATATGGCAGGAGCTTTCAAAGTCCAGGCTCATGGCCTCAGATGGACGAAAGTCCCCAACGTAGCCGTACCCAACAAGGACCCGGGTCGTGGCCTGCTCTTGACCAAAGCCAAAATAGTAGTTTGTTTCAGTCCATGATGCCCGGATCGCCTGCAGATTCTATCCCGCCTGTTGACGACAAGCCAAGTGCGTCTTTGTATGACCTACAGTCTCCGCCTACCGGCCCATCGCCTGCCTCGTCTATTGATGAAGGTCGAATGAGGGATATGGAGCAATCCCGCTACTTTAGCCACGAAGAAGCGGAAAGCATCTACATGAGTGCTGTTGTCGATAACCATAAGGAGCACATGCCGGGTGCCTGGGAATCAGAGGTTGCATCCAGCAGCGGATTTGAAGAACCGGCACCAGCATCCACTTCAGCAGTGGACAAGAGCATAATCGGTGAAGACGATGCTCTTGAGCAGCCAGCGATGCATCAACATGAACAAGATTCTCAAGGTGCACCATCGGAAGCTGCCACACCTCGAGCGACTACACCTACGCCTCTTTCCCTGTTGCCGTCAAATTCAAGATATACTCCAAGTGACTCGAGACGACTGACCACACAACTGCTCTATGTAAATACCGTTTCGGTCTTCTTCCCACCTCGTGGGGCAGTAACTGCAACGAGTACTGAAACGACGTCCTCACCGTCAACTGTCCAATCAACCGCAGCATCTCAAAGCCTAGCGATGTCTCGTGCTGGTATGCCTGGCGCGTTCTCAGTCTACTCCCAGCTCTCACGCTCCCAAAGGCGAGGAGAAACTTCGGTTTTAACTGATCGCGGGAAGTCTACAACCCAGAGCTTTTCGGTCAACAAAGATACCGCAGAGACTGACAATAGTGTCGAAGTGTTTATCGGTGCAATCAAGGTTCAACTCGACGTGTCCACTGTACAGATACTCTACAGATTGAGAAGTATTTCGCCTGCATCCCCAGAGACGAAGGACCAGGCTGCCAAGGCCGAGCAAGAGGCAACTCCAAATGTTCAAGTTACTGTCGAGCTTTTCCATGCTTTCTTGCACCAACAAATCGAGCATCGTCTTGATCAACAAGGTCAAGATACAGCACCTGGTCTTTTGAGTTTTAGGTGCCACCGTATCAAGCTCGACAGCAGTCCGACGCAACGCATCATCAAGTTAGGTACAGTGGGAGCTTTTGTTGGTGAAGTCACTGTGCTCTGTTTCGATGAAGACGCGCAGGCTCTGACGGAGAGCATGATCTTTAACGAAGACCTTCGGATTCATATCGATACCAGCAAGCGTACCATACAGGGTCGGTCGATCGTGGACATTGGAGTTCAGTGCCGGCTGATAAAACTCAACATCGATCTCAGCGCATTTGACGAGGTGTTCAGCACGTTTGGAGGACTCAGTGGAGTCTTGGACATTGGCAACTCGATGGCGTCGGACGTCTCTCCTCTTGCATCTCCGATGTCGCCTAGTCGACCACAACGTGTTCGCTTTGAAGAAGATCCTGAGCCCGACAGCAAAAGCCCTGAATTCAAGGCCAATGCGGGTATTGCAGGGCTTATCATGTTCTTCTCTGCAGACGACACCTCTGTGAAGCTCCAGTCGAAAACGATAAAAGCAATATACCGTGAGAAAGCAGCTTCTGTTCGCTGCTTTGGTTCCCTCAGACTTAGCGGCCCTTACATGCCTTCCGCCAGGTCTGCACCTCTTCATATTGATCTCGCCGAACTCTGGGTGCACTACCTCTTCACGCCACAAGAGCAAGATCTCGAGCGACTCTTGGCCCTGATTACTCCTTCAAAAGACAAATACGACAACGATGACGACATCCTCGTTGAGACCCTCCTCAGACAAAGGCGAAAGGGTGCTTGTCTGCGGGTTAATTTGGAAGATATCAAGGCGAGAGTTGACGATCCGGATTGCTTCAGCACATTGCAAACTCTAGGCGCGCATATCGCTCGTTTGTCGGCTGTCACTAAATACCTGCCAGAAGATGAACGACCTGGACTGCTGAGCCTTATTCGAATCAAGCAAATTGAACTCGACTTGCCTGTGAACGATCGCTTCGGAAATCTGCAGGTCACTGCCAGAGATCTGCAGTGCGCTCATGTTGGGCTTCCGGCATTGTTGGCATTGTCGCTATCCAACGTCAGTCTTGCTCGGCCCGACGATCATGAGATTGTCCATGCCTTGGTGCCCTTGACTGGGGCCGATGACTTGCCAATGATAATGGCTAGAATGCTTAGTGACGAGGCTGAGCCGACCGCCAAAGTCAAACTCTACAACGTCTGCGTAGAATACAGCGTCCCAACACTGATGGATTTGATGGATCTTCCTCCGGTCAGTGACTCCGAAGAGATGGTGACTGAGCTTGCGGCTTCTGTCACTAGCCTGTTGCCTGGGGCCAACGAAAAGGACCCAGGTCGAGGTTATGAGTTGGGATCTGCCCGGGGAACACTTGTCCATTTACTGCTCCACAACTCAGCAATAGGCTTAACCCCTCAGAACGCCCCATCAAAGGGCCTGCTGGTCTTGACAGACGCTCGACTCTCAACCTCCGTTCCCCCAAAGGATACCATGGATGTAGACCTGGAACTTCGTCAAGCGGGCATTTTGGTCACTGATGATGCGCACGCTACGAGACCTGAACTGCTTGCATCGCCTCGCAATCCTCCTGAGAGCACAGTAGTGGATACTCGCATACTGAATACACTCTCAAAGCGAGGCTATGCGTCAGTTGGTTCGATCATGTCGGCAGTCGTCAAGACCCATGTGGAGAAAGGACTGTTAGGTGGCCAGGATTCCATCGAGGTCGACGTGCGCAATGATTTCTTTCTTCTTGAGACCTGTGCAGACTCTACTCAAACGTTGGTAGGCGTCTTGAGCGGTCTCTCGCCTCCAACAGCACCAAGCAAACAGCAGAAATATCTGACGGAGCCTGTCACTATCGATGACATGATCTCATCTTTTTCTGGCGACGCTTACGCTCAACCGGAGAAGCCCGGGGAGATGTTGTTCGACGCTGAAGAGGCGGCACAGCTCCCGGACAGCGATATTGACGATGATTCAGATGGCTTGCTCGCTGATGCAGACATGAGCTCCAGTCTGTACGGACCGATTGGTGGAATGATGGGCGATTTACCAGCCGGAAAAGACCACTCAGACCAGGATTATGGCGAGACTGTTGAAAGTCTGCTTGAAGACGACCCTTTCGAGATGACTACGTCCCCTGATGACATGCCCTTCAGCGACTCTGCTCTGCTGAGGGATCTCAGGCAACAATCAATGCCTGTCAAGAGTTCGGAGCCGGTGGATCTTGGAAACTACGAAATCGAGGACTTGGGTTTCGACGCTTTGGGTGTTGACGAGCGCGCTCTTGGGTCGCACAATCGCTTTTGTGCACCCACATCTCAAAGAAAGGTCGGGAAGAAATCCAGATCGATGGAAAGGTTGCCGTTCAAGCTTCGACTACGTGATGTGAACGCCACCTGGCATATGCATGATGGTTATGACTGGCAGAGAACGCGGGACGGCATCACTACTGCTGTTGAACACGTTGAGCAACAAGCTGAGGAGAGACTTGCTCGACGTCGTCAGTCTCGAGTCGAGCCTGAAGATGAAGAATCCACCATCGGGGACTGCATGTTCAACTCGGTCTACATCACTGTCCCTAACAACATAACAGAGGCGCCGGACATCAGGCGTGGAATCAATCGACAGATTGACGATATGGCCAGCGAGAGCGAGAGTGTACCTGCTTCTGGAATTTCGAGACCTACCGCGTACTCAGCCGGTGGTCGACCCATTCGCAAGGCCCACCGCCGACGTCTGAAGCTCGAGCGCAGCAGATATCACAAGATATCTTTTGAGCTGAAAGGCATGTCTGTCGATCTGGATGTACTTCCACAAGGCAGTGGGGATCTACAAAGTTCCATTGAAGTCCGTCTGAAACAATTCGAGATTTACGACAATGTACCAACATCCACGTGGAAGAAGTTCTTGACACAGAAGCACATTGAAGGCACACAAGAGATCGCTAGGCCAATGGTTCACATCGAGCTTCTGACTCGCAAGACAATCCAAGAGCGCGACGCCACTGAGCTTTTGATACACGTGGCCATCACACCCCTACGTTTGCACGTAGACCAGGATGCACTCGACTTCATCACCCGCTTCACGGAATTCAAGGATCACGCCAACGAGCCCGTTTTGCCATCCGAACAGCCTTTCCTCGCTCGCGTCGAAGTCGAAACCGTCGACCTTCAACTCGACTACAAACCCAAAAAGGTCGACTACGTCGGTCTCCGCTCTGGCCATGCCACCGAATTCATGAACTTCGTCATCTTGGATCAAGCCAATATCCGCCTCAAACACGCCATCATCTACGGCATCCATGGCTTCGAACCCTTGCACAAGACCCTGAACGACGTTTGGATGCCCGACGTAAAGCGCAACCAACTACCCACCATCCTCGCCGGTCTTGCGCCGATGCGTAGCCTCGTCAACATCGGCTCAGGCGTGCGAGACGTCATCGCCATCCCAATCCAAGAGTACAAAAAAGACGGCCGCATCGTCCGCAGCGTGCAAAAAGGCGCCTTCCGCTTCGGCAAAACGACAGCTTCCGAACTCGCCCGTCTCGGCGCCAAAGTCGCCATCGGCACACAAAACATACTCTCCGGCGCCGAAGGCCTTCTCGCGCCACAAACCTCCACCCGTCCTTCAAGCTCGCCCGCCAACGATCCCGAGGACGAGGACCGCGAACCCCGCGCGATTTCCGCGTACGCAGAGCAGCCTCTGGGCGTGCTTTCGGGCTTGAAATCCGCGCGACGTTACCTCGAGCATGATCTGCTCACCGCGCGGGACGCTCTGATCGCGGTGCAGGGCGAGTTTCTGGAAAGTTCTAATCCTGGCTCGGCTGTTATGGCTGTGGCGAGACATGCGCCGACCGTTATGCTTAGGCCTGTTATGGGGGTCAGTAGGGCCGTGGGCACAACTTTGTTGGGAGTGGGGAATCAGATTGATCGGAGTGGGGTGAGGAAGATGGAAGATGTAAGTGTTTGCGCTGAACTTGCTTTTTGTTTTAACTATTTTTGGAGATGGTTTACTGACTATTCTCTCTTTTCACAGAAGTACAAGAGGCGTTGAGGTTGTTGTTGCTGATGCTGAGCGGATGGATGTATGGATGGATAGATGGGTGAGGGAGTGAATGGGTGAGAGGATTTGCCACCGCGGCTCTTCGGATATGCTTTCTGGGCAGAGATTGATTGGTACTTTGTGCGGATTGGGATTGGAATTGGAATTGGCAGGGCAGGATCTTACCTTACCTGACCATGCTGCAGTGGGTTCTGTTGGGTTTTCGATGACAATGGCGTTCATACATAGATTGGAGACGAGTAGTTTGATACCCGCGAAGTACTGATGATTACAACACTTGGTCTACTGCGGTGGGTGTGGTACAGGGTCCGGAATGTGCACTTATGCTGTCTGTGTAGACAAGGGGCCATGGAACGTAGACTGCCGGCGACTGTACGATCGACTACCTTACTTCCATAAAGATGCAACATCATGTGCACAACTAGTTTCTACCTGCACGTGCTCGACTCTGGTGCGGAAGACGTCGTGTGTTTCTCGTGTGATGGTGAGCGAAAGGTTGGCGCTATGGGCTTCCGGGTCGTATGACACAACGGTGCTATCGCCGTGCGAGACGGTGAGGACTTTCATGCTTGAGGAACTGCGCTTCTTTGCCACAGATGATCCACTGTACGGAACGCTGGATCTCGAGGCAGAATCGTCCAGCGCCTTCGATTGTCAGGAGTGTCAGATCTCCATAGCGATTCAATTTCCCAACCCTGAGAATTCCGTGCGATAGTACCGGAGGAAGACTCTGCTTGCTCTGCGCTCATCAGCTCAATGCCTCCTTCATCTGGCAGCGCTGGTAGAATGATCTTGAAGTAGCGTACGACGGCCATACTGCGTGAAGACAGGAAGAGGAGGAGATGACAGAGCTGTCTCGTGGCGGAGCCGGTGCATTTGTCGATTGATGTATCGTTGTTGATCCAAGTAATCGGTGAATGAATGGGATGTTCTTGGCAAAAATGAGGGCGCTTGGAGCGCACAAGGATATTGAAACGGTGTCGTGTAGGTGGTGTTGTTGGCGTGGAGACAAAGTGTGCCTGCTGGCATGCGAGCGACTGAATGTCTTTCAAAAACGGCCAAGATAGATGCAATCTCGTGCAAATCGAGATCACATGATTTGCAATATACATGTGGACCTCACTGCTTTAGTGAGAAGTCATCCCCGTCTTCACTGACGCATCCTGCAAGGCCCATGTGAAACAGGCGAATGAAGTCTTTCACAATCACCACCTCATGCCGGCGGCGGCCAAAGATCAGGACCATCCCTCCTTCTCTTTCTCCCGTTCACCGCTCCCCCATCAGCGCCCGGCGAAAGCATCCCCGTAAGATCCCTCACTACGCAGAAAAACAAAAGTCAGCAAATCCATCCCAAAACCAATCCACCACCCACTCAGCCACGCAACAATCAAAACCTACCATTCTCCCCCACCCACCTCTTCGCCTCCACCAGCACCCCCTCCCACGCCGCAACCTCCCCCACCTCCCTCCTCGAATTCTGCAGCACCATCGAATCCGGCCTGCGAGCCTCCACTAGCCCCTCCTGCGAAATGTCAACGAGCAAGTCGCCGCGGGAGAAATTGAAGGCTCTGTTTCGAGGGTCTGTGCAGGGTTTGCCGGCGCTGTCGAGGAGGAGGGTGTTGTTGGTGGAGGATTGTTTGGCGATGTAGATTTTGCCGCAGGCGTATAGAGTATGGATTAGGGAGGCTTGGAGGCTGTGGTTGGGTGGTGTTGGTGGTGGTGGTGGGATGGTTGCGGGTTTTGGGGTGTGGTTGCGGGTGCCGCTGATGAGGTGGGTTTCGAGGAATTCGGAGAGGAGAGCGGTGGTTTCTGTCGATGCGCGGATTCCATTCCCGGATCGTCGTAGGATTCTGGTGATGTCTTCGTCGCGCAAATCAGAGAGGGGAATGAGGGCTTTGATCTTCTGTTTCCCGTCTAGGCGGTCGTGGAGGAAAGTTTGTAGGCCTCTGTGTTCGATTAGGAGGGGTTTGAGAGTCTTGATTCGGTTGGTGAGGAATGTGGCGAGGTTCGCATCGACTTCTTTCGAGATGTGAGCTTCGGTGTAGAGGTCGTTGAGGAGTCTGACGATTTCGGTTGCGTAGACTGGGTAGGCGCGGAGTCTGGCGGAGAGAAAGTTGCGGAGGTCTAGGAGGCCGACGCGGATGCTGCAGCGGTATTGGTCTATAACTTCGACGAAGCATTGTCTCGTACCGACGGTGGTGCCGAAAGAGGTATCGTGCTCGTGGAGTTTTGCATCGTAGTCGACGGCTTTCTGATCGCCTTCCGATTTGCGAACGCTAGGCTTGCCCTGTATTTGGAGGAAAGGTGCTTTGTCGCGTTTGGTGATCCATTGGACTGTGCGATCGACGTCGTTAAAGAGTGAGAGGTCTTTGACGGTCCAGATTGTGATGTCGCCGTAGTGTTGCACAATGGATTTTGGTCTGATGTTTTCGAGGAGGAGGCAAGGGAGTTTGTTGGCGTGGTGGTTTTCTAGTTTCGGGATGGTTTTGACGTCCATGCCGTCGACGACTAGTTTGAGGTCGCCTGTGAAGGGTTCTTGCGCCATCGTTGATACTCGCGAGGGTGGAGCGTAATTATCAATACGAGGGTGACTGCTGGGTTAGTCGTTGTTCTCCTCATGCAGTCAAATGGAAGATCTCACCGGAAATGCCTCCGCTCTCGTTTCTTCGATCTTGTCATCAATGCCCTGAAGAACGTCTATTGATGCTCTCTAGAGATAGATGCAGTGAATAAAACTTGCAGTGCGATTAGTCTCCAGAGAGAAAAGCAAAATGTAGCAGGCCAAACCTCTCAACGCGGCTTCTGGGAACAACGTTAGAGCTTCAATCTTGTCATCAATACGCAGAAGAACGCGACCGATGGTCTCCGAAAAAGATGCAAGATACAGTGAACAAAGCTTGAGTGCGCCTGATCTCCAGAGAAACAAATATAATGCAGCAGCCTAACGTTCCCAAGACCGCTTCTAGAGGCAATGCAGCAGTAAACAGTACATCAAACGGACGAAAAATGACTCAGCAGCGAAAGAAAACAGTGTCCACGACCTACCATGCAGCCAGCCGCGCAAACGAGTTCATAGCAAGGCGGCACCGCCCCTAGCGAGCCATTTCATGACCCCAGGTCGCATGCCGACATTCACACCCGCCTTGATACATTCAAATTCTGGCTTCAAAGTCCAAGTGCCGAAGTGCTGGGACTGTGGCGTTTGTCGGTGCGATGAGAGCATGTGACTAAAACAGCAGGAGACAAATTCGACGAGGGAGTCGGAAGTACCGAGAGGCCGATTTCTGAAGGGAGATGCTGCGTGGAAGAGGTTCTGGAAGGCTTTCGAAATGCTGAGGACAGTCTTATTATCATTGGTGCGACGGGTCGGGTGCTCGACGGGATGGAGGTGTTTGGCGGCTATTTGCTGGAGCAGCAGTGGCAGTGGCAGTAGCAGTGCCGGCGTCTTGCAGCCCTGCTGTGTTACCAGACCGGTTGCGTATGTTGCTTGACAGAATGGCAACACGATGAAAAAAAAGGAAAATAGACCTATTCGCGTCAAGCATATTATTGAGATACATACCGATAAATCACTTTCGTAAATCCGACCGACAACAAGTCCAAAAACACCAGGACCAAAGACCGTCAACCCCTCAATCCTCGCGTCCAACAACCTTCCCCCTCCCCCAAACCTCATCAGCATTCGCCTTCCCCTTCGTCTCCGGCACATACCACGCGACAAAAACAAAGAAAACCGCCGCAATCGCCGCGAAAAGGTAATAAACCTGTCCCTTCCCCATCGCCTCACTGACAACAGGGAAGAACTGCGCCACGACAAAAGTCGCGATCCAATTCGCCGCCAAAGCCCACGACTGCGTGGCTCCAACGGCTTCGGGGCCAACGAGCTCGGATGACAAGATGAATGGTACGGGGCCTAGGCCGAAGCCGAAGGAGGCGACGAAGAGGAGGACAGCGACGCCGCTGAGGACGGGGAGGTGGTTGATGATTCCGATGGCGAGGAGGAGGGAGGATACTCCCATGCCGGAGATGGAGGCGAGGAGGCAGGGTTTGCGGCCTAGCTTGTCGCTTAAAGGCGCTGAGGCGGTCGTGACGATGATGTTCATGAGGGCAACGAAGATGTTGAGCAGTGAGGAGTTTGACGCGAGTAAGTCTGCTAGGAGCCCGACGCCGTACATGACGATGCTGTTGATGCCGCAGAGTTGTTGGCCGATCATGACGGTTGTGACGGCGAGGACGGCGGGGCGGGTGTCGGGGTCGCGGAGGACGGAGAAGATGGTCAGAGGCTCTTTGATCGTGGATTTGGTGGCGGATGTGGTGTTGTTTGTTTGAGCGGTTTGTTCAGGGTGGTCGTGGCCGGACATGAGCGCTTCTTCTTCATCTTCCATGTCTTCTTCGCCTTCGTTTGTGCCCCAGCCTTCTACTTCTTCCTCGATGTCCACATCGTGCCTGCGGAGCTTGCGCAAAGCCTTTCTGGCCCCGGAAGGCTTGCCGTGGTCTGCCATCCACCTAGGACTTTCCTGGCCTCCAAGTAGAAGCCCAACAGCCTGCAAGGCACCGAACATTCCACCGACGCCCAAGATGATTCTCCACAGCGAGCCCTTGCTCAGAAAGTATCCCAACACCTGCGCGATCAAGATGCCAACATTGGTCATGATCTGAGTGAAAGCGCCAAAGAAACCTTTGCTTTTGGGCGGTGCGGTCTCGCTAATGTAGAGCGGAACAATGACCACAGCAGCGCCTGCTCCGAGACCTGAGACGAAGCGACCGAATGTCATTGTACCGATGTTTGGCGCCAGCGCTTCCAGTATAGGTCCCAAGGTGAAGAAGGCGGTGTTATACAGCATCGTGCGCAGGCGTCCGTACTTGGCTCCAAAAGGGCCAGCGGACAGCGCACCCATCAGACCACCCAGAGTGAAGAAGGAGGATACCAAGCCGAACTGGGTAGGGTTCATCTCGAGGCATTGTGGCAGGCCGGCGAGGGAGGAGGGCTCTTGCTTGTGTTCTTGGAAGAAGGTGACGAAGCGCGCGAGGGCCGAGGCGGTGATTGAGTCGCGTTGACAGGTTATTACATCTTGAGGCGCATTGAGTTCGGCGAGGTGGTAGCCGAAGAGGAGAGGGCCGATGGTCGCGGTTAGAAGGGTGTAGGCGAGGTAGGGCGTTGCTTCGCTGAACGGATTGGCCGACATGTTGGGCGGTGGTGGATGGGGAGTGGTGTAGGGGTTGTTCGTATCAAAACATTATCGTTGAGAGTCAGGGTGTTGTGATCTTGGTGCTTGGGTATAGTTGTAGCACGTCATGGGTGCGCAAGTGAAGGCTGGCGTTATCAGCCGAATGGATGAAGTTGGCGAGCATCGGCAAGCTTCAAGCTGCTGCTGCTGAAGGTGCTGCTACACGTGCGAAAGATTGCACAGCATTGGAATGGGCGAGGTCACAGCTCCCCGCCACAGCATGATATATGAGAGGCATACTTCATTCACACTTTATAACTATATTTTCACTACTCTTCCCAGTGTTATATCGCAGGCATACACATGTATTGCTACTTAATCTCACACGAATGTAGCGCAATTCAAACACCGGCCCAGCTCCCCGGAAGAGGCGTCTGACAGAGATCCTTGCACACACAGACAGCAGTGCTACATTACAACGGTATATGCCAGCTAGCTAACCTTCCTTCGTCCTACGCGCCTCTTCCTTCCAGCCCTAATAACAGACCAGTGATTTTGACCCTTTCACAGTCATCATCACGTCGTCTTCTCGATCGTCGTTGGCTGCTGGCCTGAAGCTCGCTCGGATAGCGGATCAATGTCGAATCCGCCGACTATGGCGCCCAACGCCGCGGTTGCTGCTGCTGCTGCTGTCGCTCGCAACAACCTGCCAGCTCAGTCTGCCGCTCCCCTCGGCCATACCCAAGCCCAGGGTCTCAAAAGGGCCTTTGAGGGTATGTGACCATTGCTCCATTTCACTTCTACTGTTGTATTTGTTGTGTATATCACTCTGCTCTCTTCCCATGCCTTGCCGATTCCATATTTTCACAACGTCTCCATTCGCCGACATGGCCACGTGACCTGATATACATCACATCGGTATAATACCTTACCCTACACCACCGCTCACATTCATCACCAGAGGCACCAGACACTCCACCGCTCGTCAAGATGAACGCCACGCCGTATGCACCGCAACGGCACATCAACGACCACTATGATATCGTCGGCTTCATCAGCAGCGGAACCTACGGCAGAGTCTACAAGGCCATCAACAAACGCAGCAACCCCAATATCCAACCGGCAAAACACCCTACAGGCCGCATAATCGAAGCCTTCGCCATCAAAAAATTCAAGCCAGACAAAGAAGGTGAACTGCAATACACCGGCATCTCCCAATCCGCCATCCGCGAAATGGCCCTATGCACCGAACTCAGCCACCCAGCCCTCATCCACCTGGTAGAAATCATCCTCGAAAGCAAATGCATCTTCATGGTTTTCGAATACGCCGAACACGACCTCCTCCAAATCATCCACCACCACAGCCTGCTCCCCCGCACCCCCATCCCCGCCACCTGCCTCCGCAGCATCATGCACCAGCTCCTCTCGGGCCTCCTCTACCTGCACCAAAACTGGGTGGTGCACCGCGACCTCAAACCCGCAAACATCATGGTCACATCCGCCGGCTCGATCAAAATCGGCGACCTCGGCCTCGCCCGCCTCTTCTACAAACCCCTCCACGCCCTCTTCACCGGCGACAAAGTCGTCGTGACAATCTGGTACCGCGCCCCCGAACTCCTCCTCGGCAGCAGACACTACACGCCCGCGATAGACTTGTGGGCTGTCGGCTGCATCTTCGCCGAACTCCTCTCCCTCCGCCCCATCTTCAAAGGCGAAGAAGCCAAACAAGACAGCAAGAAGACCGTCCCCTTCCAACGCAACCAAATGGGCAAGATAGGCGAAGTCCTCGGCCTGCCCCGTAAGCAGGACTGGCCTCTCCTCTCCGCCATGCCCGAGTACCCCAACCTGCAATCCGTGGCAATGCACAACCCCTCCGTCAACCGCCCCCAGACCCTCGAAAAATGGTACCGCAACACAATCGCCAACAACAACTACGCGACCGCCGGACCGCCTGACGACTCCGCTCTTGACTTTCTGAAGAAGCTCCTGGAGTACGACCCGCTCAAACGGCTCACGGCGGAAGAGGCGCTGAAGCACCCGTATTTTGTCGGTGTTAATGGCGCGACGAAACCCCCGACTTGGAATTGTTTCGAGGGCTTGGAGAATAAGTATCCCGCTAGGAAGGTGAGTACGGAGACGAATGAGATTGGGGGCACGGGGAGTTTGCCGGGGACCAAGAGGAGTGGGATGCCGGATGATGGGCTTTTGAGGCCGCCGATGCCGAAGAAGTTGAGGGAGGTTTGAGGAATCGTAGACAAGCGAGATCTCACTATTGATGTGGCAATGTCGCCATGTGGCTGGGGAAATGGGCCCCTCCGCGACGACACGACGTCCGTGGATGTGTGCCCTGTGGAGACTTGAATTCATCCGATAAATGGACTTGCTCGGGATGCCGATACATTCCAGGTGCGCGGAGGTCTGAAGTTGCCACCAGCCAGCTGGGGTGTATCGTGAAGAAGGAAGTACTTGCGGCTCTGTACCGGATGGATGGGCACACACTCTTTGCGAAGAAGAAATCTCAAGGGCCGACCGAACCTGCAGCAAACGTCACTTCACGACTGACAGCCAAACGCCACAGAGAAAGTGTGGTGCGCCGGAAGTAGGAGGTTTACCCCCCAAGCCACCGGCAATAGTTAGTCTATCGCGGATTCTGGAGGCTCACGCTTGCAGAAGGGGAGATGGAACCATTATTAGAAGTAGATGTCTGAAACCCAGTCAGAGTTCGTGGGAGGTTCATACAGAAGCTGGGCATTTAAGAGGAAAACTGGAGAGAAGGAGGAAGAGCACCCGCAGTTAATTAGAGACAAGAAGCAAGATGAAAATCAAAATTGATTGAAAAAAATGTGAAGTTTTGATATTTAATTTATTATATTCTCATTTTTATTCTCTTTGTTTTGTAACTATCTTTTCTACGGAAAGCCCATCACCACCCTCATCCCATACCTCTTTCCAAACCCCAATGGTATTGGTATACACAGCCCATCCACCTCTTTCCGTACCAATAAAATTAGAAAAAGTTAAAGATTACAATCCCCTCTTGCCACCCCTCACCAAAAACTCCAAGAACCATTAATAATAGTAGAAAAGAAAATAGGAAAAGAATAAAAATAGTGTTTCGCAGAACACGCCTCCCACACCACCTGAGCCGGAAAAAGAAAAGAATGCTGGCTAATGCTTCGCTTCGCTTTATCATGATGCGCATGTCCTCTTGTTTGTTTTCTTCGTTTTTGTTTTTTGTTCGTCCTCTCGAATCTTTTTTTTGTCCAAGAAGCAAAATAGAAAAACAAAAAGAGGTGTTTGTGGTATAATCGTCGCAGTAAAAAATAGTCAAAACAATCTTGCATGCAAAAAACCCAATCAAGACAGAATGCAAAGACAGAAGGAGAGATATTTGTTTCGATTGTTCGGGTGTGCGGACGCATCATGAACCCGCATCGATCTGGTCGACGACGTTGTGGTCGCTGTACCACTCCCAGTCGACGCAGGTTTCCGGGTAGATGTTATCGGGGATGGGGAGGATGTCTTGCGGGCGGCTGACGACGTTCATCGCCAGGCCGCCGGACAAGTGCCATGCTACGTGGCAGTGGAAGGCTGTGAGGTTTGTTAGTTTGATGCGTCTTTGGATGGGAGCTGGTTGGTGAGGAACTTACGCCACACGCCTGGGTTGTCGGCTTCGAATTGCAGGGCGGCGAAGCCGGAGGAACGGATGGTTTGGATGTCGCGGCGAGCGGGGTTTTCGGGCATGCGAGTGCTGCCGTCCCAGACGCCTTCGCCTTCGTCGAGGATGTACATGTTGTGGCCGTGAAGGTGGAAGGGGTGGGCGAAGGGGGTGTTGTTGGTGACGTTGAGGACGACGGTGTTGTTCCTGTCGAAGTTGTGGACGGCCCACTGGGGCTGGAGGGGGTAGGAGACGTTGCCTTCGGCGGCCTTGAAGAGGAGAGGCTCGTTGAAGTTGGCGCGGAAGGTCTGGTTGTTGATCTGCCATTCGTAGTTGCCGGTGGCGTTCATGACGAGGGTGAGCTCGAGGTCGGCCACGAAGGGGTTGGGGGATGGCTGGATCTTGTAGTCGGGAACGGTGCTCTCGAGAGGGTCGTTCACGCAGTCTGTGTTGTTGCGGGAGGAAGTCGTTGTGGGGTCCTTGGAGAAGTCGGCCTTCTCGTAGTAGATCGCGGCCAGAGTCTCGTCAACAGTCGAGCCACCGCAAGCCTCGCCACCAGGAGCAGATGTTCGCATCCAGTAGGCTCCACTTGGATCGTTGTCGGCCTTGACAAGCACATCGGTACGCTGGCCAACACCCAGAGTGATGATATCAGCGTCCTTGGGCTCGACAGGAACGTAGTCAACGGCAATGACAGTCATCTTGTGGCCATCGATTGAGAACTTCATGATGCCATCGGCACCGATGTTGGACAGGCGCAGACGGTGGGTCTTGCCACTTTCGAACTTGAACTTGGACAGAGGAGCGTCGTCAACGCAAGTCCACTCGATGTCACTCTCAAGGTTGCTGGCAAGCCATTGGGAGCTGTTGTCGTAGGTCTTCTTGGAGCAGTCATGTCTGGCTCTGCCGTTGATGAGAACGTTGTCGCTGACCGGGGGGATGACAGAGAGATCAGTGCCAACAGCGTCCGCAACGATGGAGAAGTACGGAACGTGGAACCAGTCAGAAAGCATGACAGGGCCGACGTCGATGTCGTAGTCCATTGAAGTAGGGCCGTAGATGTTCATCGGTCCGACGATTCCACCGGTGTACTGAGCAGAGTAGTGGGCGTGGTACCAAGAGGAGCCGTGAATGTCGGCCTGGAACTTGTAGGTGTAGGAGTGGAACGGAGCGATAGGGCACTGGCCAACTGCAGGAACACCATCCATCCAAGGGTTTTCCCTTTGAAGCATGCCGTGCCAGTGGACAGAAGTTCCCTCGTATGGGTGTCCGATGTTGTTGTTGACCGTGACCTCGATCATGTCGCCCCAGTTAGCCTCGATCGCAGGACCAGGAAATTGACCGTTAATGAGGATAACATCACGAAGAACACCATCAGTGGAGATTCTGTCGCGGGTGATGTTGAATTCGTAGTGGCGGGTGTCGCCAGTGTTGGGAACATCTCCAGCAACAGTGGCATCCGAGTTCTTGGTGGTCTTGTCACCCCAGGGCGCTTTCTCGTATGGCTTGCCATCTTCGGCGTCGAGCCACTTGGGGAAGGTCGGTTGGCAGAGCGTACCCCAGGTGGAGTTTCCAACTTGCTCCTTGTTGGTGAGAGGGGAGTTGGGCGATTCGCAATCAGAAGGTACACCGTGAGTGGGGAATGGCATGTGAGGCTTGCCAGACTTGCCAGACTTGGTTTGAGTGGGTTTGATTGGCTCTTCGAAGGGGGCTTCAGTCTCCTCCTCCCCGTCAGAGTCGGCAGTCACCCAGGTGATAGCAGCAGGGCAAGCCGTCTCAGCCTCAGGACAGGAAGTAACTGTAAGGTCGACGGTTGTGTAGATGGTGTTGGTTGTTGCTTCATAAACGATGGTCACAGAAGGCTCCTCAGGAGCTGCGGACCACTCTTGAGGAGATTCCTGTGCCACTTGCTTCGCTCGGGCAATTTGTGTAGGAGTCCAAGCGGGAGGGTGAGATGGGTATCCATGAGGTGGTGTCTGTGCGAATTGCATAGTTGGTGATGGAGGAGGCGAAGGAACAGCGGCCTCTGTGGTAGGTGGTACCCATTGACCGAATGTTCTCCAGTCAATGGTGTTCATATTTTGCCAGTCAGGAACCTCTTGGGCGGCGACACTGCCAACCGCCAGAGCGGTTAACGACCACGCGCCACGCATAGCAAATGAATATGTTCTTCTTCTGTGTGGTGTACAGTGTGTTGTTGCGATGATGAGGAAATGGACTGTACAACAGAGAAGATGTCACGAGGGACGGGTTAGCAAAACAGAGAGTAACTAGCAGCGTAGTGGAGTGCAAGAACGGAAGGCTGTTGGTAACTGAGAAAGGTATTATAACAACCAGAGCAACGAGCCGTCGGTGGTAATGGAACCAGCCATCGCCAACCAGATTTCACATCATCTCCACTGCCATGAGGCATTGCCCAGAGACAAGCCTCCATAGATACCGGGAAACGCCCAGACCGCAGGGCTGACCCAAGAGCTTGCCAGCCATGCGGTATTAACACTCTGCTGAGACAATGCTGGTGGGAGTAGCAGAGCGTGAGGTCAGAACTGGAGAGTGCAGGGCAACGTGCTGCAAGCAACAACCATGCACGGTCCGATTTCGTGGACTCGGTCTGCCACCTGTTTTGGCATGGTGGACAACTAGTTTCAGATTCGGTATGTGTTCTGCACTCGATGAGAGATTCGGAGGGTACTATTGATTACCTTGTGATGTAGTATATTACACCAATCCGACGTGTGATATTCATATGGCTGTCATGATGAGTGTGGGCCTGTCATGCCGTGCAGCATGCAAAGATGAAGTCCTGCATGCAATAATAACAATGCAATGTTGCTGATGAGGACGATCCGATCGCCTGGAGACGACGGGCGGGGGCGGGAGGAAGCGCAAAGCTTATCTCATTGCGACTTTAGGAAGTGGCTGCCACAAGCCTCTCCAGTTTCGCAGCAACCGTAGATGTCTTACTTCACATTGTCATCTTCCGCCGCCATAGCCGTTGTGGAATCGTCATGGAAACTTTCTCTGTACTCCATCGACGCTATCCTGCCCGTATGACCCTTCGCCATGGCCTGGGCAAGGAAGTTGGCGACCAAAGCCATGAACTCTGGAAGCCATTGAAGGCTGGTTAAATCTTGGAACTTGCTTGTGATGCTCTTGTAATGGCCACATTACGCCGCTCCTGAGAACGAGTCTGGCAAATGCCGCTGTTGGAACGCTCGAGCGTTCAAGACGACATGTTACAATCTCGCACCGTGACGACGAGCGACGGGCGTTGCTGAGGCACGTGTCGTCCCAACCTGGACGCCTCGACGGTTGTGAGCACCCGAGTACATGCGCGTAACGAGCCGACAGGCGCTTCCCTTGCGGGAACTTTGATCTAGCCATCCGGTTTCACGTGAAACACCAAATTGCCATGAACCCGCCATCTGCCAGGATAAGCTTCTTTGGACATTGCCTATGAGGCTGGTGATAGATTTGCAATGGTCATCGAACAGACGTAATCGACCACGTTGGCAATCCACAATGACAGCTTCTCCACGGACAACCGACGCCTCTCTCTCTCGAGCCACCGCGTCAAGGTCTCTCTCTTTGCCGTCTCTTTACCAACCGAGTTTGTGAAAGTGCAACGGCCTGCAGGCCCTGCAGGCCAGAACCACGGCGTGTACGCCTCCAGCAGACGCGGGTTTGAGATTTTAATAGTCGCAAAATCGCATACAAAAGGGTATCTCTAAGGTCTTCCGTGTATCCAACCATCCCGCCCCCCTTGATCTCCAAAAAATTACTTATTCCAAGATATCGAATCAAGTCAAAACGCCTTTATCGCCTTTCGCTCTTACGCAGAGTAACGCTTTCCAACAACGTCTGGATGTATGTACATACATGCTCACACAAATGACCCTGCCTTGGGACCACTGCCTCCGTCGGTGAAGTGAGAACTGACTGGAGTGCCGCTGAACCTCATGTCAGGACTTGATCCACGACGGCTGTTTCGCTGCTCACTGGAATCGCGCAGAATGGCCTGTTCTGGTAGATGCGGTACGGCAGGGACTGTTGTCTCCCGTCGTGATCCATCCGCATAGAACAGCGCCGGGTGTGTGATCGGTGTTGCATCCTTTGCATGGGATGCCGACAAAGCGTCTCCGCGAAGCATCTCCTCTAAGGTCATGTCGTCGGCCCAGTGTGGCTCAGTGCCAACACCGCCCAGTTCGAGGTTTTCCTCGCTTGGATCTGAATCCTTTCTTCCTCGCGCTATATCTTGCTGCGCTTTGAGGCTCTTTCTGCGCATTGATGAACGTCCTGTTGGCTCGGGCGGATTGCTGCCATATCGACTTCGTGAGGCAAGTGTACTTCGGATCCGGAATATCTTGCGGTAGAAAAGCCAGACGAACGGAAGGTTGGCCACGATGAGTGCCGTCGAACTCTCTCGGATGTACCAATAGACCCATTCGTCACTGAAAGGCTCGGAGAAGGAGTAAACTTTGTTGAGGATGGCCGCGATGATGACGAAAACACCTAAGCTGAAAATCCCAACGAGAGGTACCTTTTTCGATAAAGGTAATGTGATGCGCAGAAACATCGGCAGACCGACGGCCAGCATTGCGATGTCGGATGTCAGGTTGAAAACAGCATTGGTGATGAGATGGTTTGTCGCGGCGTCGCATTGTGTATTCGGGGTGGGTACCGCCCTGGGAACCTTGTCAGTTTCTTGCAGCCTACGCTTCTCGACCATGCTTGCATACCAGTAATCGCTGAAGGGCCGGCACCAGACACCCAAGTACAGGATCTCCATGAGGACAAAGGACAACCCAACATAAACAAGAAGTATTTTGATGGCGATGTTCTCCCTCCTCAAAGACGTGAGGCGCAAATACATGACTATCAGGCAAGTCTTTGCGCCCCATATCGTTACGATCTGGCAATTCTCCACCACAAGGATGAGCTTGCTCCCTAATGTACGTTCTGCAATGTCCCCTGAAGTCATATGGGCGATGTCGTAGCCGGGTGGTAGGAGGTTCGAAGAGGTGTGCTCAACGACATTTATCGTGACGGTGAGTGTTGTGTAAAAACATAATACCAGCATCATAAGGTAATCGTCGGTCTGGTATCGGCGAAATGACCCAAGGGCCATACGGCGCGAAATGCTGCATTTGGGTTCTCGTCAGTGATCTGCATTGGGCTCGAAGGGTATGTTGCAATGGGCTGGGATTCGATCTCGGGCGGATTGGGGCGTATGGGCGTCTTGGGCGCGGGTGGGTTGCGTGGGGATGGGAAGAAGGCGTACAATCGGCTGATGGCAATGATCAAGACCACGCTGTACCAGATCCATGACTCGACCTTGAAGGCCACCATGGCTTCATGCCCCCTCATATGCTGTCGGGGGGTTGTCGCAATGGGATGTTTCTGCTTCTGGGTGGGCGTTGTTCACTTTCACGAGTACTCCTGGGGTGTGTCGTCTGCGTCTTCTCTGGCGCTCCTGGCACCTTGCGGCATATTTCCAATCAAGCCGTTTCGCTCGTCCAGGTCGCGAGCGCAATCACTCAGAAGGATGGTCAAGTGTGCTGAGGAAGCATCTAGTGGCGTGTGGGGGAGGATTCTGTTGATTGTAACTTAGATGGTGTAGTAGTGCGACGAGCAGCAACGACAACGACGACAAGTACCGGAAGATAGTGGTGTGAGAGCGGGCGAGAGCGGTCTTAGTACTTGGGTATTCACCGGCGCGCCGACCTTGGCCAGTTTTCCAGCTGGTGGACGAATCATGCAAGCCGCCTGAATTTGACAAGCCTGGGAACGCTCCTCTCGCTCGGACCAAAACTCTCATCAAAGCTCCACATCTGTACGGTTCCGCGGAACCTGGCGGTGCCAAGACGTCCTCTACAGCAATCGTGTTCCGTCTGAGACTTAGAAGGATCGCAACTGTTGTCATCTCTCCAGGGCCGAAGGACGTACATGAAGCCACATCCGTCGTCGACATGGCAGAGCTAATGTGTAACACAACATGCGCTGCGCCGTCTTGTACGTGACACCGCATTTTGCGAGCGAGCTGAAGCAAAGCCCTATAATTAAAGAATGACGAGGAGAGCCTGTTGAGGGGTCTCTTATCCCGAGCTCCGAGTCGTATGCGGCACCCTAAAGCTCTTTAGCTCTGTCATCAAGTCGTTATCACGCCCGTGCGGTCAAAGGGTCTCTGCGGAATTCCACCCGGACGAACGGTGAGCCTTACACTTTCAGGCACGAAAGCGTGTCAGGTTGCATCAGGAAAGCATATCAACGGCGTTGCATATCAGATAGTTTGCTCAAGGTTCATGCTTGCTTGAGGTAAGGCAACCCATTGCAACAAGGCGAGCCAGCTCCCAAAACGTAGCAGTGAATCGTTCGTTGTTGTCACTGCCATCCAGATGTCGGTGTGTTACCCCGTGGCTTGCGTGAGGGCCTTCCTTCCTTCCGTATCTGGCCTCGCTCGAAACGTCAATCCTCCTGGCTGAAGGCTGAGTTCCCCAACTCTTTTTACCAGTGTTACTTGTTTAGCTCGTTCATCGCATGCGAGCCGAAGAAACTTGCCCCTAGGAACCAAATCTGTGGGACATTGGGAGGTGTCTACGGTAATATGATTGTTTTCGAGAGCGCAGCAACAATTTGATGAAGATTTGGTTGAAGGTGACGTGACACTCATCCACCAAGGCAGTCTGCACATTGCGTGCCGGCATTATTCGGCAATATAAACATTAAGAACATACCTTCGTCGACGCAGTCGAAAAGGAAATCAAACATCACCACTCCCCCTTAACCTCTCAATCTCCCTCTCACTCCTCTCCACTCCCTCCCCCTCAAGCCCCATCCCCTCCAAATCATCCCGAAAACCAAACCACCCCTCCCCTCCAAAACCCCTCTCACTCCCTTCAAGCTCCCTCACAAACTCCACAAACCCCATATTGCCAACATCCAAATTCGCCCAAACCGTGTAAGCCTTCTCCCAACCCACACGCATTTTCTCAAATCTATCCAAGTACCTAAAGTCTTCCGGTTCAGAACTCGTAGCCCGCTGCGCAAGAACGCAAGTTGCGGTTCGTGCGCCTTCCGAGTCGACTAGGAGGTATAGGAAGGGGTTGAAGGGGCCTGAGCTTTCGAGGGTGAGGCAGAAGGATTCAATTTCGGAGAGGGGGGCGGATTTCCAGGAGTTTTGGAAGGTGGTGGGGAGGGGTGGTGAGGTTGGTTTGAGAGGAGAGGCGGTGGATGGTTTGTTGAGGTCGGAGGCGGTTTTGGTTGTGACGAGCAGGAAGCGGTCGCCGGAGTTGTATTCCCAGTCACGGAGTTGGAGGAGGAGCAGGTTGATTAGTTTGCGGTCTGCTTCGGGGGCTGTTATGAAGAGGAGGCCGGTGGACATGGTTCTTGCGGTGAGTATCGAGCCCTGAAGGGATGGGGCGAGATCGATGTGGAGCGAATATGGTGGATGTTGTTTTGCTGTGAGCTGTGTTGTCTGCTGCTGCCTGTATGGCAGACGACTCATCAGCTGGTTCTCGACCATTGCCTACCTATGCGGGTACAGTAAGCAAGGTCCAGCTTCCAAATGCTTGCATATCAAACCGTTTTGTCTTCGATTGAAGAAATGGCAGCCAACGAGACTTGCTAGAATCGCGAGAAAACAGACAGATTGTCCAGAACAGATTCAGTACGTCAATACTTCGGATTCTCTTCATAGAAGTGGAAAATGCAATAATTCTTCAGGTTACTAAAAAATAAAACAAAGATTCTCTATTAACACCGTTTCCCCAATGCAAGTTTTTTACAGGAAAAGAAAAGCCAATCAATCAATCAAGCAAGCAAATCAAGGCTTATGGCGATACCGCTTACGGTTCTCCTCCACCCACCACTCGGCCATCTGCACGGCCTTCTTGATCCAAGCTTCCTGCGTAGGATTCTTCAGCCTGCGGCCCAGAGTCTGGAAGTCGAAGGACTTGATGGGGTCCATTTCGTAGGCGTCCTTGCTGATGTCCGTGAAGCGCCATTCGGAGCCGGCTTGCAAGGGCACGATCAGTCTCAGTTCTGGGTGGTTGGCGTCGCGCACTGCCAGGCTGGAACCGCCAGGGTTCATGATGGTGAATTGCCAGCCTAGGTGCTTGTTGTCGTCTGAGATGGTCTTTTGAGGGCGCAGGATCGATTGGCCTTCGTAGTTGTGGAGGAGGTCGCGCGCTGCGTGAGTTTCGCATTGGGAGAGGGAGTTGGTCTCGATCAGCAGGTCTAGGATTGTCGGGAGGATCTGCACGGAGGTGACTGGGTCCGTCACGTTGATTTTCGGCAGCGCGGGATGGGAGAAGACCAGTGGAACGTGGAAGTTCGAAACCTTCGGGTTGTGGTAGGGAGTGAAAGAGTTGTCCTCGGCGATGGACAGTCCGTGGTCGCCGACGAGGATAATCAGCGTCTCATCCGCAACACCTTCTTCTTCCAAGACGTCCAGAATTCTGGCTAGCCACCTGTCGACGTATCCGATCGCGTTGAGGTAGCGTGACAACATATCCCAGTCGTTGTTGCCGGCCAGTTTGACCATCTCCTCGTCCTCGGGAATGCTGAAATCGTGGTGTGATGTGCTGGTGAGATGCGACAAGAAAAGACGCTCATCGTTCTTCTTCGCGGTGGCGAAAGCATCGCGCAAGTAATCCTCAATGGCAACTTCGGGCATACCGTAATAGTTGACATCGCTCAGATTTTTCGGAGGGAATTTGTGGCCCTCTTCCTTCAAGTACTCGCCTCCGATGATGTCCTCGTCCGCAAAGCCAAGCTTGGGCATCAGCTGATCCTGGAAGTCGTATCCAAGGGTCGTAGACTGCATGAACTTCGATGTCCATTTGCTAGCGCCCTTGTTGCTTCTGTTGCCGCATTGTATGTCGTTGAATGCGTCCAGAATGTGTGGCAAGCACGGCTGATAGATATGCTTTTTATATTCTATGTTGAAATCAGCAGCAAGAGGGACGATACCACAGTGCGTGCCAAGTAAGCTCTTCAGCGTGTAAGTGGCGGTGGTATGCGCATTCTGTGCGCTAATTCCACCACGGAAATTCTTTCCGTTGCGCTCGATGTTGTGGTTGTCACCAGCGAATCCGCTCTCGAGATCGCCTGTAAAGTACCGAGCCATCGGTGTGAGAGAAGCAATCTTCTGCTCGATTTTAGCGGGAATCTTTTTGTCGTCGAAAGTACCCGCAAGTCGGTCCCAGACACCAAAGTGCTTCCTCAGCGGGAAGACATCCTTCCTCGTGCTCTCCAGCTTCAATAGCATCACGTGCTTGATGGAAACGTCGCCAAGATCGAGTTCCTCCAGAGCTGGGAGAAGCTTCTCGTCGATGTTGGTGAGCTCCAGAGGGTCCTTTTCCACGTTGTAGTGGGCATTGTCTTTATACCAGTCCTCGAATCCAGCGTGGGGTGCTTCCGGCAGCCAATCAAAAGGCTTTGGCTTTGCGAGAGCACTGATGTGTTGGAAGGAGACTGGAAGTGCGATGACAGTGGACAGAGTCGCACCAACCATCAGATGGACAACCGGCATCAATGGCAGCGTCCAGGATAAGAAGACCAACGAGCTGTCTGGCGGTCGGAACATTGTGCAAAGAACCTGGAGTGCCATTCCAACGGCTACAAGAAGTCGTAGGCAGATCATTAGATAGGAAGGTTGAGCCTGTGCTTGTTGTTCTTTGGCCGAAGTGTTATTGTCCTCGAGATCGAAGCCATACTCGTCAGTACCGTCGTGGTCTTGTGATAATAGTAGGTAGGATTTGTGATCCTCTTCCTCGGGTGGTTCCTTTCCTCGCCACTTTGCAATGTATTTGCGAGCCAACCTGTAGGATCCTTGCACGGGAACCCGCAGCAAGTCGATACATGTGTCTGCCACAAGGAAGCAGACCGATTGCAGGAGCATGGAAATCACGAAAAGGACCGCCATGACAATGAGCAGCATGACAATTCCGGTAGCCAGCATTTTAAACGCCGACGGGTCATGAATGGCTTTCATGTTTTTCCATCGCAGTTCGGTTCCAGCGGTGATGTAGAATGCCATGCTGCCCGAACCCATGAGCAGCAGCAATGCTGAGATGGCGAAAGAGACACATGTTGCAATGACGCCAAATTCGAGAAGCAGACGCAGCAAGAGCAGGAAAACAGTGTCCTGGAAAAAGAAGGACCAGCCCCAGCCGAAGATGGTGTGTAGTTGCAGAGCGTCCAGATGGGCGTAGACATGCAGCACCTTTGCGCTCAATACCGCAACGGATGCGATGGCGAATATGAATTGGCGGGTGAAGAGTCGAGACGCCACTCCCAGGAGGGTTTGCGCTAGGGCGGCGAATGAAAAAGGCTGTCTCGACTCCATGCTGCGCGAGCCCGAAGGCAGAGGAGAGGAGGGAGGGAATGGAGCAGGCTCGATGAAGAGCGATGGGGAAACAATGGTTTGGTATGGGCAGGCGGTTCAGCAGTCGTGGCCGGCCAGAAAGATTTCTCCCAAGAGGTGTTTCTTGGGTCAGATCCTGAACGGGACAATAAGGGGGCTTTGCGGCACGGACTCGGGGCGTGTGAGGGCTAGCCTGCAGATTCACACTACTAATAGCAGAGAGGCACAGTGCAGTGAAAGGATACGGGCGCCGGCGGTGCCACGCCTTCGTTCATTCCTTCCAATTCCCTCTCCACATTACGATTCGGCTCTGCTCCGTATTTTAGACGACGCGTGTTGCATACTTTGTGTTTGTGTTGTGTTGTGCTCATCGTAGGAGGTAGAAGACAGCAGTCATTACTAGCCAAGTACAGCATTATGTCACAGGACAATCCCAACTTCCTGCTTTTCTGTGTCATCCTAAACTCTTCCAAACCTTTCTCACCCGTTGGCTGACAGCGGCGTCGGTTGACAAAACCGTCTCCAAATGCTACCCTATAAGTTACGCGCCGGCGCCGCCGCCGCATCACGTCAGAACAGGCGAGCAGTATCAGGCTGTCTGTCCACTGCCACTCCAGCTACGGCCCGCATCAGTCCTCGCCTACAAGTGCTCCCCATTACTCTCCCATGAGGCCATATTCCTCCTATCACCTCTCTCGATCGCAGGCGGAGGATTCACATCGCGATCACCCTGTCGGCCGCCGTCTTGCCTGGCAGCCTGGCACCTGGTCACGCGACACAGCCCGGCGGCGCCGTTGGCATTCTTGACGCTAGTTGAAACATTTCGTGATATCAGGGATCCGCCATCTTGGCAGGGCCTGCTAATTCGGAAAACAGGCACGAGAGCAAAGCTGGCCTTTTTGATAGGCTCGCCGCCCCCCAGATTTTTGCTGTTGTTGCGCGCCCGGTATACCCGTCGAGCCCATACACGGCATGTGGGCATACAGCCACAACGCGATGGATGATGGTAAATCGCCTAAATGCTCAGCTCTCCCTGTACCGCCCCTCACCTGCTATAATAACATCATAAGCTAGCCCGCGCCGTAGTAGTGCATTGAGGATCTCACCTTCACTTCACCGGTATACGCCCGCTCAGCCCGTTTAGCGAGGGACATTATTTCCATTGGAGATTGGCCACATCTCCTGACTGACAAGGAAGGCGTCTGGCCGTCTCACCAGTCACCACATTTATCCTGTGTAGGTATGGGTGCGCGCAGGAATTGCAACGCCCAGTCACGCCGCAGATCTTGCGGGCGGTGTTCCGACTGGGTCAGCTGTTGCCCATCCTTCCTTCCTTCCTGTCCCTCTCAATTTAACATTCCATGCATCAAGCCTATACTTGTGGAGGTGGGCGTATATCGCAGGCGCAAAGCACAAGACATCACGATCCCAATCGCCAAGTAATTTTGCCGCGTGTTCTCACGCTCCCTCTGGACTGTGCTTCCTTTTCGTTTCCACAAAAGCTTCCACGGTCACTGGGATTTTGTTCTGTAGCTAAGGAGGGTCAAGCTGGGCGTAGATTGGGTGGCTGCGCTTCTGCAAGCCTCCGCCTTTTTTGACAGTTCCAGCCAGGCAAGAATCGCCAAAAGGCAAAATTGGTGGCTGCGGCCGGTGAAGGCGGTCCGTTGTCCAGAGTTTCTGCGCAACATCAAGGGTCCAGGTGAATATGCGCATCTACACGTGGCCAAATGTTCCCGCATTGGATAGCCGTTTCTTGTCGAGTGGTTTTTACCTCCGCCTTTACGGCTACACATCTCGCACACGTACAACACAAGTCGATGGTGAATGACCTGAAGTTCACAGAAGGATGGAAAGGATGGAGTCTTAGCGAACGAATCTTGGAATCTTCCCCTCCCTCAAGCCTCTAAAGAGCTCGGCGTGCATCAGCATTGGAAACGCTGCGTGGAGGAGTGTGGAGAATGATACCTTACGTATGGCAAGGTATCTGAAGAATGCCTCGGCATCGATCACTTCTGGGCGAGATCTTTCCTTCCTGTTCTGGTTCTCTCGGCATTTGCGTGACCGAATGCTGAGAGATCAGAGAGATAGGGCTACAACAATGCGGGTGAGTTGGCCGATATGACGCCGCAAGTTGGATAGGAGCGCTTGGAACTTTTCCAAGAGGACTAATCGTGCTTCCAAGGCATGGTCTCTTTTACCTCACGGTGACTGCTTTCTTTTTTGGTCGACACTTGGAAAATGGAGAGAAAAAAACGACATTGATGATGCCTCAGGGCTATCACAGGGTCCTCATACTTTCAACTGTGTCAGCAGCATCCGAGGCTGTCCCCCACATCCCCAGAGTCCATCGGCCATCTCCTACGACCCAAGGACACGCTGACCGATAAGGATAAGGATAACAAACAATAGCCATCTGACCGTGTCATTCACGGAAATACCGTTAAGTAACTTGCAGTCATTTCTCATTTCTCTCAGCCATTTAAGCATACTTCCTTTTTTTCCCCCAGTATTCGCATTCACCTTTCCAGTCTACGCTCTTTGGCGCCTAAGCTTACCGAAATCGCCGCTCTACGAAACCACATTTGATGAAGAACCAAGAGACTTGTGCATAGGACAACTCTGCTCCAGCCATGGCACCTGGTCTCATTGTTCCGCAGCCAGCTGTGGATAACTCTCAACTCCGCTCGCTATCAGCCGTGACGCAAGACTGGCATGACACAATCACTTTCTACCTTAATGGCACCAGAGTCACTTTGGATGAAGCAGACCCCGAAGTCACAGTCCTCGAGTACTTGCGTGGAATCGGACTAACAGGCACCAAACTCGGATGCGCTGAAGGTGGTTGCGGCGCCTGCACAGTTGTCGTTTCTCAGTACAACCCTACAACGAAAAAGATATACCATGCCAGCGTGAACGCCTGCTTGGCGCCGCTGGTGAGCATCGATGGAAAACATGTTATTACCGTGGAAGGAATCGGGTCGGTCAAGAATCCACATCCGGTACAAGAGAGGATAGCTATGGGAAACGGAAGCCAGTGCGGGTTCTGCACGCCTGGCATTGTGATGAGTGCATATGCGCTGCTCAGGAACAAGGACAACCCAACTGAACACGAAGTGGAAGAGGCATTCGATGGTAACCTATGTCGATGCACTGGATACCGGCCAATTTTGGACGCAGCACAGACTTTCAACTCTAGCAAGAGCTGCGGCATGAGCAAGGCTAATGGCGGAGGAGGCTGTTGTATGGATAAAGATACCAACGGCCAGAGCGGCTGCTGCAAGAGCAACGGAGTCAACGAAGGCGATGCACCAATTAAGAAGTTCACACCACCCGGATTTATCGAGTATCACCCGGAAACAGAGCTCATCTTTCCTCCAGCACTCAAGCGCCACGAATACAAACCCTTGGCCTTCGGAAACAAACGCAAGAGATGGTTTCGGCCGACGACCCTGCACGAGCTTCTCGAGATCAAGGCAGCACATCCAAGCGCGAAGATGATTGGAGGCAGTACCGAGACCCAGATCGAAGTCAAGTTCAAAGCCATGTCATATACTCACTCAGTCTATGTTGGTGACATTGCTGAGCTGAGGCAATACAAATTCGAAGACGACTATCTTGAGATCGGCGGCAACATCACTCTCACTGACTTGGAAGATTTGTCCAAGGAAGCGGTGCAGCGTTATGGCAAAGACAAGGGCCAACCGTTTGAGGCAATCTATAAGCAGCTGCGGTACTTCGCAGGAAGGCAGATCAGGAACGTGGGAACACCGGCAGGCAATCTTGCGACTGCATCACCCATTTCCGATCTTAACCCGGTGTTCGTGGCCACAAACGCCACGCTCATTGCTAAGAGTCTGGAAAAGACGATCGAGATTCCAATGAATGAGTTTTTCAAAGCGTATCGCGTTACGGCACTTCCACCAGACGCTATCATCGCCGGCATTCGCATCCCGGTTTTCCGAGAAGGAGAGTATATGCGTGCGTACAAGCAAGCAAAGAGAAAAGACGACGATATCGCAATTGTTAATGCCGCACTGCGAGTCCGCCTCTCGAAAGACAATGTCGTCGAAGACTGCTCTCTGGTCTATGGTGGTATGGCGCCTATCACTATCGCTGCCAAGCAGGCGATGTCATTCTTGAATGGAAAGAAGTTCACTGATCCGAAAATCCTCGAGGGCGTCATGGGCGAGCTGGAACAAGATTTCAATCTTCGCTTTGGCGTGCCTGGCGGTATGGCGACGTACAGAAAATCGTTGGCATTGGGATTCTTCTACAGGTTTTATGCGGAAGTCTTGTCTGATCTCCCTTCCGCTACGAGAGAGGACATCGATCAGGATTGTATTGCCGAGATCGAGCGTGAGATCAGCAAAGGCTACAAAGACCATACCGCTGGAGCTGCGTACGAAAAGAAAGTCATCGGCAAGGAGCAACCCCACGTTGCTGCCATGAAACAGTGTACTGGAGAAGCACAGTACACAGATGACATTCCCGTGCAGCAAAACGAGCTTTACGGTTGCTTGGTCTTGTCCACGAAAGCACATGCAAAGATCCTGTCAGTCGATGCCGAGCCGGCTTTGGAGCTGCCTGGTGTTACAGCGTACGTAGACCACACCGATCTCCCAGATGCAAAAGCAAACTGGTGGGGTGCGCCTAACTGTGACGAGCTCTTCTTTGCAGTGGACGAGGTGTTCACTGCTGGTCAGCCCATTGGAATGATTCTTGGGAAATCTGCCAAGATTGCCGAAGCTGGTGCAAGGGCTGTGAGAGTGGAATATGAAGAACTTCCTGCGATCTTCACGATCGAAGAAGCTATAGAGAAAGACTCGTACTTTCCGCACTATCGCTTCATCGAGGACGGAGATGTAAAGAAGGCTTTCGAGGAAGCCGACCATGTGTTCGAGGGTGTCGCTCGTATGGGTGGACAGGAGCACTTCTACTTGGAAACGAATGCTTGTGTGGCAGTTCCCAAGCCTGAAGATGGCGAGATGGAGATTTGGACATCTACACAGAATCCCAGTGAAACCCAGGCTTACGTTGCTAAAGTGACGGGCGTCGCGGCGAACAAAGTCGTCGCTAAAGTCAAGAGATTGGGCGGCGGTTTTGGTGGCAAGGAAACCAGAAGCATTCAACTTGCTGGCATCTGTGCCGTTGCAGCAAAGAAGACAAAGCGGCCGGTGCGCTGCATGCTCAACCGAGACGAGGACATCTTGACATCCGGCCAGCGTCACCCGTTCCTGGCTCGGTGGAAAGTAGCAGTCAACAAAGACGGCAAACTGCAAGCTCTTGACGCCGATGTCTTCAACAACGGTGGCTGGTCTCAGGATCTCAGCGCTGCTGTGGTTGATCGGTCGCTGAGCCACATCGACAACACATACAGAGTTCCAAACGTCAACGTGCGAGGGCGCGTATGCAAGACAAACACCGTCTCGAACACAGCATTCAGAGGATTCGGTGGACCTCAGGGCATGTTTATTGCAGAAACATACATGGAAGAGATTGCCGACAAACTCGGCATGCCGGTCGAGAAGCTCCGCGAGATCAACATGTACAAGGCTGACGAGCCTACGCATTTCCGTCAGCCCTTGAAGGATTGGTATGTTCCGTTGATGTGGAAGCAGGTAATGGAAGAATCTGCCTACGAAAAGCGCAGAGAAGAGATCACGAAGTTCAACGCCGAACACAAGTGGAAGAAACGGGGCCTTTCCATCATTCCTACGAAGTTCGGCATCTCGTTCACGGCGCTGTTCCTCAATCAAGCTGGCGCATTAGTGCACATCTACCATGATGGAAGTGTACTAGTCGCCCATGGCGGAACAGAAATGGGCCAGGGATTGCACACGAAAATGACCATGATCGCAGCCGAAGCGCTAGGCGTTCCTCAAGAAGACGTCTACATCTCAGAAACGGCAACCAACACGGTGGCGAACACGTCTTCCACAGCAGCGAGTGCCAGCTCAGACCTGAACGGTTATGCCATCTGGAATGCTTGCGAGCAGATCAACGAGCGTCTCGCTCCATACCGCGAGAAGCTGGGTCCAGATGCAAAGATGAAAGACCTCGCGACTGCCGCCTACTTCGATCGCGTCAACCTCAGCGCAAACGGCTTCTATAAGACGCCCGACATCGGCTACGTTTGGGGCCCAAACACCGGCCAGATGTTCTTCTACTTCACGCAGGGAGTTGCCGCTGCAGAAGTCGAGATCGATTGTCTGACGGGTGATTGGACCACTAGGAAAGTCGACCTCAAGATGGATGTCGGGCGCTCGATCAACCCTGCCATAGATTACGGGCAGATCGAAGGTGCTTTCATCCAAGGCCTAGGTCTGTTCACCATGGAAGAGTCGCTATGGCAGCGTAGCAGCGGCCAGATTTTCACGCGCGGACCTGGCGCTTACAAGATTCCTGGCTTCCGGGACATCCCTCAAGAATTCAACATCTCACTCCTCAAAGACGTGAACTGGGAGAATCTGCGCACCATCCAGCGGTCTAGAGGTGTAGGCGAGCCGCCACTTTTCCTGGGAAGCAGTGTCTTCTTCGCCATCAGGGATGCGCTCAAGGCTGCCAGAGCGCAATGGGGAGAGACGGGAATTCTGAACTTGAGGAGTCCGGCTACCGTGGAGAGGATTAGGGTCAGTTGCGCGGATCCCATTGTGAAGAGGGCGGGTGTTGAGCCGGAGGAGGGTGAAAAGAGTTTCTTCATGAGCATTTGATGACGAGGTGACGGTGCATATGTGCTGTGTTATTGGCTTGGCGGTGCTGTCATCTTGATGGGCGCACTGGATTGCGTGCAGTTCTAAACAATTCGAAGTCTATTATCTACCGCGATCCAGTTTATTAAAAGCCGGCAGTCTTTCTGGTTTCATTTCAAGAATATGCAACTCGATATGGCTCCTCTTTACAGCATATTTGGTATTCAGAATGTTGGCCGAGGGGCGCGACTTGGGTTTGCGGCTCCAAGCAGGTCGGGAGTCTAGACGTTGGTGCCACGTGACAAAAAATCAACAAGCCGACGTCGGCTTTTGATGATCTGTTGATGTGCCCCGCAGCGGGCTCTGGATGTTGGGGGAGGAGTGGCGTTGAGCAACAAGACGTTTTAGAAGGAACAGCGACGTTATCTCTACTCCCCAAACCGATCAACTGCAAAGCCCTCAAAGGAAAATCCCATGTCCTTGGCCAAGAGAGTTTTTGCGCTCTGCACCGGCGCTTCAAGGGCATGCCAGCCATCTAAGAATCTCTAAGACGCAGCATTCGCGACCAGTAGTGGGGTCTTCATGTCTGGGCGCCCCCAGTGGAGGGATGTGGCCCCCGGTTACTCGGCCAAAGATAATGCGTCAATCATAGGCCCTTACCATTCATGAGGTCACCTGGCGGCGCCTGCGGCTGCTCCGATTCTCCTGCGCGGTGAGGTCCTACATTAGTTTTCCCTTTCGTGCTATCTTTCTTCCTCAGCTTTCTCTTCTCTTGCATTGTTCATACCACTTTGAAAGAATACCCCCAAGCAGTTTCTTAAGATATTCAAGATGGGTTACCCGGAGACCGCCACTGGCTTCATGGTCAACGACCAGAAGAATTGGACTCAGTTCGAGAAGAAGGAGGTATGTTGTTGTGTTCGCCTCTTGTTGTATGTTTTTGGACATGACTGACGTTTGTCTCTAAACAGTTCCCCCTCAAGCCTTTCGAGGACCGCGACATTGACATCGCCATCGACGCTTGTGGTGTTTGCGGCTCGGATGTCCACACTATCACTGGTCAGTCGCCAATGAAAACAACGAATTCGAAGAGCGCATTGTTGACACTTGAACAGGCGGCTGGGGTGAGGCTCCCATGCCTCTCTGCGTTGGCCACGAGGTCGTCGGCAGGGCTATTAAGGTCGGCAAGGACGTCAAGACCGTCAAGGTTGGCGACAGAGTCGGTGTTGGTGCGCAGATTCAGGCCGACTTGAACTGCGTCAACTGCAAGGCTGACCAGGAGAACTACTGCCCGAACGGTAAGTTCATGTGCAGTGTGTGTATGGATGGGCTCTTACTGACAATTGTTCGCAGCTGTCGACACCTACGGCGCGAAGTACAGCGATGGCACCTTGTCTCAGGGTGGCTACTCTTCTCACATCCGCTCTCACGAGTACTTCACCTTCAAGATCCCCGATAACATCTCGACCGAGGAGGCTGCTCCCATGATGTGCGCCGGTCTCACTGTGTACAGTCCGCTGGTTCGCCTCGGTGCTGGTCCGGGCAAGAAGGTCGCCATTGTCGGTATGGGTGGTCTTGGCCACTATGCTGTCCTCTGGGCTGTAGCCCTCGGTGCCGAAGTCACTGTGCTTTCCCACAGCCCCCACAAGAAGGAAGATGCCCTGAAGATGGGAGCTAAGAACTTTGTCGTCACCAACGACAAGGACTGGCACAAGAACTACCCCTTCGAGTTCGACTTCATCCTCAACTGCGCCGATGCCACCGACCGCTTCGACCTGCCCGCATACTTCTCCACCCTGAAGGTCATGGGCAAGTTCCACAACGTCGGCTTCGGCGACAAGCCTCTCCCCCAAATCGCGGCGCAGGCCTTCGCCGGAAACGGCTGCTACATCGGCGCCTCGCACATCGGAAACCGCCCCGAGATGCTCGCCATGCTTGACCTCGCCAGCAAGCAGGAGATCCACTCCTGGATCGACACCGTGCCCATCTCCGAGGAGGGCTGCAAGGAGGTCGTCGAGCGCGTCTACAACAACAAGGACGTCAGGTACCGTCTGGTCCTCAACAAGTTCGACGAGGCATTCGGCAAGCGTGCTTAGGATGCGAGCGATTTGATGCGATGACGACGTTATAGCCACGACACACACGATACACTTGCTTAGTAGTTAGAATCACGAACGTTGTTTAGAAACAAATCGAAAGTTCCTTGCTTCTTCGCCTTCTTCGCTTCAAGAGACAAAGAGGGGCCGACCGCTTCCGATGAGCGATGTTTGTCCCTTTTTCAATCGTAGCGGCCGTCGCCTCATCCTGCCCTTTTTAATATACATCCTTGCCTGCCACAATTGACACCCTCGCGAAAATCCGCTCGCACTAGCATATATTACTCTATTGGCGGCCATAGGTCGGCACAAGAACGTCAGGTTTTTCATCCGCCCTGGTATCTCTTCTAGGAAGAGATGTTCGTCACAACTCCAGCGCCACACTTCGATGTCATGACACGGTTAATATCACGTTGTATGCACTACGACTTCTACAGATTAGCGACAGTGGGTAAGCTCGTAAAGCAGTATAGCAGAGGAACCCACTTTAGAAGAACCAGTCTCCACACGCCATCAGTACTTCTCCAACCTCTCGAGGAAAAATCCCCCCGACAAGCCACTAAAGAAACGCTTCCGCAAGCGACGCGAGACATCTCAGTGGCAATGACTAGAAGGCGAAAAGGCAACTGCGCCTCGCTTCGAGTAGCAAGACAGCCTCCTAGGGCAGAGCGAGATGTCAATCTCTCCATTCGCTTGAATGTCTAGGGCAGGATATGCTTCGAGATCATGGCGGGCATGCGGGTCGATGTGGGACTCACTTGCTGTAATGCCGGTGGGAGGTCACGTTGTATACCGTTACCGCGACGGGTGCATGCCGAGTTGGTCGTATGTCGTATAGTTGGAGGTAGGGCAAGGGAGGTACGATCGAGGGCTTCACCCTTTAGGTTTATTGCGAAGACATGGTGGTTTACAGGGACTGAGGATTGATGCCATGTGGTTTCTTCAATTTCAAGCTTCTGTTCGTCTTGACTGAACGACGAAGGCGGACTCATGTGATTTGAGGTAACTGTTGAATGTTAGTTAGACGTTGATTATCCCGCCAGCTATCGTTTGCCGTGTTCACGTCTTGTCGCTACCGTTATGCCGGGTACTCCAGATTGACATGGGTCTGATGGAAGCGAGAGGCACGGGCTGACAGGCAAGCGTGGCGTCAAGTCGCTCCTGTGATCGAGTCGGCATTTTTTCTCACCATATCAATGTTTCGCCCATGCTCCTTCCACATCGATGTGCCATGGCCTCGGATCACAGTGTTGAAACGCGGCTATGCATGGTAATTTATCCATGCCCAAGCCAAAAAGCTGATGCGCACGTCCACGCCCGGTACGGCACAGGGTCCGAGCCTACCGACCACGCTGAAACAGACTATGGCGCACTCCTGGCTAAAACCGGCCTTCTTTACACATCTGCCTGGCCGAAAAGAGACCTAGCCTTGCTGGCCTGGGCCCGTGACGAGCTACTCGACACTACTACCCGCGTGCACGCCCATGTGGCCGCTGGACTCCAGGAGCGTGCCATCCTCGCCGCGAGAAGATAGCTGATATGATCGACGTGCCGTCTGCGAACGGGCTGCGAACGGGTTATGGGCAGTCCAGAGTAGTGCGAGAACGACGCCTGATCCCCCACCGCCATAGCGACATCGCCTATAGCTCGCCAATGCCAGTCGGGTCTACTAGCATCGCAGTGCTTGCTTGAAGTCTTTCACAAGGGATACCCGCCAGCCTGTGACGGCCGGGGCGATCGGGAAGCGTGTTTCGAGTATCAACTGGTGCATCCCGCCCACTATGTCATGTATTGGCCCGGCCTCTGAATCTCAAACGAAAGCCTTGGTTGCCACTCCCTTTTCCCTCTCAAGTTGATTGCTTTTTCTATCACCACGCATGATATGCCCTGAAACGCTCATCTGCCTTGTACACCTGGGCGAATACTTACCAACCCTAAGCGCTGTTTGAGGTCAACCAAAAGAAGACTTTGGACCAAAACCGAAGGCTCACAAAAGTCAGAAGATGGAGAGTGTGGACCGATCAGGAGGGAGCTATCAGCGCTCCAGTCCTCTTCGCTCGGTGTCGAGGAACGCCAATAACGAGAAGTCGTCGTATCGACTTTTCCCAACTTCCAACCAACGCCCACAGGTCTCGCCAAAGACCCTTCAGCAACAAACTCTGTCCCGAGCAGGATCTGTCAGTAAACGACGCTCGGTGTCGCTCGATGACACTGCCCGCTCCAACAACACGACGAGGAGTCCTCCCTCACGAAACGGACAGACTCCAGTGCCTCGCATACAACCCGTACCCGCGGATCGTCAAAGGGGCGTGAAGGCTCAACAAACCCAAAATGCTTGTATGTTATACATCTTGCGCTAAAGATTGTTCTGATTCTATACTTACGCTCTTCGACAGCCAATACCCAGAACGTGCTTTCCTACAAGCCTCGCGTCTCGGAAGACGGAGGCCACGGACGATCATCCAGTGCCCCTGGAGACATTACTAAAAGTGGTGTGAGGGAAGGAAGATTCGCGAGCCGTACCAACATGGCGGCTGCAGCTCGTGCTGGCTTCAGTAAACCGCTTCGTAGCCTTGGTGGCTCCTGGTACGATGATAGGCAGTCGGTCATCAAGCCGAATACAACACCGGACAGCACAAAGGGAAAAACTGGTAAATCACCACCGAAGCTGGAAAAGCCACTCCCGCCGCCTCCTCCTCCCAAGGACTCAGATACTACGCAACGATACCTCGATGCATCTCATAGTCGATCGCACAGTACGCCCCTTTCGCCGAGCCCTCGAAGTGCTTTCTACCTGGGACCAAGATCAGAATCTGTCACGGAGCTCACGCCCTTGGTGACACCGTCTTCGTTAGATCCCAACCGCAAGTCGTACTTCCCGCTTAGCGCAGACTCGCAAATGCGCCGACTCATGGGAATCGATGAAATGCCAGACGTTCCTAGCGTTCCAAACGTTCCAACAATCACTCGCAATGAAACAAAAGAAGTCACATCTCAAGGGCCGAGTAGGCAGCCAACACCATCGACGTCGAAGAATGACAAACCACTGCCGTCTCTGGCCATTCCTTCCGAGGACAAGAGCATGGCCCCGGCCCCAAAGGATACCAAAGTAGCAGACGAGGTGCCCGCGCCTGCTGAAGGTCCAACGTCACAGCCTGCAGTAAGCAACTGCGGGAGCCTCGCGCCACCATCTCCGACCTTCTCTCAAGCGTCTAGCTGCTTGAAACCGGCGGCACTTCGTGTCGTTCCACCAAAAAGGAGTGTCAGCGTGAGTTCAAGCCTCGACAGGAGGCCCCTTAATTCGACGAACAACGCATCCAAAGAGCTCCTGGGTGTCAAGCCAACAAGTAAAACTACCAACGCGTCAAGTGATTCAACCGCAACGTTGATGATGACATTGTCGGAGCTGTCCACACAGACGAACAACTTGCACGCGAGGTATGCAAGTTTGCGCGAGGAGCGCCAGGGTCTTTCGACCGCCATCACAGAGGCACTGAGAGACAACAGGGCCGGACCAGAATACGCCAACACTCTACTGGATCAGCACATGTCTCTCGCAACTATCTGCTCTTCCATGGATATCTGTATAGCAAAACTGAAAGCAGTGAGCAAAAGGAGGGACCGCATGATGGCTACTCTTATTTCCGCACAAGGACAACCCAGGGAGAATCAGTCGAACAACCAGGAGCCACAATCAGCCCCTACCTCTTCTTTCGCAAAGCCTTCATCATCGGCGCCAACTTCCAATACGTCAACCCCTAAGAACGTAATTTACCCCCTCCCGCGGAGCACACCACAAGACACCGGATTTGGAGTCTCAACCCAGCAAGGACTCAGGCTCGGCCGCTCTCACTCCATTGCGCGGTCTCACTCGATCGCACGATCCCACTCGGTATCGCGATCCGGATCCCGCGCCAGTTCAAGACACGACAGCGACTACGACATGTCCGACAACGACGCCCCCCGCAGAGTCAACCTGAAAGGAGCCAAAGCCGCCAAAATCCTCGGATTGGTCGTAGAATCCCCCGAAGCCGAAACACCAGTAACAAGCAAAACCTACCCCATGAACACCTCCAAACCCAACCTCAGCACCAGCAGCCTCGACCGCGACCTCTTCACCAAAGGCCCTACCTCAGCACCAGCACCAGCACCAGCGCCCGAACGCCCCCTCCCAGCCCGCCCCTCCGTCCGCAAACTCAAGCGCGACAACGTCCCCGCCCCCCTCCCCCTCCAAAACACCACCAACCCAACCCACAACGCGCAAAACTCCGTCGGCATGAGCGAAAGCTCCTCCCGCACCTCCTCGCCCGCAGACGACAGAGGCGCCGAAACGCCGCAGGAAGAGTACCCCGCACTCGACGCGAAGAGCCCAGGCATGCAGACCGTGCACGTCTACTTCCCGGACAACAATTACGCCGACAACAAGACTTATTGCAGCAGTATGTACAGCAGCACGTTCAGCGAGGTCGGCGAGGACGAGTTGTTGGAGTATTATGGGTACTTGCGATGAAGAGGAGGAAGGAGGAAGGAGGAAGAGACGACGACATCACTCATTGCATCATTTTTGTTTTTAGTTTTTCTATGTTTTTCTTTCTGGCGTATCTGTATGTGTATGATTAGCATGGAGTTTGGTAATAGTAATAGACACGACGATGGAAGACATGTTTTTCTTTTGTCAGTAGAGAACGAGGTTTCGATATTTTGTATATAACTTTGCAAAATAGATCATCAGATCAGTCTCTGAATGAAAACACAAAACACTCCGTCTCATTCTCATTCTCGCGTTTGGCAGACTGTACATTCTCGTAACATTTGAGTTTGAATGAAATTTTGTGATTGTGATATCGTTCCTGCTTACGGCAAGGGGAATCTGAACAAAAAGAAGAACACGAGCTGAAACACAAATGCAGGAAAACAGTCAGGCGGTGACCAAACACCCCTTAACGCCTCTTCACGCGCCCACCTCTGGTGCCACTACCCCTGCCCCGAGGCTTGTTGATACCGCTCGATCCACCTCCTCTGCCCTGGACCTTCGCCATTCCCAAGCCTCTCCTCGCGCCACCGCGCTGCTGCTGCTGGCCTCCACGCGGGCTCCTGGAAGCCTGCTGCCTCTTGGCCATAGCGGTCTGCAACTCGTCGGCGTCAACTTCCATCTCGTCGTCATCGTCGTTGCCGCCCTTCTGCTTGAACTTCAGCTTGCCCTTCTGGCCTCTGAAGCCGGCGTCCTTGCCCTTGAGCGCCTCGATGTAGGCGTTGATGCCGCCTTCGAGAGTGCCGTCGCCGGGCTCCTGGCCGTTGACCAGGCCGTTGTCGTCGAAGTCCATGACGTCGCCGTCGTCTTTGTCGTTGAAGACGAGCTTGCCGTCCATGTCGGTTGGTGCCTTCATCTTCTTCTCCGGCGCGGCGCGCTTGGCTGTAGGTTTTGTGGAGGAGACGTGTGCGAGTGCACGCTTGTCGAGCAGGTCGAGTGGCTCATCGTCGTCTTCCACGATGTACTGTTTGCCGCCCTGTTTGTTCTTCTGGCCCTTGGCCGCAGAGCGGCCGAGAACCTCGTCGTCCGAGATGTCGGAGCCAGACTCAGACTCAGAGCCATAGACGGCTTCGTCGTACTCACTCTCGAACTTGCTCTTGGGCTTGTCCTGTGCGGCTTGCTCATCATCTCCCTCACCGGCGTCGCGTCTCTTCTTGCGGCGCTCGCGAGTCTTGCGGATGTTGGCAATAAGCTTGCGGTCAGACTCAGGGCAGTAGCGCTCCACGATGTCGGCGCCGAAGCGACGAATCATGCGCTCGAAGATGTGCTTTACCTTCGCCTTGAAGTGCTGCTTGTGTTCGTGGCTCCAAACGACAAGGTTGGGTACCAGGGTCTCCAGACGAGGAAGCATGAGCTCAGAAGGAAGCGAGATGACGCAGACCTTGACGAAGCCAAGGACCGATCGCACGATCTCACGGTTGTTGGAGGTAAGGAACAGGTCCATCGTCTGGACAAGGTCGGCGACGGTTGCCTGTTGGAGTTGAGTGCGGAACTCGTAAAGCAGTCTCGTGAGTGCTGTGATTGATGCTGAGATCATGTGTGGGGTGGAGCCAGCAAGACCTGCTGACACCATCGTGAAGTATTCCTCAAGGCTTGCCTCTGCTGAAGGCGCGTCGGCAGGCATATGGGGAACCTTGGAGTTGACAATAGTACCTCCTTCCTTTAACTTCTCACCGATAAGGACGAGTAAGTCGAAAGCTTGGGTTCTAGCCTTCTCATTGACCTCCTTGGCGCTGATGACAACCTCTGAGAGAATCGAAGGGATGAAGTGAAGGTCGGACTTAGGCAGGAAGGGCAAGATCTGGGCGATCGAAGCGAGTCTGTCACGTCTGGAGGGGGCCGTGGCGTGTTCAGCCGAGTTTAGCAACAACTGTTGCAGGTCTGCGTTTCGCTCAACCAGGGCCTGCTTGCCAGATTCCGACTCAGCTAGGCGGGGAATAAGCTTGTACGCCTTCTTTTGCAATTGCGGGTCGTCTTGTTTGTTGACGATAGTAGCAGCCATAGTGAAAAGGCCAGCGAAGCTCTCACGGGGAAGGTAGATGGACATGGTGATCACAAGATCCATCAAGGTGTGAGAGACGGGAGGCATCTTGTCCTTTGCGTCCTTGCCTTGGGGTTGGCGCTTCTGCTTGTCGGCTTGAGTCTGAGCTTCTTGTTCGGCAAGCGAAGACTCGAGCATAGTGGCGACGCGAGTGAAGGTCTCCATAAGCTCGGCTTCCGGCGTGACACTAAGGAAAGCGTTGATGCATTGCAAGAGGTTGCCGCGGTTTTGAGGCAATGTCTGGCTGTAAACGTTGAACAAGACTGCGAGCATGTTGCCCGCGAATCCAGCAAGGTGTTCAAGGTTGCTTTGGGCGTCGGCCCTGGTAAGCTGACCCTGTGCGATCAGGTTTTCTTCTTGATCAAGTTCGGCAATTGCTCTGTTGGTGTCGACAATGTTTTGGAGCGCTTTGCAGACGTCCGTTCGGATCTGAGGCTGCTGGTAAAGAATGTTGCTGAGCAACTCCGCAAAGCTCTGGTCGAACGCCTCCTTCAGATCAAGAGGAAGCTCACAGTAGCCCGGCAAGCAACCCCAGACCTGGCTAACGACCGTCTCGAAGATCTTGATGTCCATAGTCTTCTCAGCAGAGCCGTGGTTGAGTACACGTTGGAACATGGCTTCACTGAGAGGGACCATTTCAGATCGGAAGTGAGCAAGACGTGAGTTGCTCACAGAGTCACGAATGATAGGAAGGAGCCAGACGCGGCCAGGCTGGCCAGGAACTGGCTTCACCAAGTTAAGCGGGAGAATCGCAAGGACGTTGTCGGGGCCCATGGCGCGAATTGCTGCGGACAAAACCGCGTCGGCCTCCTTCTTACCGGAGAATGAGTCGTTGTTGCGCAGATCCCCAACAGACTTGACGATGCTGTTCAAGAGAGGGGTAGAACGCCAGCGGAAAACCTCGAAGGCGGAAGTGAGCACGTTGAACACCTCCATCCAGGCAGTTTGGTACTTGACAGTGAGAAGTTCCTGCAGGGTCTTGGCGACCTTCTCGCAAACCTTGTCGTCCATCATTGAGGGCTCAAGAATGACCTGGTCCGGAACGCAAGTGTTGAGCAGAGAGATCAAGCACTCTGAGGCCGAGATGCGAATGTTGTGCGAAGAGGAAGACAGGTAGCCAGAAATCTTGTTGAAAATCTCCGGAAGTTTTTGGAAAGTATCCTCAGGCTCCACCTGGGCAGAGACATCGTAGCCTCTGCTGAGAACCGCAATCCAGGGTGGCAGAAGCTGAGTGTCGTTTTGTGATGGCTGAAGTTCCTTGATGGCGTCCAAAAGGCGAGGCAGCTTTGCGGAAGAGACCTCGTCAGCCAGGCCGGCGAAAATGAGTTCGAAGACCTCGAATGCTGACATGGTGAGGAACTCATTGCTGCCCTTTGAGATGTTGAGAAGCACCTCGCAGAGGGTATCAATCTTCTTGCTTGGCCAGCCGTTCTGAGCAGTGGCAACGGTCTTGACCAGTTGGAGCGCATGCATAAGGCCAGGCTCGTTCTGTTGTTCCTGCTTCTTTTGTTTCCTCTTCTTTTGACTGGCCTCTTCCGCCTGAGTGCTCAAGCTGCGCAGAGCAACCTCTGCGCACATGTCTGCCGCGGGGTGGTCTAGAGAAGGGCTAGGCGGAGGCTGCTTGAGAACATTCAACAGCACTTCCTGTGCGCCCTTCCTAACCTTTGGTCTGTGGTCCATAGCGAGAGCCAGAAGTCCTCCAACAGCACCGCGAGGGCTGTTCGGCGACTGCGGCTGGGCCCATGCCGGCGAATCTTGCGCAATCAAAAGGGATTCCAGACATCCGATGCTTGCGCGCAAAAGAGGTGCCTCTGCCTCCGGGTGGGTGAGAGCTGGCGCAAGGCTTGCCAGAATCTGAGGGAATTTTGATCGTAGAAGCGGTGCCGGGACGTGGGTGGTGACGAGGTCCAGAAGATAGACGACGGCGTGGGCAACCTCCTTGTTGACAATACCCTTCTCGGTGGAGATATATTGGGGGAGGAGGCTCAGTAGGGCGGCGAAGTAAGAAGTCGGTGTCGGCTCGCTTTTCTGGGTGCGTAGAGTATCTTCGATCGCATTGAGTACGACTGCAGTCTGCTGTTGGCTCTGCAGCTTCGGTGACGAGCGAATCTTGTCTAGCCTCTCGTTAAGAGACATCTCGCCGTCGGCAGCCATGATTTCGTCTTGCCGTGGTTGAGATCGCTGGCGAGTCTCGTCTCGGCTCTGCTCGATCCAATAATTTTTTGAAAGTCGAGCACCGAACCGCGCGGAAGGTTGCCGCTCGGCTGCTGTGAAGTTCACGGCACGTGATTCGAGCCTTCCTTCTCTTTACGGCTGCCAAGCCCGCGGCTTCCCCTCCCTCAGCCTTTCTTCAGCAGTAGTCCGTCCGATGTCTTTCACCTGTTTGCTGCGCCGCCCAGAAGCTTCTGAGTGTCATGTACCTGCTCCCGCCTGCCCAGGCGTGCACTGAAGACACCTATGAGATAACCTAAGGCAAGACTTGTTGTTGCTCCATTCTTTGGACATTTCCTCCCCCAACCTCTATTTGAATACCATCCACCATGGCTGCTTACGCGACCGGCTCTAGCTGGTCATTCCCTGACGACCTGCCTGGCGGCTGGAAGCAGGAGGAGCACGACTCACCCATGGAATCTGAAGAAGACCTCCAACAGCAGCATATACCGCAACCTAAGCATGAACACACATCGCCACAAACAGGGGACGAATCTCCTCCCCAGCCTCGCCGCCGTCGCCATTACCCATCAAGAACCTGCCGCATCTGTCTCGAAGTCGTCGAGCCGACCTTCCATCAAGATAATAGCTCCAATCTCCCTGCAGCCTTTCAGCCCGAGCCGCGAGTAACCTACGAGTCTGAAGATGGTGGCCGTCTATTGCGCCCTTGCAAATGCAAAGGCAGTCAGAAATACGTGCACGAAGAATGCCTTGGTGCCTGGCGGATGGCGGATCCGTTGCAGAAACGCAACTACTACGAGTGTCCGACATGCCGGTATCGGTACCAACTGCAACGCTTGACGTGGAGTAGCTGGATCAGTAGCACGGCGGCGCAGGTCGGTTTGACACTAGCCATCTTCTTTCTTGCCATGTTTGTCTTGGGCTTCTTCGCAGACCCGATCATCAACATGTACTTGGACCCTGTCACTACTATTACCAGTGCGGGTGGACCAACAGGCAGCCTGCTCTTCGAAGACGAAGATCCGGGTTGGGGAGAGCATTTTTTCAAAGGTCTCGCGTCTCTCGGTCTTTTAGGTTTCGCAAAGTTCCTTTTCGGGTTGGGTCCCTGGCAATGGTTCAACGCTCGCAGCCCGGGCATGATGGGCCGAAGCAGCGTAGGCGGCAACGGACGCAATAGGATGCGCGAGTTATCCTGGATCGCTGTGGTCATTGGCGTTTCAACCTTCGTGTACGCCGTCTGGAAAGGCGTACGTGCGTGGTCACGCCGTACGCTCGAAAAGGCAGGCGAGCGAGTAATGGACGTCCCCGGCGATGCAAACGACGACGACGATGATGAGTAAAGAAAACAACTGACCTGAAACGAAAGTGACGAATATCTTGGAAACATGTCTATCACACCGACCAAATCCTGACCACCGCAAACCACTTAAGTTGCCACGCCCTTGCTTCCCCATGGTGTGCCAATGTGTCAAGTTGCGAAGAACGAACCCGCCCACGCTTACGCTTCATGTCTGAGCTTGGCGTTTTGTCTTGCTTTCGACGCTACGGAGCAGCGTGTGGCTCTCGGCCAGGAGATGCAAATTTTATGCTTGCCCGCCCACCTCGTTAACAGCTTTTATGGAGAGGACTTTTTGTCTTTTCCGTCAAAATCGCTGGAGGACCAGTTCGCTGGAGGGGCTTGGGGATGATCGCTTTTGCTGTACTGGTACATACTTTTCTAAGATACATTCATAGTGCATTTATACGTGTTCAGATTCATCTTCTTTCGCCTTTTCTCGCGCAAACGTCACTCTTGGAGTCAGCCCTCCCCAGGGTAATGAAAGGGAAAACCGTGTAGAAACCTGCGCTTCCTATTCACCTCACATGTGCTCCGGGACTGGTCTAGGGTTTACCTGCTTTCATCTTCGAAACCACATATGTAGTTGATACAGCAATTCGCTCGGCTTGGAATCTTTCAAGGTGCTAAGGCCTTTCTTTCCCCTACGCCCCTATCGATTCAGAAATCGTAGACCGCATGGAACGTGGACAATCTATTCCCGTCATCTGTGAACGAAAAAATTGCGTGACTAAGCAATCGACGCCTTACAAAGGCTTGTGTATATCGCGAATACGTATTGCCAGTGGCCCATCCTCACTGGTACCAGCCTAGTTTATATGCTCGACGAATCGATCTCCCTAAACCATATCCCTCTCCTGCACAAAGCCATACTGTCTCTCCGCCCTCAAATCCGCTCTAGCACCAGGCGACAAGTAGCTAGACTCTGCCTCGTACCGAGGCGGCGAGTCCTGACGACCCATACTCCTCGCCCCAGAATCACTCTGCCACCCAGCCTCCTCAAAAGGCGTCCGACTACGGCTCCTATCAGGCCTCGCCAAAGACTCCATCCCATCCAAAGTCCTATACCTCCCCCTATCAGATCGCCTCAGTGGCGCAATCCCCTGCTCTCCACCCCTGCCAGCACCAGAGGTGACGGAAGCGAACATCCTCAAGACGCCCCAGATCAGATCGGAGGGGTTCAGGGCGTCCAGCACGGCTTTCCAAAGTGGTAGGCGGCGAGCTGAGCTGCTGGAAGAGTATTCTGTGGAAGAGAAGGCGTACCAGAAACTCGCGGCGAAGAAGATGCTTTCGATGCAGGTGAGGGCGTTGGGGAGGCCGTAGAGGAGGTCGCCGTAGGAGAATGTTGAGGAGGTGTGGATGACGTTCTTGTCGACTAGGATGGTGAAGATCCACTGTGGTGGGAGAAGGTTGTCAGTAAGCTTGATTGCAGTCATGTTGTGAGGGTGACTGGGTAACTCACGCTTTGAATGAATCGAATACCAACGATCGCCTTGAAGCAGACGAGTTTCGCCAAGCCACGTCGAGCTCTGATGAGCGACTTCATGCGCGCATAGAAGCGGACGATACTCAAGAAAGCGATAACGAGACCGACGGTTGATAGCAATTTATACCAGAAGTGACCGTACTTGGGTCTCAGCGAGGATTCGCAAAAAGTGCCAGCGGCTTCCGTTGCCTCGAGAATGATGATGGCAATCAGATCGACGACCGGGTACTGAAAGACGGCAACCCAGGTAGCTCTGGGCCAGTTGTTTTTGCCCTTTTGTTGTTCTTGCTTGGCTTTCATCGCTTCGAATAGCTCTTCGCCAAAGGTGCCAGATGGAACGGCAAATTGCACGTAGAGGAGGAAGAGAGCACAGAGGCAGATGGCTTCGTAGAAGGAGCTGATGGGTTCGATGTAGCGGGCGACGGAGTAGTTGTATATCTGGGCCAGAGAGATGAGGGCGAAGACAAAGGGTGCGAAGATCAGACGGATGATCTGGCGTTGTTCTTTGGGGGCGCTGTAGCGGATCAGGTGAAGTGCGATCAGGACGATAGTGCTGCAGAGTGTGATTCCAGTGCAGACTAAGGAGATCATCCATAGCGTGTGGTGGGCGCTGCCTTGGAGGTGGAGGTCTTCGACACCCTCGGGGATTGGACAATCGTGATTGTCCACCATGGTTGTTAGGTAGATCAGGGAGGATTGGAGAGTAGTTGGTATGCGATGGAGATAGCAATGTCAAAGTGAGTTGAGTAACCGAGAGCAGCTATACCGTCGGACCTACCATGATATATAGTACTTCGAAAGGATGCATCCAAAGCAAGCTGACATCCAGCATAACAGACCGTAGGATTATCGGCGTGTTCATGGCCGATACGGCGCCTACTCGCCTACTGCGCCCGCCAGCACTAGGTTCACTGCGGCCAACAATCTGGCAAGGTTCACATGGCTCAAAGCAAATACCAAGTCAAGCATTGTCAAGCATGCGCAAGGTCGTGATCCTTTGAGGCAAAGTTGTCCAATGATATGCTTGCCTCCGGCTGGGACACGAGGCTGAGTGCAGAGCACAGGTCACCACCCGAAGTAGAAGTTCACCTCCCAGCGCAACCCTTGCCAGATTGGGAAGTGAGGACGCTCGTCGAGTCCTGTGCTAATCTATGGAGCATAGAATATCTCCGCGTGGCTATGTGAGTTTATTGTCGGTCGGTCAACAACAACTGATACCGTAAGGCTGTGTTTCTGAGTTATGTTGTCGGCCAACATGGTAGTACCGGTTTTGTGAAAGACTACGACAGTTTGTCCTGGCCATCAGCTCTGATGAGCTGACTGGTCTCCACATCGGGTCTTTGTTAAGGGTTAGGGTTGATGTTATGACGCATGCGATTCAGCACTGGAACAAGAAGTATATTTGCCTTCATTACCTTATCATGAAGAACTAAATGACATTCAGGCGCAATATAACGCGAGAGAGTTTGTGAGGAAAAGTGTTCGTGAGTCAGATATCGCGGGCAGATCACTTCACAGGCGTGATGTGCGAGATATTGGGTGCGGCTGAAACCCTTGTGTCGACTGCGATGTACCAGGGTGGTTCGAGTTTCATCAATCAACAACCCGACTCTTTAATGGATCAGAACGATGCTTCATGTATTCATTCGCAGAGATGTGTTAGGCCCCTTACTGTGTATCCATCTACGTTTGCCTTTTGCAATTGGATGAATGCTGAGCAGACCGGAGGATCGAGTCGTGCGTCAAAACAGACATCGCACTCAACCTCGAAAGCCAACCCACGCACCAAGCCACATCGTCGCCTCTCACACATGGTAGCAAAAAGCGATAGGCGCAGCAAGCCTCCGTTCGTCATCATCTGGGTACCCGTGGTATCGCGCGCGGGCATTCAGTTGAGTGTCTGCACAGCATGCTTCGCGAAGGATTCAGCTGAGCGCGCCGAATGCCCTACTGGGGATCCCGGTGCGATGATCACTATTGGCAGCGCTCGGTATATGTATGTCGACGCAATGGCTTTCCAAAGCCACGTTGAGATCTTGGTAAGCATACACATGCAAGACTTTGGGGTGTGTTGAAGTTTTACGACAACTCGTGTGGTTTGCAACGCATACACGAAGAAAGCGCCTCTGTGCAAATGCTGGCTACTACCGGACCAGGATTTGTTGCGCTCGGCGAGGAGGTCAGCGATGACAAGGCACGGAAGACGGCACCAGTGGATTCTTCAAGCGACAGACCAACAATGCATGACAGCGATATAAAAAGCGATCTTGTAAGCCAGGAAGCTGGTTCACCTAATCCTTATGGCGGCGAAACTAAAGCCATGCAAGTCATGATATCCCTAGTCGCAAGAATGCTCACGCTGACAGACACGCAGCTATTCACCATCTGTATACTCTCAAAACTCTGCTTTGGAGTCGAGTTTAGATTCCGCGACCCTCTCGTCCACAACAGACCAACAAGACCCGCCCGCCTACTCATCACGCATCGCGCTCTCACCCACATCGAGTACAGGCGACACAGCAATTCCAGAAAGACCGAGCAGCAACAAATCCACTCGCACCGAGAGCATCTCCACAACCTCCGGCAGCACAATATCAGACTCCCACGCAATCCATGTTCGTACGAAGGGCGACGATTTAAAAACAGGCTTCCCGTACCACCCCGGGCTTTTTGACCTACACATTCGTCCCGATGACTGGCAAAGGTTCAGTAACCAGGTCACGCACGCGGCAAAGTTCAGTTCTGGGGATTATGTCAAGATGTACGCGGCGGCGGGGAGCTTCGCATTAATGGGTAGCATAGTGACCACTGCGTGGGTGGCAAGGTGAGAATAGCCGCCAAACGACTGTTCAAGTGCAGTCCTAATGGAATCCAGGACAATGAACCGCACCATCCAAGAGAAGAAGGTATCGACCGGTCTGGAGGACACATCCGAGGGCAGCTTGGGAGACACGATCCAGAAGTGGAACGAGACGTATTTCGCACAACTCGGGCTCTGCGCACAGCTGACGCTTTCGGAAAGCGCCATGCGCCAGCCAAATCATAAGTCGAAGATCATGCGGAAACCATCGCTCCTTTATGGAAACAAAGAAGAACGAGAACGGAAAAAAGAGGACCGCAAGTTCGTGATCGTTGTCAGCAGGGTCGACGATTCCGGTCCTTCGCAAAGAGATGCGGGAGAATTAGAAGGCGACACTTCTGTCAAGGCTGAATTGCCCGTGGCGGATGACCCTCGAACTTTCAAGGCGGAGTTGCCTGGAGACTTGGACCATAAGCCACAAGAGCTTCCGACTCCCAAAGATCAAGCTAAGGAGGATCTCGCGGATGTGTATTGTAAAGTTGCAGAGCTGCCTGGAGATGTTCCCGTGGAGCTACCTGCGAGCTTTCCTGAGGATATGAAGAAGATGAAGTTGCAAGGCGACATCAGCCCAACAGATGGTACCCTGCTTCCACCACCGCTCCACGTCAAAGCAAGAGGCCCAGAATAAACCGGCTCTTGAGCGACGCGGCTCAGTTCGTGATGGAGGTGGAGGACTTGGAACTGCGAAGATCCCTACTTCGGCTTCTTCTTGAAAGCTCCATCAAGAGTACCCTGGCTGGCCTCTCTCTTATGGCCCCTCGTAGCTCTCGGGCTTGCATTCGCACTCGAACGTCTCTCGCCAGCCGCTTTTCCACCAGAAGGTGTTCCATGGCCATGCACCTCTTCAGAACCATCGGCATCCTCCCAGGTGTCCAGACCTCCCGGCCCACCCTTATCGCCATCCGTCGGACCCTCCGCCGCATCGTCAAACAACGCTTTCCAGCTCCCATCCAAGACTTTGGGATCGTTTCCATACAAACCGATATGGTACGAATTCTTCATGCCCTGGAGACAAATCTCCCTCTGCTTGTTGAAGTCGAATATTGGTTTCGGGTAGAGTTTCAGCCCGTCTTTCTCCTCCTGACTTCCATCGCCGTCGATTCTCACGCCGGCTTTCTTCTGGTCTGCGATGGGAGCTTTGTGTGGCTCGTAAATGTACTTTTTCGGCACGTCTTTCAATTCTGGCACGAATTTGCGGATATAATCTCCGTCAGGATCCCATTTCTTCCCAAAGGCGACAGGGCTGTAGCACCTGTAGAACTGCGCGTAAAATGCTGTACAGCTCAGCCACTGCCAATTGCCGATATTACACGCAGCCTCATGGTCTACCAACAGCTCCTCGAACACTTCGGCTCCGCGCTCCCAGCTGATATAGCATCCGCCGCGGGTGAGAAAACAAGCAACAGAGTGGCGGGCGAGATGATGGATCCAGCCCTCAGTTCGCAGCTGTCTCATGATAGCATCGATCCAGGGAAACCCAGTCTTGCCGTGCGCCCAGCGCTGGAACCACTCTTCTTTCTTCTGGTCGTCGATTTCGTACTCTCCGGTAATAAGCTTGGATTCTGTGTTGATCTTCGAAGGCAGATGCCACGGTATGAAGCGACAATGATCGTTGTTGTACGTCTGACCGAACGACCAGCCCAGAGCGGCTTGCGCGGCAAAGTACATGTCGCGGAACAGCAGCTGTCCAGTCAAGGATGTGGGTGGCTCACTGATCGGTTGCTTGGCTTTGCGGCGCTTTTCAACGATATCGAGTGTGCGATGGTAGAGGTATCTGCAGCTGAGAGCGCCGAAGTGGAGGTAGGGAGATGTGAGTAAGGTGGATTGCGGCTCGAAGGCGGCGGGAGAGGTTTTCGGTTTCTCGAAGGTAGCGATGTAGTTTTCGTCTGAGAAGATTCGTTCGTCTAGGCGTTTGAGTATCACGGTCTCGCCTCCTCTGATTGAAGTTGTAGCAGGTTTCAGACCGAGTTCCTCGTATGCTGGAGGGGAGAAATCGCCCTTTGGTCCAGCCAAACCGGAAACATACGACTTCTCCTCATCATTGCGGTGGTGCGCATTGATATCACTCTCGCCCTCTGGCCGCTTCTGTTCAAGCTCTTCCAAATGCATCTCACCAGGATCAGGCAAAGACTTCGGCGTTTCCACCGGCCTCTGGATCTCCCCCACCTTCCCACCCGCCGCCTGCAACTGGCTCATACTCATCGTCGGTTTCCCCCCATGTTTCTCAACAACCTCATCGCTATCCCACAGCGTCCTCCCACTCCTCACAATAACCTCCACACCCGCCTCCTTCGCCATGCGCACGACCTTCGCATCCCTCTCCTTCGCATAAGCATCCGTATCCTTCTCAAACACCAAATGAGTGATCCCCCAAGCCTTCCACAATTTCGGCAGAAGCGTCACAGCCGGCTCGCGCAGCACGAATAGCTTGCTCTTCTTGTTTAGCTTCGTAATGCTCGCGCTCAAGTCGTTCTGGCAGTCGAGCAAGAATTGCCAGCGGTTGGGGCCCACGCGCGCGTGGAAGACGTAGTGGCTGTCCCAGCACCAGACGGGGTATAGGACTTCGGGTTTGAGGTCCAGAGCTGCTTTGAGGGCGGGCGAGTCGTGGAGGCGGAGATCCGTGCGGAACCAGTAGATGACGCGTGGTTTGGGCATTGTTGCTGTGTTGTTTGGGGCATGTGGTGGGATGAAGTTGGGGTTGGATGCGGGAAGATGAAGAAGAACCTGCCTTACCTTTTCGCTCTGCGGTGACGACGACACACCGCTCATTGCTAGAGGGTTTGATTGGCGCGCATGCAAGGCGCACGTTAGGTCAGCTTGTTAGAGTTTCCCGTTCCTGAGAGTGGTGATGACATTGGTTTGGGAGTTCTCCACGATCTACAGAAGCCGATCGTCGCAGATCAAGATCGAACACTAAAATTAAATCTACGATCTTGCTAAGAAGATCCAACACCAACACCAACATTGGAAAATCACAGAACGGTGGACACAGTTTTGTTTAAACAGAAAAAGAAGTCGCCATAAATTTCGTAAAGAGACATCAAATAACATCTACTGCAAGCTCCACTGGCCATCCTTCTCAACAATCTCAATACTCCTGTTCTCGTCCAAACTCCTCCTACCAGCCTCCAAAATCGCACCAGTAGCGATAGTGTTCTTAAGAGTCGGCAGGCCCATCTTGTCAAGATCCTCCAGCGTCTTGCGGCCGTCCTTGAGCGCCTGCACGCCATTGATGAACTTCTCGAAACTCACGTATCCGTAGCCACCCTGGCCCGCGAAGTTTCCTTCCTCGTCGGCTGCGTACTTCATGTAGAAGGGGTTGAGGTGGAACAGGCCGGCCTCGTCGTCGGCCAGCTCGTAGCCGCGCTTGGCTTGGTTGACGCGCACTTCGCCCTTCGACGCCATGTAGTGGAAGTACTGGTTGGAGTGCACGCCGGCCTTTTGGGGTGCGGTCCAGGAGGCAGTGTAGACGCCGGTTGCACGGCGGCCGGAACCGTCTTTCTTCACCCAGTCTGTGAGAAGGGTGATGGTGTCTTCGGTCTCTGAGACGCAGCCGAGGTCGGTCGCAATGCCTGTAGATGCGCTGGCGGTGACCTTCACAGGCCTCCAGTCTGGGACCATGCTCTCGTTGATGTCGATGTGGTGGCTGTTGAGGTAGTAGGAGATGTCACTGTCCTTGCCCGCCCAGGCCTTGAAAGTCTCGAGCTGAGACTTCGGCTGGCTCATGTAGCTGTAGAAGTAGTTGAACTCGCCCAGAAGGCCCCTGACGGCGCGGTCGCGGGCGTCCGCGTAGGCCGGGTCGAATCGCTTGTGGTGCTCGATGTAGACGAAGACGTTGTGCTTCTTGGCTTCTTCGATCAGGTGCTGGTGCTCGCTCAGGAGCTTGACAGCAGGCTTTGTGATCATGACATGGATCTTGCGCTGGATGGCATACAGGGCAATCGGGTAGTGAGTGGGATCGGGTGTGAAGATAGTGATGGCATCTCCGGGAGAAAGGGCGTCAATGGCCGCCTTGTACGCTTCAGGATCGCGCTGGTCGTTGGCCGGGAAGGACTCGAAAGAAGTGTCCAGGCCATTGTAGAAGTCGGTGATGTTCTTCTTGAGGTGCTCGCGGATCGCAGGGAACTTCTGGCCGGATGTGCCAACCATGGACAGGTTGCCGACCTTGCCTCGTCGTCGGAGGTCGAACAGAGTCAGTCCGACGACACCGACCTTCTTGTCGCTACCAGACGCTCCGCCGCCCACGAAGCCAGTCGTGTACTCTCCAGTACCCACCATACACACGTTGATTGGAGCCATCTTTGCCTGTGTTTATTTGTGTTCTTCTGCTCTTGTTCTGCTTTGAGTGTGGTGGATTGGTAAGTGAGCAAAATTTGGGAGATGTACTTGTGGAATTGAAGAGGAAGAGGGCGAGGGAAGAGGAGAAGATTACCAGCAGTGAACAACAACCCAGGCGAGCGCCAAAGTATTCGTTCGATGCCACGGCGACAAAACAATGCCAGTCAATCGCCGACAAGACGGCTCAAGCGTCACCAAATTGTCCGTTCGACTTCGCGGGGGGCAATTTGACCCCCACCATCTGCCCCAAGACTCGCTTTGACTGGTGGAAGCTGCATATTTCCCACCAGTCAGAGGCCGTGTCTTCTAGTGCCTGCAGGTCAGACCCCGGATCGGTGTCTGTTTGTCGCTCAAAAGTGGCCCGAGGTGGTGTTTTTGGCTGCATCTTCACGATTTCCAAGGCGGACGTGACGGGCTTGCCAGTGCCGTGTGAGCCATGTCGCTGGTCTCCGGAACCCAGATGAGGCAGATAAGAGGAGTAATATTATCCGTGGCTGAGAAGTGGTAGGTCTGCTGTTTGTTTTCTCTCTTGCTTCCTTTCATCGTCACCTCCACCTACCTAACCAAAGACATTCGCCAATTGCCAGTCGACTTATTCATAGGCATTCTTGAGAAATACAACCTCCATCTGCTATCTAACAAAAACAGAGGCCGAATCAATCAACCTCCAAACACCCGTCCACAAACCACTCAATCACTCAACCCGCGGCAATATGGCTTCCAACGGCACTTCTCGCACCGCCCTGCGCCATGGCATCTACGCCCCGACCATGACCTTCTTCAACCCAGAGACCGAGGAGCTCGACATTCCTACCATCAAAAGACATGCCGTCCGCCTCGCCGAAGCCGGCCTCGTCGGTCTGGTCACCATGGGCTCAAACGGCGAAGCCGTCCACATGACCCGCGAAGAGAAGATTGCCGTCACCAAAGCCACTCGTGAGGCTCTCGATGAGGCAGGGTTCAAGGACGTTCCCGTCATCGCAGGAGCCAGTGAGAACAGCATTCGTGGTGCTGTTCAGCTGTGCAAGGATGCTTCGGCTGCTGGTGCTGAGTACGCACTTATCCTCCCCCCTGCGTACTACAGAGCGCAGGTGAGCGAGGCTTTGATCTTTGAGTTCTACACTGCTGTGGCTGAGCAGAGCCCTATTCCTATCATGCTGTACAACTACCCTGGCGCGGTATCTGGTGTTGACATGGACTCGGATTTCATGATCAGACTGGCCGAGGCGACGAACGGCAAGGTCTGCGGTGCTAAGTTCACGTAAGTGCAATGATAGAGAATTAGAGCTCGTTTATTGACAAATGTATAGCTGCGGCCAAACCGGCAAGCTCACACGCGTGGCCTTCGCCACCAACGCCGTCAGCGTCAAATCCCCAGGCAGCGGCTGGATGGCCTATGGCGGCATTGCAGACTTCACCGTGCAAACTGCAGTCTCCGGAGGCAGTGGAATCATTGCTGGAGGTGCCAACGTGCTCCCTAAACTGTGCGTCAAGGTCTGGAATCTCTGCACCGAAGGCAAGTATGAGGAGGCCATTGAGCTGCAGAAGGTGTTGAGCAAGTGCGATTGGGTTCTTACCAAGTCCGCCATTGCGGGTACCAAAGCTGCCATCGAGCTCGAATATGGATACGGTGGCTTCCCTAGGCGGCCTCTGCAGAGGCTGAGTGAGGAGGAGAGACAGAAGATCAAGAAGGGTATCGCCGATGCGATCGCGATTGAGAAGACGCTCTGATTGAACTGTGGTCGAAAATATTCTTGGTATCTAGTCTTATACTTCCAGATGATATTGACGGTATATATGAATTATAGAAGCTCCGCGAGTGTAGCTCCGTAGTAGATCATCGCGAATGTGCCGAGAAGATTGAGAGCAGAGCTGATGCCGTGCAGTTTCCCAAAGCTGGCATTGAGTCTCTGCATCTCGGCGCTCTTTGGGCCTTCGTCGTAGTACTTCTTGCCGTCACGGGTTTCTGTAAGGCGAGATGAGTATTCGCTCTGATGTCAAGACCTTCCATGCTCTCTTTCGACGTGCTTACCTTGGTGTTTCCTCTCTTTCATGACCTTAGTCGTCGCCGGTCCGAAAACCAACAAGTTCGCAGCGCTCGTTGCGAACATGATCGCAACAGGCAGACCAGCCGTGAGCAAGCTATTTTCCGAAAGGATTCCCCAGAAACCAGCATTTTGCGTAACCTCGCTTGCTCCCACAGCAGCAAGTCTTTTACCAGGCCATGTGAGCGCTAGTATGATTGGCAGCGCGGCTTGTAAAGTGAAGTAGGGCGGGAAGATGGCTTGTTGGAGCGTGGAAAAGGAGGGTCGAGGGAGCGCTTTGAAGGCTAGAGGGCCGCCGAGGAAGGTCTGGAAGAGGTTACTGCCTAGCAGGGTGCCGTAGGTCAAGATGTGGTAGACCTTGGGGTCGGAGAAGGAGGCGAGGGAGGGCATAGTGTCGGAGGCGTTGAAGTGAATGGATTGGAGAGGGAGGCAAAGAGTGTCCCTACCTCTGTGAGGTTACTTATATTCGCTGTCGTGGACGTTCGACGATCTGATGGCGGCGGCGTGTACGTCACTAAAGGATCCGGGTTGTTAGTGAAGGGTTGACATGCGAATCTTTGGGCACGTGCGTAGACACCAGACCAGCGCGTCCTGAGCGGCCGGAGGCGCGTTTGGCTGCCTTGTGCTTGGGAGGTGAAATGAACGTCGAACTACTTGACCTTGATCGTTGCCCGCCACTTTTAAATGTGACATCAAACCACATCTTTTTTCAAGCACCACAGGCTCGACAACCATGGCCAACAAGGAGGCGACCGTCTATATCGTAGACGTTGGCTCGTCCATGGGAGAGCGCGGAAGTGGCAGACGAGAAACAAACCTGGACTTTGCACTGGAATATGTCTGGGACAAGATCACCACTACCGTCGCCACTGGACGCAAGACTGCCATGGCCGGTGTGGTTGCACTCAGAACAGATGCGACAAATAACGAGCTTAGCGAAGATCCAGCCTATCATCATATCAGCATTGTCCAGGAGATTGCCCAAATCCAAATGGCAGAGCTCCGCAAACTTCGAAACGAACTGACACTAAACTCGACAAATACTGGAGATGCCGTATCTGCTATCATTATTGCCATTCAGATGATCGTTCGCCAGTGCAAGAAATTGAAGTATACTCGCAAGATTGTACTTGTAACAGACGCAAAGATGCAAATGGAAACGACTGATCTTCCCAAAATCACCAGCAAGCTCAAGGAAGACGACATCGAGCTTGTCGTTCTCGGTGTTGATTTTGATGACGCTGAATACGGCTATAAGGAAGAAGATAAACCCTTGGTGAAAGCAAACAACGAGGTCATTCTGCAGCAACTGTGTGAAGATTGCAACGGCATGTATGGCACGCTGGCACAGGCTGTCGACGAGTTGAAGATCCCTAGAATCAAGGATACAAAGCCCGTGCCATCATACAAGGGGCTATTGACGCTCGGTAACCCTGACCAGTCTGTTACAGCTCTCAGAATTAATGTCGAGCGTTATCCAAAAACAATGGTCGCATCCGCTCCTTCAGCCAGCAGTTTCGTGGTTCGCAACGACCTGGAAGCCACCCAAACGCATGCGTCGACGAATGGGGATGATGGGGCTGAAGGAGCTAGGGATGGATTGGCAGCTGTACATACAGCACGCACATATCAAGTCGAGGATGAGGATGCACCAGGTGGCAAACGAGATGTCGATCGTGATGAGCTTGCAAAGGGATACGAATACGGCCGAACTGCCGTCCATATATCAGAAAGTGACCGCAACATCACGACTTACGAGACCGAGCCATGTCTGGACATCATTGGCTTTGTCGAGGCCAACAAGTACAACAGATACTTCGACATGTCAAGGACAAATGTTATCATCGCCGAGCGAACGAACGATAAGGCTTACATGGCACTTTCGTCATTCATCAATGCACTGTACGAGCTGGACTCCTACGCAGTCGCGCGTCTCGTTCCAAAGGAAAACAAGGAGCCTCGCATCTTGCTATTGCAGCCCGCCATCGAACCCGAATTCGTATGTCTCTACGACGTTGAACTGCCTTTCGCGGAAGACGTCCGCTCATACAAGTTTCCGCCTCTCGACAAGGTCGTCACTGTCAGTGGCAAGAATCTCACACTTCACCGCAACCTCCCAACGGACGATCTCAAGGATGCCATGAGTGACTACGTCGACAGTATGGACTTGTCTACTTTCGGCAAGGATGATGAAGGAGAGCCTACCGAGTACGCACCACTCGATGAAACTTTCAGCCCTAAATTACATCGCATAAACCAAGTCATCAAACATCGCGCCATCTTTCCAGATGAAGAGCCACCCGAAACAAACGAGACCTTGCTGCGCTACTCCCACCCCCCGGTGGATCTTGTCGATAAAGCACAAACTGCTCTTGACAAAGCAGTGAAAGCCGCCGACGTGAAGCCGGTGCCACAGAGAGCCCGCGGAAAACGTGGTGGCGGGAAGCAGGCGCCCAAGCCAATCTCTGAGCTCGATATCCAAGGCCTCCTCAACTCAGGCCAAGAAACAGAGCGCAGCAGAGAACGTATCGACCCCAAGAACGCCATCCCAGAATTCAAACAAATGTTCGACAGAGCCTACAACAGCGACGAGCCCGACATGGAAGGCGTGAAAAACGCTTGCGATCAACTCAAGAACATCATCTTCGACTTGATCAAGCATTCTGTCGGCAACAGTGGCTTTCACCGCGCTCTGGAGAGAATGAACGCCATGAGAGTGCAGTGTATTGAGGGCGACATTCCAGATCCATACAATGATTTCGCACGCGAACTGAAAGCCAAGATTCTGAACGGAGAACTCGGCGAGGGCAGGAAGGAAATGCTTTTCGAGGTCAGAAATCACAAGTACGGTCTGATCCAGTTCGTCAAAGACGATCATGGCGGTGTTAGCAAAGAAGAAGCCGAGGAATTCTACAAGATGAAGTAGACTCTGTAGCTATCACGACGGCGTTTTCTTAGATACCCTTTCCATTCGCGCTCCACATCAATCAATCAATCATTAAAAGCCCACCCAGCCACTTTAACCATCTCATTAACCTCCTCATCCCTCAACACAAACTCCCAACCAGCCCGCTGATCCACCTGCGGCTGCGCGGCTCGATATCCGTACACATTCGTGAACGTCCAAGTGCGGCCTTCGAGTTCATGGCCGGGTTGCGGGTGGAAAGTGAAAGTGATGAAGCAGAGCGCGGAAGTCTCGCTGTAAACCGTGACTTTCACGCCCTCGAACGTCATGTGACAGCCGAGTTTGGAGGCGATGTTTTTGCGCATTTCCTTGGCTATGAGGAGGGTTGCTGCTTCTGGTGACTGTGCGTGGCGTCAGTTGCATGTTGGGGAAATAGAAATGCGTGCTCTTTCTCTTTCTCACTTCCAGGGTTGATTTCTCGCCGTTGGTGAGAATAACGCAGCCAGGTGTGTAGCATTTACCCGCGTTGGTGGCTACTATGTTGTGGCCTTCGAGAGTTGAGGCATCGGGCGTGTCCCAGTACTGGCCGTAGGTTTTGGCAAAGGTTTCTGCTTCGGTTTGGATTGATTGGGACATGTTTGTGTTGCTTTTTGTGATGTTAGTGGTTTTGGGTTGGGATAGTTATTCTGGATAGGTAGTGTGATTGTAGTCGAGGAGCTTTATATTAGTGCATTTTCATCTGGATATGCATATCTCGTAAGCAGACCGATCTTGAGGATGCCGATCTGTATGCGGTATGCGGTATCCGAGAGCGGTGCTGCGGTCAGCTATGATCTGGGCGCTAAGTTGTACTATACCGCTATGCATAAAATATGGATTTAGCTTTGACATTTATTGAGTACTCGCCGATACCGTTTTTTGTCTCAATATTCACATATACAGAAGTAAGTTCTTGTCTTGATTACCTCGATTACCTAGTTAAAGGTGCAACCTGAAGACAGCCCGTCGGCCTCAGGACCCCTACAGTAGTTCCAGAATGACGACGGGGGCTTGGTCCATGCAGCTGGGCGCTCCGTTAGCATGGGTGTAGCCTTACCTTGACAACTTGGCTTGTGACGATACGTGGTAGCATACATCCTAGCCGTATCTGTACCCGGCCGCCCAATCCACCACCGTCTCCTAAAGATCCTCCCTTTTACACAATACAATCCCATCCATGCCGTGAAGCGAAGTCCCAGCCGGATCTCTTCCCCTACTCAACCTCCGCCGGCATGTCCGCCTACCCCCACCCTTCCTCTCACCGGGGAGTGCCAGCAGCCTCCAATGCACCTCCAGGCACCTTCCTCCCAGGGACCAAGGTCCAGGTCGGGAGCCACCGGGTCATCATCGAGAAATACCTGTCCGAAGGTGGCTTTGCGCACGTCTACGTTGCCCGAGTGCCGAGAGACAACAATAAGCATGAGATCGCTGTGCTCAAGCGCGTTGCCGTGCCGGACAAGGACCATCTCGCCAACATGCGGACGGAAGTCGAGACCATGAAAAAGCTAAAGGGACACCGGCACATTGTGACGTACATTGACAGCCACGCCAGCCAACTCAACGGCGGTGGATATGAGGTCTTCTTGCTCATGGAGTACTGCGGTGGAGGAGGATTGATCGACTTTATGAACACAAGGCTGCAGCACAGGCTGACAGAGCCTGAGATCTTGAAGATTTTCGGAGATGTGGCAGAAGGTGTGGCGTGCATGCACTATCTGAAGCCACCTTTGCTGCATAGGGATCTCAAGGTGGAGAACGTCCTTATTTCAAAGTCGGAGTCTGGATCTACCATGTACAAGCTTTGCGATTTTGGAAGTACTGCACCGCCTAGGGCAGCTGCGAGGACAACAGAAGAGGGTCGGCTGATTGAGGAAGACGTGCAGAAGCACACCACAATGCAGTACAGAAGCCCGGAAATGATCGATGTTTGGCGCAAGCAGCCGATTGATGAAAAGGCGGACATCTGGGCTCTTGGTGTGCTGTTGTACAAGCTTTGCTACTACACCACTCCTTTTGAGGAAGTCGGACAGATGGCCATCTTGAACGCAAGCTTCAAGTACCCGAGCTATCCTCAGTTTTCGGACAAGTTGAAGAGGTTCATCGGCTGGATGCTGAAGGAAGACCCGAGGAACCGCCCGAACATATATCAGGTCATTAGTGAGACCTGCGGCATGCGTGGAACCCAGGTTCCGATCAAGGATATTTATGCGGATCGCACTCAATCCGAGGCGCGAAGAAATCAGACATTGCCTGCAAAAGAAGGGCCTACGCGTACATCAGGCTCTATTGGATTACAGAAGGCTAGCTCGCAGGTCGATGCTCAGCGCATCCCTGATATAGCACCTATGCGTCGAGGACGCCCAACCGCCGTCTCAGACCAAGCGTCGAGCTCTGCGAAGGCAAGTCCTTCACCGGCTGCTCAAGGGGACCCCTTCGCGGCCCTCGATTCGAGAAATTACGAAGTACGTGCGGGTGCGGTTGATGAGCTCTCGAAACGTTTCCCGAAACTGGACGAGTTCTCAATAGCTCACGATCCAAGCAACAAGTTCCAATTCGACAGCAGAACCCCGCCGATGACTTCGCCACCGGTGCAAAATAGCGTGGATGAGCATGTCACGAACTCTCTTGCTGATGACTTGTTTGCGTCTTCCAAGCCGCAGGCAGAGACTATCAAGTCGCAGAGTACAACTCAATTGAACAAGAAGCCAGCAGCACCGCCAACAAAGCCCAAAATTGCGGACAAAGTGCGAGAGTACTCGCAGCAGTCACCTCTCATGCACCAACCCACTCCCGTCAGGCCGCATGGAAATTACACTTCCACCGCCGTGGGCAGCTCCCCACCTCCCCCGAAAACAGAGCAACCCAAGTATGCCGAAAAGCCCGAATACAAACTTCCCGATGTCAGTAAGCGGCCGATCTGGAAGGTGCCTGATCATAGTCGCTCTGCAAGCCTACCGAGGATTTCGGAGCCCGCGAAAACTCCTGCAGAGTCGAAGCTGCCACCCGCAAAGAGGCCGACCATCCTCGATACTTTCCGATCGAAGTCACAAACCTCTACAGCTTCTGCGAAGTCGCCAACATCATCTCGCCCCTCTCTTGAAGGCCATCGACCCTCGCAACTGGATCTTGACGAGCATGCGAGAGCCCACTCTGCCCAACCCCGTCAACGCCCCACCAGTGCATATGTCAGCTCTAATCTCGAATTCTTGCGGGATCAAGAAACTGCCCGGAAATCATCGGTCGAAATCCGCAGATCGATGGACAAGACTCGCAGTCGTCAATCCAGCCCTCGTCTCATAGCGATCGATAGCAACGACTCGCTGGCAGACGAAGCCAACATCGAAAACGATCTGGACTATTTACGAAGCAACGAGGAAGCAGACTCTTCCAAGCGAAGGCACAGCAGGCAGGGCGCATCGGGTCACAAAAAGCGATCAAGCATACCATCTATTGCGAACGCCAAAAACATCTTTGCTGGCAGATTTGGCGACGCATTCAAGCGCTTTGAACACAACCCCAATGAAGAAAAGCAACCAGAAGATCAAAGACCGAGAACTCCGGAGGCTGCCAATTACGGCGAACAGTCACTCTCGCCGATTCAAGGCTCTGAACCGACTCCTAGCAGATACACCGAGACTGTGCCTGCGTTCGATGAAGTCGAAGATGTGCCACCTGAGGTTAGAAGAGAATTGGAACGGCGAAGGCTTAGCGAGGAGGAGAAACGGGTTGCCGAAGCTGCCGCCCAATACCGAGCCAATCTGGCGTCCAACGGCACTGGCAACTCAGCTGTTCCTAGCAGGGCAAGCACGATACAAAAACGCGTGCAAACATTACTCGATGAAGGTCGTCGATCACCAGTCGCGCCCAGAACGGCAGAAGGCTATGGCAAGTTCACCGAACAGCCTGATCGTGAAGAGCAAACCCTGCCTTATCGACCCTCCTCTTCGAACAAGCCTCCCACTCCAGCGTCAGTCCGCGAACAACCCGCTGACTTGTCAATGCCCGGCCTTGCGGACTTGCGAGTTCGCCCACAGAGCTCCGGCCAGCCCCTCTCGCACACCTCTTCCGCCCCGGCCGCTGCCCAACACCAGCGAGTAGTCTCACGCCCAAGTGCACCACCGAAACCAAAAGTCCTGCGCACCGCGCAATGGCCGCCAACACAACAGCAGCAAGTGGAACAAGAAAAGCCCCTACAAGCAAAACCCACCGGCCTCGCAGCCCTGCTCGCAAAAGACCTGGAAGGCGTCCCCGACTACCCGCCCCAAGACTCTTCTGCTGCTGCTGCCGTGAACAACGGGTACCGCGACAGTAACCCTTCTGGCGATGACGCTTACGAGCAGAATGTCACCACCCCGGATCTTGAGGCGGATTTCAGCGCGAGGTATCCTAGCTTGCATGGTATTGAGATGGTTGAGCGTGAGATTGGCTCGAGGGGTGTGAAGGAGGTCTAGGATGTGGTGAGTGGTATTGTGGGGTGTATGTTTTCGTGGTGGATGCATTGCGTGGGATCTTGTGGTATGTAACTATCGAATGTACTCTACCGCTTGTTTGGCATGTGATTGAACATCATCAATTCGACGAGGCGCGTTGGCGCGAAAGTTACATGTTTCATCAGCGAGACTGATCACGTATAAATCGGGGCTCTGAAAACAAAGCTCGAGACTTCATCAATAGCGAATCGACATCCTGCCGACAACTTGCACGATTGCACGAAGAACTGCTTAGGCCACTGTGTCTGTCTGCTTTTCTGCGTAACGCCATAGTTTCTCATGACTCCTCAGGACATCCGCAACCCCAGTTCGTCAGGCCCATCAGTCTACTTATAAAGGTACACGACCTCACACTCCCCATCGCCCGTCGCTTCTGGTTCTGCCTCAGCAACGCTGGAGCTCGCGATGCTCGTAGAGTTGGCGAGCACACCCGTGCTAAGAGGGACGCTCACTCCAGTACTCAAAGGAACGCTAACACTGGCGGCAACATTAGAAACGGCGGGAGCGGAAGTCGTGGTGTTGCTGTTAGAAGGGCTGGTCGAAGCACTTCCTCCGTAGGCATTCAAAATGGCGTCGTAGGCGGGTTTCTTCTCGAAGTTCTCATCCCATCTGTGAGAGGTGTTGTTAGCGGTTGTATCCTGAGCTGAAAATTTGTTTGCGCAGGAAGGCTTACGGCAGAGCGCCACCCGTCCCCGGGAAAACACCAGGAACCCAAGAATACTTATCCGTCCAATCCCAAATCGTAACGCCAACACACTCCTCAACCTCATTGCAAGCTCCGATGGTAGTCGCGTAGTCGTCCGCTTGCTGTTCCTGGTACTGGTTTGCTTCCGGATTCTCAGCGCGAATGTCTAGTTCCGTGATGGCGACTTCGAGACCGAGGTCCGTGAAGGCTTTCATGTTGGATACTTGGTCTTCGAGGGAGGGTGTGGAACCCACGATGAGGTGGTCTTGGAGGCCGATGCCGTCGATTTTCACGCCGTAGGATTGCACGAGTTTCACGATATTTTGCGCCGCGGTGGATTTTGCGCCGGGGGCTTCGATGGAGCTGTTTATTTGTTAGGAGTCTGAGGTGGGTAGGGAAGTGATCAAGATTTTGGTGTGGTGATGGAACGTACTAATCGTTGTAGTATAGCTTCGCGTCAGGGTCGGCGGCGGCGGCTGCTGCGAACGCGATGGGGATGTAGGCCTCGCCGATTGTGGAGAGGAAGACATCGTCGCGCAAGGGCGCACCTTCGTCGTCGGAAATGGCTTCGTTGACTACATCCCAGGCGTAGCATTTGCCCTTGTAGTGCGTGACTTCCTCAGTGATGTGGTTCTGCAGGATTTCAATCAAAGTTGCGTTGTCAAAGCCGCCGTTGGAGACCCATGAGGGAAGCTGGTTGTGCCAGACGAGTGTGTGGCTGGGTTTTGTTAGTTGCGGTCGTCAATATGGTTGACATGAGATCCTCCTTTACCAACGGAGTATCTGGCCATTCGCCTCAGCCAGATCAACGATCTCGTCGCCGTTCGCGTAGTTGAATGTGCCACGGGTGGGTTCGATAGTGTCCCATTTCATCGCATTACCGGGTGTAATTTGACCGAATTCATTGCTATCGGACAAGATGGCCTTGTACTCAGTGTCGGTGAGCTCGTTGTTGTCTGTCGCCGAGCCAAAGTAAAGCTTGCCATAAGCTTTTGCGGCAGTGTTCAATCCACCTTCAGTCTGGCGGCGAAAAAGGCTCGGAGCGGCCAGAGTGCTGCCTGCAGCAAGAGAGAGAAGGGAAACAGTGTTGATGTTCATCATCTTTGCAGATAGGAAATCAAGATGTACGGAGCTCTGCTCAAACGAAAGGTGACTTGAGAAGACGAAACGGACGAGACATCGCCTGGGCACACAGACGATGCGCTACATCGTCTTTATATCGACATATAGCAGGAGCCCACCAAAGGCACTTCTCTTTTGGCAGAAGTTCACTCATCTCCACCAGGAGGTTTCATCAGGCTAATAGCCGTGTATCAGGTTAACAGGCTGCAATGCAGTCCATATTAAGTAAGTCTCCGGGTCAAGAAAGGATTCAGATAAACGTGGAGGATCGACAAATCGGGATTTGTTAGTGCAATTGCGATCTTGAGGGGTTTCGACGATTTCACGATGTCGTCGACGGAAAGATGGTGCTTGTCTTTTCGTACGACGGGATGATGCGAGATCGGCGTTTGTATTACCGCGTGCACTTCCGCTGCAAGTGCAGTAGCCGACAGCCGGCAGATGGATGTCGTTGACCTCACTTCCGTGTATGCGTTCAATCTTCTCAGATCATATCAACATATTTTTCTACAACCACAAAAATGACACAATACGAAGCTTCTGTCCCTGGAGACAAAACTCTCAAACCTGGTATTGCCAGATTCTTTGAATCGTTCTATGCGATTTCCGACACGGCAGAAGCGCACACACAATATGCGGACCACTTCACCAGTGATGCGAAGCTGATTATGGCTTCCAAGGAGACGACTGGCAGGGATGGTAAGTCGGTGTCTGCCGAATTGATCAGAGCTGGTCAAGTAACTATTCTATGCAGGTATCATCGAAATGCGCCACGGCATGTGGGAAAAGGTCGCCAAGCGATCGCACAAGCCTTCAATGATCTACCCTTTCGGCGAGGGTAGCCAAGATGTAATGCTTCATGGAACCGTGGACTATGAGTTGAAAGATGGAAAGCGTGCTGAAGGTATTGAGTGGGCTGCTCGCGCAAAGTTTGGGGATGGAAATGGTGTTTTGAAAATGACTTTCTATCAGGTCTACTTGGTAAGCATCTTCGCTCTATTGAGAAAGGCAGAAAACTGACAAAGTGAATAGGATACTGCTGCAATGACCGCGAAAGCGAAGTAGATCTTGTGGAAACTACAATAGGATGAATTTCACTCTTCCACAGAATGACAATATCAGTGCAGAGGTGACCTATTGTCGGAGGCGTATTGTCGCTATTCACTGGGTTTGAACAATACAATGTGAAACGTTGGTGGGCCGGGCGTAAGTGACTTATTGTCTTTCGTTGACTTGTGAACAATACAAAGAAACAATTGACATACGCAGAGACCACTACCGCATCATATATAAATATGTTCTTTGTCTTCACTCATATCCTCAAATCTCATTCGACAAGGCTGACCTCATCTCTCCATCAAAGCTACCACCAGACCAAGCTACTATCAAAGACGCTCTTCTCAAACCGATCCGCTACCAACACAGAGACCACCACATCAACAATGTCTCCAGCCCTCATCATCGCCCTGCTCCTGCTCCTACTCTCTTCGCTGGCGAAAGAGTACATCCCGCTCGCCTGCCTCCTCCTCGCGCTCCTCTCAACAGCGCCAAAAATAAAAACCCAACAACGAAAGCTGGAGAAGCTCGAAGCCGAATACCGCGGCCAAATCTCCATCAACCGCGCCGCAGCGGAAAGGCACTCAATCGCCTACCGCAAACTCCTCCAAAGCCGCGAGACAATCTCCGCAACAACGCAGCGCGGTCGGGAAGCTACCAGCTGCACCCGTCCGCATTACGACCACGTCGCCGCGGAGATGCAGCGCGAGAACGCAGAGTTGAAGAAACGTGCGAGAAACCTTTTTGCGCAGAATACGGCTCTCAAGGCTGAGAGGGAGATTAAGAATACCAGCATTGAGCGCCTCCAGAGCTCCGTTGAGCGTCTTGTTGCGAGGAAGAAGGGGCTCTTGGAGGAGGTTTCGGCATGGAAGACTAAGGTGGAAAAGATGGAAAGGAGGGAACGTCGTGAGAAAAAAGTGCAAAACTCCATTTAATGCTAATCCCAAAAAAAAAAAAAAAAAAAAACCAAAAGAAACAAACGAACCTACTTGTACAGATGCGGTAACCCCCTTTTGCTGGCAAAAGGCTGTGGTATTGTTGCAATGATCAAAGTTCCTCCGGAGATACCATCTGCAATCAAACTTCTTCTCTCTTTACTGCTCTTTATCCCCAAATTGTCGTCGTCTCTGCAATTTTTCCAAATTTACACACCGTTAGGGCGTCCGTTCGGGTGCCAGCCCCGACGGTAATGCTGAAAAGTAGCCTCAGTGAACAGCGCCTTGAAGCTCTGTTCGAAACGATTGTAAGTCTCCAAGAGCTGACCTAGCTGCTCACTGACGCGGAAATGGTCTCTGAAAGCCTCATGGAGATGGTCAAGACTTTGGGATTGATCCAAGAACTGCGTCAGCAGATTCCACCTCGCGGTGAAATCTTGCGTAGACACCAATTGCGCGGGGATCCGGAGATTGAGGTCCATGAACCTGAGAAAGTCGCCCGCGGCGCCCATGCGGTCCATCTGGAATCTGAAACCCTCCTGCGCGTTGGCAGGCTGTTCATGGAGATGCTGAAGGCGTCTGATCTCACGACCTGAAAGTTCCACGCGCCGACGTACAAACTCGCGCAGAACGTCTGCCTCGACGATTGGGATGTGTCTTCTGCCAATTCCTACGTTTGGAGGTTCGACGCCGCCTACAGCCCGGAAAGCGCCAATGTCGCCAATCAGTCGGAGGAGCGTTTCTAGGAAGCGCTCGTAAATGCGCTCGATGCGAGGAAATCTGGCCATGTACTCGTCGGGAAGCATGTGGCGGACTTCAATCACATGCCTGAGGGTAAGTTGGTATCTGAGGAACAAGTTGCCCGCCTCGTCGTGGCTGAGGGTCACTCCGATTGCTCGCCAAAGAGTCATGGTGGGATAGGCGAATCGCATCTCGTTCAGGAGCATCAGAAAGCTGTGGTCGTCGACGTTCCCGAGCTGAGCCCTTTGGCCGCCTGGAAATTGCTCATTCATGACATGTTGGATGTAGTTTTCGTCGCGGACGAAAGCTTGACTGTGATCGCTGGCAAACCAGTTAGCAAGGGCATGGTCAACGTGTAGGCCAGCGGGGAGGGGGATTGCAGCAAATTCTTCCTGGTGTTCTGCGCGTGCATGAGCCTCGACTTCAGCATCTCGTGCCGCTGCTTCTTGCGCCGCGATGGCGGCATTCATTAAGGCGTTTTGCACAGCGTCTTCGTCCTCGCCCTCTTCGCCCTCAGGCGCTTCGTCCACGGGCGCCCCGTCGAAAATCGCTCTTGGATCACCTTTCTTCCCGAATCTCGGACACGGCTTACCCACTGCCCAATGATCCGAATTGTGCCCTGCAACCTCTCCACAGATAACACAGAACTGCGTACCGCAAGAAGCCTGCGAGCATCTCATGGCATTGCAGCCATCCATGAGCTCAACAAGCATCTTGCAATCGTTATTAGGGCAGCGCAAACCTTCGACATCGTCGTCCAAAACAATCGTGCAAATGTGTAAATCATCCCTAGCAACGTGAGAACAATACGCACAAATCCCAGTCTCGCATTCTTCGCAAGTGTAGCGAGTACAGGGCTTGGTGGGGATAGGTAGGATTTTCCTGCCCAGGTAAGTTCCGCACTCTTCCTCGACGGACTTTCCGTCTTTCAGCACTCGGCCCTTGCAGTACACCCTCTTCGTGAGAGGAGTGGCATACTCGGCTTGCTTGAGGGAGAACTGATGGTAGAAGTCTGCTGGGAGGAGAGGGAGGAAGGCGGTGATTTCGATCGTGACATCGCCCCATGTGGGCGGGAAGTTGGCCTCGAACTGCAACGCTTTGAGCAACTGTGGCACGACGCCATCTTTGGCGTAATCGCTGCAAACAGCGAAATCGTGCTCGCGGTTGATCTTGTATGATGCATTCTCGCGAATCCCGTCCCCGCACATGGTGCAATCTACTCGAGGGTGGTGCATCGTGACGTCTCCGCGGGCGGCCATGTTGGGCTGGCTACTCTACCTCTCTCGCGTGGCTGGTCTGGAAGTGTTCTCAACCGGCGAGAACTACTTCAGACTTGGCCACTTAGATCGGTTTCGAAGCTGTTCTGGTCGCGGTTGTTCTGAAGGGGGTTGGGGGGTGGTCGAATTGGTATGAGGAGGGAGTGTTGGATGCAGAGTTACCATTGTGGTTCTTATGCACCTGTCCTCCCTGCGAGAACAGGTGCGTGAATTGTGAACAAGGACGTCTGATGTCATGTTTCCAAAGGCATTGATCAACGTGAAAGAAAGGTGTTGAGTGGAGAGGTTCACAATACCTCTGTGTTGCCATCTTGCAATGTTGACGTTCATCGAATCGTTTGAGTGTCGTTCTGGATGCCTAATTGTTCGAAAGACTTGACAGTGAATCTGATCAAAACTCTAACCCTTTAATTCTGTAGTTCCGCGCTGGACCATCCGATCGAGTCCAATCGATTAGAGGCTGTATAGTCCTCGAGATACATCGCAATCGCATCAAAGCCTTTGTGACGATGCTCAGACTGGACTCGAAACAATGAACAAAGCTGGACTCTGAACAATAGTGGATTCGGCACATTGCTTCTTTGTTCTATAGTTTAGCCCGCTCATCTCTAGCAAACACACCCTTGGTTCTTTGTTGATTCGTCTCGACCGACTTCAGTACGCGCCTCAACAGCTTTCCTGTCGGGCTTTTGGCTGTGAAGTGTGTCAGTGAATACTCGGTATCTAATCGGGGAACTTGGGAGGTTGGATGCAGTGCTCCAGAAAAGCATGTTCCAGTAAGGTAGCTGCGACCGGGGGAATGATAAAAACGTACTGTGGAATTATTAGCACTCATCTCATCAACTCATCACGAAGGTGAAAACCCACCGAATAGCATCCAAAAACTCCACCTCAACCAACCACTTATACCTAACCTTCCTCTCCCTCCCAAACTCCAACAGTCTCCTAGCCAGCCCCTCACTAGGCCTCACACCCTTCTTAAGCACCACAAAAGCCTTAGGCCTCTCCCCACTATACTCATCCCTCACGCCCAGCACAGCAACATCCTCCACATCCGCATTGCCAAGCAGCAGATCTTCCAACTCCGCCGGCGCAACCTGCTGGCCCTTGACTTTGATCATCTCCTTGATTCGGTCTTCTATGTGGATCAAACCTTCCTCGTCGATATGGCCCACGTCGCCGGTGTGGAAGAAGCCGTTTCGAAAAGTTTCGGAGGTAGCTTGCGGGTTGAGGAGGTAGCCCATGGCGATTTGGGGGCCTTGGGCGCAGATTTCGCCGGTTTCGTTGGGGCCGAGTTCGAGTGAGGGGTTGTCGAGGGAGATGACTTTGGCGGTTGTATTGGCGACAAGTTTGCCGGCGCTTGTGGCGTATTTGTAATCGTAATGAGAGGGAGGATGAGCAGAGATGCAAGCCGTAGACTCCGTTGCGCCGTAACCTTGACGGAAGCCCGTTTCTGGGAAATTCTTCTGTAGCAGACCGATGATTTCGGGACTTATGGGTGCACTGCCGGAACTCCATCGTTTGACGATGCGTCTGAGATCGGACATGTGTTTGTGCGCGATGGGGTCTTTCACCAGTCGGATGAGAATTGGTGGGACGAGGATTAGTTCTTCGATGCGGTGGGTGATGACGGCTTGGATCATGTCTTCCAGGTCAAATTTGGTCATCATGTAGCAGTCGCCGTTCATTAGGAGGGGGTAGGTGCAGAAGCGGACTAGGCCTGTGATGTGGAAGAGAGGCATGACGGCAAGGATTTTGTAGCGCTCGCCTGGGGAGATGACTTGGAGTTGGCGGAGTTGGTGGCATTGGGCGATGATGTTGTGGTAGCTTAGCATGACTGCTTTGGGGAGACCGGTTGTGCCCGAGGAGAAGTTGAGGTAGCTGCCGTGTTGTCAGTATTGAGAAGCATGTGTGGTGAGCTTAGCGTACCCGCAAATGTCCTTGTTAGTCTTGCCAACTGGTAGTTTCCAGACTGGAGCCTCTTCCAGTCTCTCTCCCTCTTCTATCAGATCGCCCAGGGTTGGCACGCCCTGCATCTCACCTTCCAGTAAGATGATTCGATCCCTTCCAAGCCCAACGGCCTTAGCCGCCTGAACAGCCACATCCAAACACGACGGCAACGTGAAAATAATCTTACTATCAGCAGTTTTCATAGCATGCACCATCTCATCAACGCCATAAGCAGGACTGGCACCATTAATCCGCCCGCCAACGCGCAGCGCAGCCCACATAGCGACCGGGTACCAGATGCTGTTGGTGGCGAATAGGGAGACTGTATCTCCAGGCTGGAGGCCATATGAATGGAGCAGTGTGTTACTGAGTTTGGTCGCATGTTGTTTGACCAGAGGGAATGAGAGCCTGGAGGAAGGGTTCAATGCATCGATGTATGCGCCTGGCGTGGCAGGTGAGTTTGGTACGATGGGGGAGTATGATGGGTGTTCGAAGGCCCATTCCCATGTCGTTAGGTCTGTAGGGACTGCTTTTGTGTCAATCCATGTCTTCGAGGAAAAGTGTACCCTTGCAACATACTCTCTAGATCCGGATGAGGCGACTTGAAGAGAACCATGTTGTTAGATGGTCAAAAGAATTCGCTGGTGAATGGACAATTAATATGAAACAATCGCAGCTTTATCGTAATCTAATGTGAACGAGTCAGTGTAGTGACAATACATAGGATCAGACCTCTTCTCGAATGGTTTTCGGTTAATCACCAATAGAAGATCTTTGGGAGGAGGCGTGGAGTCGGGTTTTTGCCTCGGCAAGCGGACAAAGGTACTCCGAACTCGCTGGCTGGATATGAAAGGCATATCATCTTCATTCTTTCTTACGCCTTTCCCTCAACTCCAACAATGAACAGACACTCTCACAGCCCGGTATGTTCAAGTTGGGCCTCGCTCGGCGTGAAATGCCCTCCCTTTGCTCCTATCCACAGCTTTGTCTTTCATGTGAGTCTTCAACATCGCCTAGGATCAGGTGAGAAATGCAGACATACTCCGGCTACTCAAATAGGTAGCCTTAAAAGACAAGGCCATCTTGTTCTCAACTCAACGCATCTTTCCAATCCTGCTAACCTCCAAATAATACGCCACCCACATAACCACAATCTGCACCGAAAATACCTCCCTCTGCGTCGGCCCCTTCATCTCATACTCAGGATCAAACCAATGAGTTCCCGGATAAAAAATCGCACTAATACCCGCAGCGCAATAGAAACTCCCAATAACCGCCGCGGTCAACACGCTCTGCTTTGCTGCCGCAGGAGGTAGACGCTGGAAAGCCGGTCGGAAAGCGAAGTAGGTGCTTGTGAGGGCGAGTAGTATGCCGAGGGTCATTGTTTGGCCGTTGTGGAATCTCGAAAGCGTGGTGTTAGTGGGTGCTTGGGGTGTTGTGGGTATTTGAATTTATTTAGACGTGTTTTCTTGAGCTCACTTTGCGTGTTGCGGCCAGTTGGGGTTGTAGATGTGGGTTTCGTTCCAGTCAGCTAGGAAGGCGCCGCCGGCGTAGAACAGGTTTCCTAGGAAGAAGAGGCCGCGGCCAAGGGTGAGGTGGAATGGCATTGTCGATATTGTATCGTGTTGGTGGTGAGTGAGCGAGTGGTACAGTCGAATTGATGCGATTGCCGTACAAAGTTCTTCCAGAGACAATTGAGTGAGAGGATGTCAGATCTAGTTTTCTTGGAGTAGTTCAATCAACAGTTGTTACCGGTCAGCAAGGCTGCCTTATCTAATAATAAGAAGCCATTCCTATGTACATGATTTTGCTACACTGAACGGACCACTTGGGAGCTTCGACATCGTCATGCAGTGAAACCATCAAGCCCCACCACAAAGCCCGCGAATCCGAGCGCCGAAGCTGGGGGAGCTCCTGCTTGCTTGGTTGCGCTACTCCTCTTCCACTCTTAACTATACCCTCACATAACATACTTCTGCCTTGAAGCTTTCCTATCTACTCAGGTACACACACACAAACACCTACAGGTACCGTCCAAAGGGAACACCCGGCTCTTCAGCAGTTAATCCGCGGCCTCACTCTTTACCTCTTCACCGGAGCCTGGCGTGCGCCACCGCTTTGACATCACATCACTTCCCGACTGCCTGACCGCATCACCTGCTCCACTGCCGCCTCACTCACTACCGTACCTCCCACCGCTCTTGCTACATCTTGACAAACTTGCCTCATACGAAAGCGAAATCCCAATCCGCTTAGCTGCAAACCAATCCTCCGTGAGATACCGCTTTGACGTCGCCTGTCTGAACCGCTTCTTCCATCATCATCTACAAGGGACCTTGGTGGTCGCCGCAGTAATCCTACTCTCCAGCAGCATCACAAATTCAAGTCTATCAAGGCCAGCGGACTCAACTTCCAGCTACGAGACTTTCCATCAGAAGGACACAGGAGCTACTACAACCTACCTCTCTCTCTCCCTCGAGCCTTGCGACCAGGGCAGGCCCATTCACAATTACTTCAAGCATGGGCCTCGCCTATAACGTATACCTAAGCGCCAAGCGCATCTACGGCTGCAAGAACTGCAAAACTCATCTAGCCGACCATGACGAGATCATCAGCCGGGTAAGTCTACATCACCATCCTCACCCTCCGCGCCTCAACGAAACCACCCAAAACTAACAAAATCTCCCTCACCACAGAACTTCCGCGGCCAACACGGCAAAGCCTACCTCTTCAACAGCGTCGTGAACATCCAAGCCTCCGACCCCAGCGACCGCAACATGACCACCGGCAAACACACCGTGCGCGACATTGCCTGTCGGCAGTGCAAGGAGATTGTCGGGTGGAAGTATGATAAGGCCTTTGAGAGTACGGAAAAGTATAAGGAGGGGAAATTCATTTTGGAGCAGGAGTTGCTTTGTCAGGTGAATTGAATATGCCGCTGGGAAAGGCAAGGGAAAAGATGAGTGGCATTCGACCCTGCGGAAGGAGAGATTATGCATTATGAATCTGGTGTGGCGTTTTTGATTTTCCTGGTTTGGTCTGGGGGTTCATGGCCTGGTGTTTTTTCGGCGGGGTATAGTATCAAGGGAATGGCGTTTGCTTTTTCTTTTTCTTTTTCTCTTTATGGGTTCTCTGGCTTTCCTCCCGATGCGAGAACTCGCAACTCTTGGTCTTGGGCTGGTGAGCTGATGAGCGAGGTAGAGATGGTCCCGTAGTCTCGTCGATGAATCAATCCACAGACCCGGAAGGGTCTTGGTCCTCTTCTTAACGAATAACTCTGAAAATCGATAGTTTGGAACATCAGTAGGAGGTATAGTAGCGCGCGAGGCATTCGTTACATGACCTATGCGATCTCGCAAGTCCTCTCTCATACCTGACATAACGCATTCTCGGCAGGATGGAGAAATACCGGTAAGTAATAGCGACGGCAAGCAAAGGCAACAAAACAGGCAGACGAACAGACAAACAAAACCACCCTCAAACATCGAACCACGAGCCTGAAGCAAGCACGACACGACACGAACAACTCAGGCTTTCTCATCGTTTCCTTGGAGCTTCTAGTAGAGTCCCGTGGAGTTATTTCCTACACCAAGTACACGTGAGTAGCCCGAGCAGAGCCCTCCAAAAACAAACTTCTGCACTGCAGTGACTTTGAACGTTATCTCGTCTTCGCTCGGATGTGGGTGGGTGGGTGGTTCTTCACTCCGCACAAGATGTGTGGGAGGGTGGGGTGGGGGGAGAAAGCGGTGAACGACACATCACGTAGGGACGTTTGGCGGGATACTAGAGCTACCTAAACTATGCTCGGGATCTGGTCTGATGATTGATTTCTAGCTGTGAACATCTCTCTTTTCAGGCCGTGTTGCTGGAACTTTACATGCGTTGAGGAATGCTGCATCGTTACCGTATGCTTGTTCTGACTTTGGAGTATGTCAAAATTTTCCACGCCCTGGCGGCCAGAAGCGTCAGGTACGCACGGCTGGGACTGCCGGATGGGATTGGGAGGGTAGAGTTGGAAGTTTATCTACGACGCGCCATGCGTGGAGATTTTTTGTCTTCTCTGTCGATATCTGCGTGAGCTAGGCTTCGATGGCTATCCGCAGCATTCCGGGTCGTTGGGAACATCGAAATGGAAGCAGGTCTGGCCTATACGGTGGTGGATTATGCGACGCAGGCACACACACGCACGCACGCACGCACGCACGACATCTTACAGTGCGCATAAAGCACCCTCCTAGGCTTCCTAGTGATTGACAAGCCGATGCAAGGAACACCTTAAGTCGATTAGCAATATTACATTACCAGCGCATCCAAAGACCGTGCCCAAACGAAACAGAAACAATTTCTTCTAGACCGTTTGAGAACCGCCCATCGAATGACGCGCAGCGTATGCACTCTCCGACAAACCGACCACGTCGAACTATAGATTTGGTGAGATTTGCTATAGGGCGGGCGGGCTGTGCAAACCGGAACTTCTCAGATCTATCTGCTTCCGAAGTGCTTCGACGAGACTCGGACGAGTCCCTCCTCCAATTCCATGTTGGTCTAAGGATAGCTGAGTCAAACGGGCGGGCTGGTGGGTGCTATGAGTCTGTGCGTGTTTTGGGATGGGAGTTGGAATTGCTAATCTTCTGACGCGTTTGTTTTTCTTTCGGATTTCGTCCTTCTTGGACGTGCGAGAGCCGGGTGACGTTGCTGATTTGACATGACTTGACAGAAATGGATGTGGACATGTTGTCGTTGTCACGGGTTTCGCTCAGTAGTACGAGTACCATACTTAGCCGCTCCATGCGCGTGCATATGGCTTGCAGGTGGGCGGCGCGTGATTCGGTCAGACCATGCTCAGCAAGGTGTGTTTGGCGATTGTGAGTGGTCAATAGAATGGAGAGTAGGTCATGTTGCGCGGCCGTTGCCTAGTTGTGCTAGTGGTTCCTGCAGCCTCCAGCGTTGCGTCCAGACGATTTAGTGGACTGGTTTAACTAGTGCGAGTGAGAAGGGGATCCACCCTTTGGTGTCGTTTTTGCTCCACTGTGCCGTGGATGGCGCTTTGCGCGCAGGTGGTGGTTGTGGATGGATGGGAGCCTCGGCCGTGTATCCGCGTGCGAAAGGTCGAGACGTGGCCAGGCTTTGACACTACTACCATGTCTGTTCATGCACGTACTACTTCTAGATGTTGGTAGAGAACAGAAAATATCAATTAGGATAATCTCTTCTTTATACTGACCCCGACTCCTCACTACCTTACCTATTCTCCCGAAAAAGGATCAGCGCAACTCGCTTGCTTCTCTCCACAACGCCGATCTCTCCTCCAGGGTCTACCTTGACAGACTTGACTTGCCTTGTCTTGCCGAGAGTCTCTGTATGCTACACCCGAGTGAGGATCAATCCTCCTTCCCGACATACACACACTCGCCTACCACCTCTCTCCTCTCCTCACAAACTCCTTCCTCCTCCTCCTCCTCCTCCTCAAACACCTACTATCGACAATCTCCGTGGCGTGTTGCTGGTCATCACCCTGCTGCGCACCCCTGCACTCTTCAACACACACCCCCCGGCGCATTCCACAGGCAAACCCTGGTCTACGGCCCGCCATCTACAAAACACTTCACACACAAAACAACTCCCTCATGCGCCACAAATACTCCCAGCTCGACCAACTCGAGCGACCTCTCCCATACCGCTCAGTCCACACAACAGAACCCGCCTCACCACCCACCCGAGACATGGACATCGCCCACGCCCTACCTAAACTCCGTCCAGAATCCGAGCGCAGCACCACAGAGCCTTCACCTGTCGCTCTCTTACAAAGCTACTTCTCAAGTCCGCCCGCTCCTCGTCCTACTTCAAGCCACCGCAACCGCTCCCCCTACGCTCGTCCTCACCTGAGATCTCGCTCCAGCGGTTCCTCACTCGCCGCTCCACCCATGACAAGAGCACACTCTCTACCAACAGTACACTCAACGTCGCGGAGCTTTGATCTGTCTTCCGCCAGCCCTCCCTCCAGTGGCTCACTCTCTCCTTCCCCGGCGCATCGCTCACCAGCAAGAGTCCGCTCACCATTCAAACCTGGACAAGACGACGGCTACGTCCCTCCACCACGTTCGCCCAGCTGGTACGACAGCAGCGCTACTGCCGGCGGCGCGATTCAGAGTATCCAAGAAGACAGCGAACTGGACATCACACCCCGCCAACAGCCCTCCTCAACAGCAAGCGCATCCTTCTCACGATCCGGCTCTCTCAGACGCCGTCCCGCCTCACCTCTGCACAGTTTCAACAATGTCCCCGCCATAGTCCAGCAAGCACCCACATCATTCCCCGCCAGCGTCATCGACCAGAATGCGAACATCAACATGAACCCCAGCTCAAACTCCTCCAGCCCCGGTCTCGGTCCACAGAAATACAACGAAGCCTTCCCCTCCGCTCTCTCCCTCCACCACTACGCAAGCAACAGTTCCTTCAGCTCAATCTCGTCGACTCCCTCATCCGTGCGCTCCCGATCGCCCTCCATCAGCTCCTTGGACACGATCGAGGACGCACCTGATCTCGAGTCGGAAGCTATTGAGGAAGACTCGCAGAGGTTGAAGTTGATTGCTGAAAGTGATGAGGAGGATGAAGGGCCTAGGAGAAGAAGTCTCGACGTTCCAAGGGGGTTTGGGTTTGGGAGGGCTGGTGGCTCGGGGAGAGAGAGGAAGCGGTGGAGTGTTTGTGGCGGTGAGAGGAGGGCTGATCTTGATTTGGAGACGATTTGGGAGGATTAAACTTTCTGGATGCTCTTCGGTTGAGGTGGACGAACTTTGAAAAACCGCCTTCTTCATTTTCGCTGACCCAAAGAGCCTGAGATCAACTACGATACTGCCGTGATGCAACCTCAAGATCGGTCTTGACTCTCACGAAATGGCCTTACAACAGGAAGTCGAACACGACCACAATCGAGCACCCGAAACAGCACAGGACCTCCTCGGGAACCGCCCTCATCGTCTCTCCTCAACCAGCAGTCCACGACGTCCCTCCCGGTTTCTCTTTTCCTTTAACTTCTCATTTTTCTTCCCCTCACTCTCCTATCCAGAGACAGCGTCTCCCTCTTTCCTCCTTTTTTTTTCTCACGATACCCATGCCACATTTTTTCCCCTTCTCTTTTTGACAAAGAGGAGTTACACCTCTTTCTGGCGCATGCATTAGTTATGGTTTTTCTTTTTCTTTTTCTTTTTCTTTTTTCGACAGGACAGGCAGGGCGTGTTTGAGATGGCGTTGATACGTTTATGTGGTTTCTGGTTTTGGTTTTTGGTTTCGGTTTTTCTTGGGGAGTTTGGGATGATAGCATTCGTTAGCACGGGCAGACTGGCAGGCAGGCAGGTAACCGGACCTGAGATGTTTAGATTGAGAGCAAGTGAAGTGAAGTGCTTTATCATGAACGAGGGGAATGAATGATTTATTACACATGCATCTCTTCTTTGTCCTCTCGTTTCATTGCTTTTGTTTTTTCGTGTTCGATATACGTGTTTTGGATACCGAGTACTCGATTGGAATCGTAGATGTTCAATTTGCTCTATGCATATCATACGCTATCTATTGTATATGTAAGGTCCGTATGTAAGGTATGTAATAAGTATGCAGGTACAACCCATATACATATACATATACATAGACCGTATGTACATGTATGTGCATGCACATGTATCCCAATGTGATTGATGTAACGTGCGGGCGACTCCAAGTGACGGCATGCGGGGTCTCTGGCTCTGGGAGGTGGGGTGAAAGTCCACCCTCCGCGCAAAAAGTCCCAAGCCAGCGCTGATTGAGTCAAAAATCCAACATCATACCTTCTTTCTACCTTACCATACTAAAGTACCTACACACAACCTATACTCTATATTCCCACCTTCACCCTCCAAAATAGAACCAAAACACCTCCTAGGATAACAACCGCTCGGACTCTGCTCTCGACCTCTGGAAACTCTCACCCAAGCCTCCCAAAAGGAGCCACCCAAAACCCAACCATGGCAACAACAACAACCTCACCACCACCACCCCAGCAAAACGACCCCCGCCTCCCCACCCCCTTCGCCTCAACCCCCACCCCCCTAACACTCCTAACCCAAGGCGCCGAAGCCCTCGTCTACAAAACCGTCTTCCTAACCCCCCAAACACCCTGCGCGCTCAAAATCCGCCCTCCCAAACCCTGGCGCCACCCGCTTCTGGACCGCCGGCTGACGCGCGCGAGAGTTCTGGCGGAGACCCGCGTGTTGCTCAAGTGTGCGAGGGAAGGTGTGAATGTGCCCGCGCTGCTGGGGTGTAGTTGGGAGGAGGGGTGGGTTGCGCTTGAGTGGGTGGGCGGGGAGAGGGTTAAGGAGCTTGTGAGGGGGCGGGAGCAGGGTGGCAAGGGAGAGGAGGGGGTGAGGAGTTTGATGGGGCGGATTGGTGAGGCGGTGGGGAAGTTGCATGCTGTGGGCGTTGTGCATGGGGATTTGACGACGAGTAATATGATTCTCCGGCCTGGTTCTGGATCGGAAGGAAAGGAAGGACAGGTGGAGGGAGGGTTTGAGGGCGAAATTGTTTTGATCGATTTCGGGCTGGCGCAACAGACTGTGCAAGAGGAAGACCGCGCGGTGGATTTGTATGTGCTGGAACGGGCTTTTGGGTCCACACATCCGAGAGAGGAGGGGTTTTTTGGAGAGGTGCTGGAGGGGTATCAGAGGGCTTTTGGGAAGGGAGCGAAGGGCGTGCTGAGGAAGTTGGAGGAGGTCAGGGGGAGGGGGAGGAAGAAGAGTATGATTGGTTGAGGTTGGGAAGAGAGGCGTCGCGTTGGGTGGGAATCCTTGGGGGCGAATGGATGATGGATGGATGGAGGGCTGTATGGATGTGATGAGATGGTTAGATTGAGGATTACAGTGGGGTTGCAGTTAAGTGGCCACCCTTTCAATCATGAGGATGAAGTCAACTCAGAGAGGACTTGCTGCCGTGACTTCTTTTCGAGGCCCGACGTGGCGAGCGATGGCGAAACCACCAACCACCGATTCATCTGGCCGCCAGGACCTGCGAGCGACGAAAAGACAATCAAAACCTCCCATTCCCCCACCTGCATCGTAACGAGCGAATTCAGTTTTCAGACATGGAAAATCGCTGGCTTCGAATGCCCCTGGCGCATCACCACCTCAAGGATCGGCCTCGGAATGCAGTACATCTTCTGCAATCGCAAGGCCAGACCATACTTCCCTCCCTACCTCCGCAGCACAACACACATCCCTTGAAGTCGCCATGTCCGAGTCCACGTCTGATCTGTTCTGCGACTACACATGGTTCGAAGAGAGCACCACAGTGGAAATCAAGGCAAAGCAAAGCAAAGCAAAGAGAGGCTCGCGCCCCCGAAGCGCAGCAACACGAGCATCCCACCACCCACCTAAACCCCCAAGAGATGAATACCGAAACGCAAAAATCATGATCCGTAGCACCTCCACTAAAATATCAAAGGAAGAAAAGAAAAGTTCAAATTCAAAAATCGAACGCAAAGACCCAAACAAAATTAAACCTAAAAGGATTCAGATCTTCCATTCCTCTCCGTTCTATCAAATCTGCCAAACCCGAATTCCCCCAAAACGCCAGGAAGGCGCCTTGCCTTATCTATAGTTACACGAATCTTCCTATCCTTTCCTTTCTTCCAAGTATCCGAATCCAAAAAGCAGGAGTATCAGTAGCAGCACTGATTAGCTAACGACTACCTCAGCTAGCCGGTTCTATCCCATCTTGACCTGTCCAAAGTAACCCAGAAAAAAAAACCATCTTCATCAGAGGAGATCGAATACGCTGAACCCCTGATGGATGCGAATGCTGTTTGTCTGTTTGTCTCTTTGAAGTTTGTGCAAGAAAAAATTCCCGAGAAAACCCGTGTATGCTCCGTTCAAAACTCCTCCCCTATTCCTTATTCCCAACCAAGCCAGGAAAACACGAAAAGGATCCAAAAAAAAAAAAAGAACCACAGACAACACCTTCCCCCTCAATCCTCCTCGTCAAAATCACTCTCCTCCACCATCTCCTCAACCCTCTGATGCTTCTCCTCCGCCATCTCCCTAAAAGTCGCCCAACTCAGCACTCCAAACGCCATAATAATCAACACTCCGCCCGCCACAGAGGCCGTCGAAAGATCATTATGCAGCGGCTCCGGGAGCAACTGATCGCACAGCGCGACGAGGAAAATCGTCAGAAGCGCCGCCACACTCGACAGAACGGGAGAGGTGAGGGAGATGAGAACGAGGAAGGAGCCGGAGAAAGTCGCGTTGGAGAGAACCGAGATCATGAGCATCCAGGCTGCTTTGCCGGTGGGGAGTTCGAAGGTTTCGATGCCGGTGATGTGGAGCAGGGGGAGGGGGATCCAGAGGACGAGGAGGGTGAAGAGGCCGATCAGGCTGCCGAAGGTGTTGGCGAACATCATGCCGCGGCTGGGGTTGCAGCCTTCGGGTGGGCAGGCGACTTTTTTGTACAGGACTTCGTAGAAGCCGTAGAGAACTGAGCCGACGCCGATGACCAGGTTTCCCAAGAAACGGTTGGAAGCTTCGTGTTCTTCTGGCGCGTCGGTCCCGCCGGCGCCTCCGCCGGATTTGCTGCCGTGTTTGGCTGTGCCGGTGTCGCCGTAGGCGACGATGAGGACGCCGGCGATGGCGACGAGGACGGCGAAGACTTTGCCCCAGCGCAGCTTTTCGCCGAGCATGGGGATGGCGAAGGCGTAGGCGAAGAAGGCGGAGCAGTTGTAGATTGCGGTTAGGTCGGAGGCGGTGGTGAGGTCGACGGCGACGTACCAGCTTCCACCAGCGATGGTGAGGGCGCAGGTGACGAAGGCGGTGGTGCGGATGAAGTAGGGGATGGGGGATTTGGAGGCGTGTTGGGGTGGGATTGTTAAGGAGCGGTGTTCGATCATTTGGGCTGTGGAGCGGAGGATGGAGACGTGGCGGCGCCAGAATTGGGGCCAGGGTTGTTGCCATTTTTGGAGGCGGAGGATGAGGAGTTGGGTGGGCCAGAGGACTGCCCATGAGCCGTGGGTGAAGTATCTGGGAGGGTTGGTGTTAGTGGGATGTTTGAGGGGTGGTAGATGTGGTTGACGGGAAGACTTACAACATGCAATACGCCTTCTTCCATCCCAGATTGTGCTGGATATATACCGCCGTCTCTGTCTGCACGGCGAAACTGATAAGAGACACAACTAAGAAACACGCAGCGTATGTGTATCGTTTCTTCGTCGCTGCCTTTGCCAATTGTTCCGAATCCCGCTCTCGAAAGCGACTATGCCGGGTGTGTGTTGATGCACTTCTCTCTTCATCGTAATCCTGCTTGTCCGATTGCAGTAGAGGTTGTGATGACCTCCCGGGCCGCAAATCAGAAGGCATATCTGGATCATTCACGCCTCGAGCGTCTTCCAAATCGTCGTCCCAGATATCGAAATCACTGTCTTCTCCTTCGGCCGATTCTTTGCCCTTCCCTGAACTCCTTTCCTGACTGAACTTATCCGGATGGGGGAGTTGTTCGAAAGGCGATGTTTGTCTGCTTCCTTCGTGCGATAAGTGTACCAAGTCACTGTTGGAGCCTGTGGGTGACGTAGCGTCTTTGGCTGATTTGCCTGGGACGGACAAGGAAGGGAGACCAGAGAGGGAGGAATCAGGCCCGTGGCGTTGGAATGCTCTGTTAGACATCCCATGCGGCTTTCGGGGGCTTCTTATATGACTCTTCTTGTTGCTATCTTCCTTCTAAGGCAAGGCGGCTGAGAGCGTCAGATGCACACGGATGCACAAGCGTGTGTGGATGTGTCTTGGGGCTAAGCGAGTGTGTATAGCGTATAGCGGCGGGGCTAAGGCGCGCGCGACCAGAGAGCGTGGGGTGTTACTGTGAAGCAAGTGGGTGCTTAGGAGAGCAATTGGAGGATGGCGTGCTGCGTGTAGCAGTGGGTTGTCTTTTTTAGTGTCTGGTTGGAGATAGTTAGGTGGACGGGAATGGGATGGGCAGGCAGGGCATGGGGACAAATCGTCTGAGGGCCATGCATCGACAGGGGTCCAACGGGCGGAGCCAACAACTGTCCTGGCTGTCGTCTCCCCCGGATTTCTGAGTCCCCCAAGGCTGAGCAATGAGCATGATGATGAATATGATTGTCCGTGCTGATCCGAGTATAGTAAGAATTACCTAACGAGGGAATTGTTTGCTTGGGTGTGAATTTCCCCTGAACATGTCAAAAGAATACATGTCTTCCAAGACAAGTCTCATGTCGTGTTTCGCCGTGTCATGCAGATAGGTACATACCTTATCCTTGGTAGTCGGTCATGAGCCAAGTGCGCCGGCGTACAACAGGCGCCGCCATAGTACTAGTAGTGCATCTTCAACGTCGGCAAGGCATCCTCGCGTCATCTTGCGTGGGATTGCGTATCTTGCATATCTTGATCAAAAGTATGTCGCGGCTATCTCGCAGCATACGGCACATGTCGGTTACGTCTACTGTGTCTACATGCTAGCACCTGAAGATATCGTACATAGAAGGCGATGCTGTACCATTGAGGAAAACGATTGACAAATGTATGATCTCCGTTTTCTCTCTGCTAGTACCGTCAGGTATGGTATACTAAAATCGGTTATATGCCCACGACAGGACATACTCCTGGAAATGTGGTCACAGGCAGATGCCGACTACTCCACCGACATTCGGCAAATATCCATCTTTCTTGATAGGCATATTCAGCTGCCATGTCACCATCAAATCTAATACTTAAAAATGCCACAATTCTCGCCACAACAGCCATGCCAAAATGTCAGAGTTGCTATTCAGTGAATGACATTACTAAGCCAAATCCCTCCATCGTCCTCCGGTAATCAGTCAAGTGGGGTCATGTCTCTTTGACTTCAGCTTGCCTGGAGCTCCACGAGCTTCTCAGAGGCTTGAATACGGCTGGCTCAGGAGATCTCCTCTCAAAACGACAAACGTAGGGCTGCCACCGGTGCCACCTCACCTCCGTTATCGCCTTTGATATCCCCACCACGCCGTCTACGCTTATATGTTCAAGTTGTTGCCTTCACGATTGCCCAAGTCTTCCCTCTCACTTCCTCTTCCATCCACAAGACTTCACATCTCACTTCTTCCGACTTCATCATCCAGACTTCCCATCTCACCTTTTCTCAATACAGCAACTAGACCATTCGTCTCAACTCCCACCCTCAAAATGCCTCTCATCGCCCAAACCGGCAAGCCCAGGGTCATCTTGGGCACCATGACATTCGGGTAAACTCACAGCCCCAACTTCTCAGCCTCCCAAACCACAACTAACACCGATTTCTTGGGAATAGCCCAGACGAATCGAGTGGAGCGCGAGTCTTGGACCTAGAAACCTACAACCGCGTCCTCGACCGCTTCCAAGCAGCGGGCCACAACGAAATCGACACCGCCCGCGTCTACGTAGGAGGCAAGCAAGAAGCCTGGACGCGCTCCGCAAACTGGAAATCCCGCGGCCTCTCCTGCGCCACAAAATGGTACCCGCACGAAGCAGGCGCTCACGCCGCCGCCATCATCGAAGAGAAACTCAACACCTCTCTCGCCGAACTGGGGACGGACTGTGTTGACATTTTCTACTTGCACGCCGCGGACCGCTCGACGCCTTTCACCGAGACGCTGAAGAAATTGGACGAGCTGCACAAGGCTGGGAAGTTCGTGAGACTTGGGTTGTCGAATTTCACCGCTTTTGAAGTCGCGGAGGTGGTGCTGCATTGTAAGTATAATAACTGGGTGAGACCGACAATCTATCAGGGAATGGTAAGTTCCACCCTCCCTCCCTCATCATCAACCATCCAAAACCTAACCCTCCCGCACAGTACAACGCCATCACCCGCTCCATCGAAGCAGAATTAATCCCGGCTTGCAAACGCTACGGGCTCGAGGTCGTCGTGTATAACCCTCTCGCAGGCGGGCTTTTCAGCGGAAAATACCAAACAAACTCCATCCCGTCTTCAGGCCGTTTCAGCGATTCCAAAGACAGCCGGATGGGCTCTCTCTACCGGAAACGGTACTTCAAAGACGCCACATTCGATGCTCTCCGCATCATCGAGCCCGTGGCGGAGAAGCATGGGCTGACGCTCTTGGAAGTGGCGTTGAGGTGGGTTGTGCATCATTCTAAGCTTAATGTCAAGGGGGGCGGGGATGGAATCATCATCGGCGTGAGCAGTGAAGCGCAGTTGGAAGGGAATCTGAGGGATTTGGAAAAGGGCCCGTTGCCCGAGGAAGTTGTGCAGGCGCTGGATGAGGCTTGGAAGGTGGCTAAGGCGGAGACGCCGGTTTATTGGCATTTGGAGTTGGAGTATGGGTATGATACGAGGGAGGCGTTGAAGTAGGTTTTGTGGAGTTGGAGGGAGGGAGGGTGGTTTTTGATGGGGCTGGGATTGTGCGATGTGAGACCGTTTGGGAGACTATGAGAGTCTGAAGCGATCAGAGGGCCTGTCGAATGGAAGTATGAATTTATGCTTGTCTACAACATTGGGCATTCTCAGTGGGAAGATTGTTATATCAGTGGACTGAAGGTATGAGCATTCGTGAGACTTAGTCAGTATGCAGCGAGGAGAGGGGCTTGTAGCGTGGTACCAATGAATGCATGCCTTTGTCGACAACTTCAGGAATCTCCGTGGAAAGAGTGTCATTTTTTGATATATTGAGATTGAAGGTACGAGCGCTTACGAGACCAGTGAGGCTTTGGAGTGCAGCGATGGCTTTTAGAGAGTGAGTGAGCATGAATGTATGCTTGTCGAATATATTGGACATCTGATTGCAAAGAAGTTCCATTTCATTCCAACTCCGGTTCGCTCGTTTAAGGTATTGATGCAAGAGTCAAGAAACCAGAACCGACAAGTAAAGTAGCTAGCTGTGCATATCCACGTGGCAAACTAATCCTGTGAATAATTAAGTACACTTCACTCATACGACGAAGCTTCCCCAGAGTCCAGACATTCTTAAATCCAATCGATCTCAGCCTCTAAAACCCAACAGCCCTCATAAGTCCATACCCAACGGTAACAATAATGCCATAAGCAACAACACTAGCCGGAATACCCCTGGTGATAAAATGCCTGACCTGCAAATACCTCTGACCCGTCTGCGGGTCCTCCATCATGATAGCAGTCATATTCGGGAAACCGGAAGTAGGCAGACCCATAGCGGCAGAAGCCATGAGAACACTCGCCATGACGAGCAAGTTCGGATGGGGCTCTGCCATGCCGGCGCCGACTTGCTGGACCAAAGGCAAGACGATGAGGGCGGCGACGGTGTGGGAGATGAAAGTTGCGACGACGCCGATGAGAGCGGCGAAGACGCACATGACGGAGTAGAGGGAGAAGTCTTCGACGCGCTGGGTGATTGCCGTGGCGATGGTGTGCAGGAGGCCGGAGGAGTTGACTGCTTTGCCAAGGGCGAGTCCACCGGCTGCGAGGATGATGATGGTCCAGAGGAAGTTGTTGAAGTCTTCTTTGGTGAGGATGCCGGTGCCGAAGAAGAGGACGATGGGGATGATGGCGACCACGCCCATGTCGCCGAAGATGCCTTCGAGTTGGTGGCTGACGCACCATAGAACGATGGTTAGGAGGGTGACGAAGGTGATGAAGTATTGGATGCCGGTGAAGCGGTCTTTCATGGGTCGGATGGGTACGATGGTGGTGTTGCGGCCTGGGCGGAAGGTGACCAGGAGGAGCAGCCAGATCAGGATGATGGAGACAATGCAGACGGGAAGGGCGATGAAGAACCAGATGCCCCAGCCTGGTGCAGGGTTCATGTTCTGAAGGGCGATCAGATTTTGGGGAGATGCGATGGGAGACGCAGCACCGCCAATGTTGCTGGCGAGGGCAATGCCCAGGAGGAGAGCTTTTGTCATGTCGGAGTCCGCTGGCAAGTTACGAAGAATTGGCTGTTTCATGTCAGCTGAGTGGTTGCATTTGAGAGGTGCTCAAGTTCACTTACCTGGATGATACTGAAGCACAGCACTGGTGCTGCTACATTGCTGATCCACATACTTGCGAACATTGCTACACCCATGCACGTCAGAAGGACGGTACGTGGTTTGGTTCCTGCCTTGCTCAAAGTGAAAGTCGCCATCATCTTTGCAATGTTGTACTTGCTAAGGGCGGCTGCAATTGTGAAACCACCAAGCAGAAGCATGATGACCGGCGTCCACATGGCTGCAAAGATGTAAGATGCCGCTGCTTTCGAAGTCAGGCGCGCATGAGGCTTGTCGTCTTGTCGCACAACCTGAAGGACGACGACTAGGAAGGGAACAAGAAGCGATGTGACGAACAAGGGGATGGCCTGGAAAGGGATTAGTATGGCAATCTCGGTAAGCTCAAGACATGTAACATACCTCAGTAGCCCAAAGCGAGCTCACAAACACCACCAATGCGAGACAATTTTGTTGTTCAGGCTGCTCCATGATGGGCACCATGAGAAGGACCAAGAACACAGCAATGGTCAAGAGCAACACCCAAAACGTTCCACTGAGGAGGAACTTAGGGCACACATAGCGACCAACGGGAGTCTGCACCTCCTTTGTCGCACTCTCTTCGTTGTCACCCTGCAAACGAGCCTTCTTGGGATCGTTGTCAGTGCCGAGGATGGTGCCTCTGATACCCAGGTTCGCAGCCTGAGCTTTCCGCTCAATGCCAATCATCTCTCTCCATACGGTGTTGCGCTCCCAAACCACGTGCTCACGAAGATGCAAGCGCAGCTCGCGGCGAGCCAGTTCCAGATCTCCCTTCGTGACTACATCGGCGTATGCTTTCTCAACTCGAGTTAGGTTCTCACTCAGGCGGTCCATTGTGGAAGGCTGGAAGGGATATGCGGTCTTGACGTTTGCCTTGATCCATTTCGACTTGAGGTTGCGGTCCAGAGTCTTGTCGTACTTCTTGAGCACCTTGCTGAAACCAGTCTCGTTGAGCTGAATAAAGGATCGAAGCTCGCAAACACTAACGTAAAGGTTGATCGTACGCTTCTTCAGCGTGATGCCCTCGTCGTACAGTGCTTGCAACGCATCGTCGCCAAAGTCGTTGAATGCAGTGCTGGGTCTTCGCCTGAGATCGGTCGAGCTCCTGTTATCTCCGTTTTCACCCGCGTTGTAGTCTCTTCCTTTCTTCGAAGATTGGCCATCCGTGGCGGATCGCGTCCTTTGCAGTCCAGAGTGCTCGTTCGCGTCATCCTCGCTGTCGTCGTCCTCTTCGGGTATGGCGGCTTCCCTGCTGCTCAAGCCGGAGCCACGCCTCTTCTTTGAGAAAGTGAAACTGCGAAACAGACTTTGCTGCCTCGCCTTGGTCCACGCGCTTTGCTTTCTTGCGCCAGCCTCGCCGGCGACCTCGCCAGCGTCATGCTCAGCCTCGAAATCCTCTTCATCTCTGAGCAAAGCATCAATTTCACCATATATCTCGAGCTCTTTCAATTGATAGAAGGAGCATATCTTCTCGAGCTCTTCGTCCAGTTTGCGCGCGAAAAGGGTGTCGGGGTCTTTTCTGCCAGCATTGCCATTCAGCAGCGGACTCGCCTCGGCGTCGTGTTCTGCCCCATCCGGTTGGGAGCCTTGGTTTATTTGCTTTTCGAGCTGGTAGATCAGCTTCTTGAGGTTGGAGTAGCTGATGTAGTTGGAAGACCAGTCTGGGACGGCATTGAACTGGATGCTGTGGGAGAACTTCATGTCTGCCTCGAGAAGGGCGCAAAGCTTATCCCTGCGGCGGAGGTTTGCTTCGGTCTCTGGTCGGAGACGGGATGGGTGGAATGAATATTTGGGAGTTGGAAGCGCGGGCGGCGGTAGTTCGGCAAGTTCGATGTCTTCGATGGACAATCGACGTAGGGATTCGTAGGCCAGATTGGGCGCAAACGGCGGCTTTCACCTCACGCCGGAGAGGCTGCGTGAGGCTCTTTTGTAGGCACGCGACAGGCGATGCAGCAGTGATGGAGGCAGAAGGTCACAAGTCAATAGTCCATAGCAGGATTGATAGACGCTTGGTGCAGTAGAGAGGTGTGTATAGGGACGGGCGTGGTCGAGAATGACGTTATGATTGGTGCTGCTGAAGGGAGAGAGACCTGGAGACCTGGAGACTGGAGAGACTGGAGGCAGCGCTGGCCTGACGAGCTCTCTTGCTGCTTGCTGCACACAGCCCTCAGCCAAGAAGCTCGAGTCAGCCATGCTGTAACTCAATAATAACGCCATGTCGCAGAGTGGAGGACAGAAGCGTCTCTTCTGTTGTTGGTGACAATACTCTTCCCTTTTCTTGTTGAACAATGAACAACACGAAAGCACATGACACCTACCAAGGCACCTTCCTTGCATTATTGGTGCCCCAACGTACCTCCTACTCCCTCCCGTGACCATCTTTCTCCTCGCTTACCAGTTGCCGATGCACTCCACCTTCCCATCCGACGTCGCTCTCCGACTTTGGGTAACATGATAATCAGCCCTACTACACATAGTTGACTCAATGTTAATACCGCAATGACAGACTACATTGAGTGACTCGACTACTGACTGACTGGACTTCTCAACGCCGCCTTACACTGAACTGTAATACACTCTTTCTGTTGATATATCAAGCAACACCTGTATATCTTCTTCAAAACCTCCAACTTTCAAGAAAGGCATCTCCGGCATCTTCCTTCATATCGTTATACAAAATACGCAAAAGACACAGCCGCTCAGGACAAGACCGGAATCCACATTGATCGGCCAAACATCACATACAATACCCAATCAAAATGTCAGACCAACCACAAGACTCAACAAAACACCACGTCTCCCCCCAAGACGCCATAACCTTCGTCACCTCAATCCTCCAAGGAAACGGCGTCTCACCAGACCACGCCGCCATAATCGCCAAATGCCTCGTATCCGCCGACCTCCGCGGCGTAGACACCCATGGCATAAACCGCATCCCCTCCTACATGTCCCGCATCAGACAAGGAGTCCTCGACCCCACGGCCCAACCGACTCTCACAGAAACAACCCCCGTCATAGCCCAAGTCGACGCGCACAACTCCTTCGGCTTCGTGGCCGCGCACATGGGCATGCAGAAAGCCTGCGCCATGGCGCAAATCTACGGCATCGGCATGGTGAGCGTCAAGCACAGCAACCACTTCGGCATGTCCGCCTGGCTGGTGCAGCAGGCCCTCGACGCCGGCATGATGAGTCTGGTCTTCACGAATTCCAGCCCCGCCCTGCCCGTCTGGGGCGGCAAGGAGAAACTCATGGGCGTCTCGCCTCTCGCATGCGGAGCCCCGGGCGGTGAGAAACCTCCTTTCATCCTCGACATGGCGCCTTCTGTCGCGGCGCGAGGCAAAATCTACAAAGCTCTGCGGCGAGGGGAGAAGATTCCTGGCGACTGGGCGCTGGATTCTGAGGGTAGGCAGACGGACGATCCGGCCGAGGCGCTGAAAGGCGTCATGCTCCCCATGGGCGGACCGAAAGGCAGCGCCCTCTCCATCATGATGGATGTTTTCTCCGGCGTGCTCTCCGGCAGTGCTTTCGCGGGACACGTGACGAACCCCTACGATCCGTCCAAACCGGCGGATGTGGGGCATTTTCTCATCGCGATGAAACCGGATTTGTTCATGGGAATGGAGGAGTTTAAGGAGAGGATGGATTACCTTTATCAGAGGGTTGTGGGGTGTGAGAGGATGGCGGGGGTGGAGAGGATCTATTTTCCGGGTGAGATTGAGCAGATTATGGAGAGGAGGAGGTTAGAGGAGGGGATTCCGTTTGTTGAGGCGGAGATTGCGGCGCTGAATGAGGAGGCTGATAGGGTGGGGGTTGAGCATATTCGTGTTATGGGTTGAGTTTTGCGGGACAGGGTAGGTGGCGGTTCTTGGGGTTTTCGGATAATGATATATATGGCTAGCTTGGAATATATAATAATGCCAAAACATGAGATTGTAGATACTTGGACATATCAATCATTGGAAAGAGAACAAATTATATATCAGACCGCACAATCAGTGGTATATAAAAAGTCATCGAATCGGTTCTCAAGGGCCGATTGCGTTCCAAAGATACTGGCACTGCTGATCGAAGCACAATAAACACAATACGATAAAGAAAGACAGCGTGGATCTCACAACCGGCTCTCCCAAATCGCCTTCAGTGATGGCAATTCGGGTCTCGATGACTGAATGCCTCCTGGAAAGACAGTGACTGCTGATCGAGGCACAATAGACACAGTATGAGCGAGAGAGTGGGTGCAACCCATGAAACTGCTCTACAAAGAATACTCTGCTCTTCCGGTTGATGCAACGCGACGGTAAGCCCATGAGCACCACGGCTCAGACGCGCCGGTTCCTGGTCGACCATTCCGATGCCCAGATCGCTATTCGCGTGCACGGTAATTGAAAGTACATGCATGAGGTCTACAGTGAAAAGCCGTACTACGAAAACTCTAACATTCTTCCCTCTTGCCAATTCATACGAGATGGACTCAGTCGGCGAGACGAAGGCAATACTCGCCTACCCCATCACTGCCAAACAACTCCACATCTGTAAGACTGCAACACTTTCTTCATCAAGCAGGACTGACCGAGACAATCCTGCTCATGCCATGTGGAGTCCATGGTCAAGAACCCCAACTGCAGCCCTCTGTTGTTGAGCGGTATCTCCTAAGGCGCATACGGACGTCGTCCGAGGTGTTTGGTAGGGCTTCGACAGGGTCGTGGCATTGGCGCTGCTTGCTGGGTTTGCGTTTCGACGGTTGGGGTTTGGGAAGTTTATCCGGTTGACAGGAAATGGAAAGCTGCAAGAGTACAATCGCCAGATGCCTGGTTGACATGAATAGATTCTGTGCACAAGGCATTGCTCGTGGAGGCTCGTTACCTGCTATGGCTACTCTGAGATGTAATTTGATCTCGCATCCCAACGTGAGCCTCATCACTCTGGACCTCATCATCCGGCTATTGAACCTGTAATGCGGTTACTAAAACAGACCGCATATCCGCACGACAAAATCCCCAAAGCGGATACCCATAGGGCAAAGTTACTACTACTCAAACGTGGAGAGCGATTGTGGAGAGATAAACTCCAAGCATACCGCCCGACCCACAGCTGGCACGCCCTTCGTCGCAAATGGCATAAGCAAGGTGTAAGAAACTGCTTCGGTGACACAAGCCTCCGACGGAAGTTCACCGAGTGAGGCAGGATGGGGAAAGAAGGGCTCGTGCTGGATGTGCTAGGAGGAAGTGAAATCAGCCACCGAACGGCCGCCTCCGACCTCACCACGCTTCGACGCTAAGCTTGACTCGAGCTTGTTCAAACGCCGATCAGCCTTTTCCTCACCAATTCTCTCCCATCCAAGGCGCACCAACCTTCGACGCCTCTGGCTTAGCTTTGCTTGGCTGGCTAGGCGAGGTGAAGACTTGAACGACAAGACGGCAACGGCTCTCAACACAGAGTGGTGCACTAGCAAGACTAGCAGCACTACCACGCTACGATGCACGGGTACATGCACCACGAGAACTCCACGCCGTCTCGCGCTCGGTCTCTCCGCCCCGCGCACTTCGTCTGGAGGAGGTGTGAGGGCCTGGGGAACACTGGGGTTTGGTTGTGGAGCATAGGTGCGGGATGGCCTGGTTTGGGGGGGCATTCTGGAGAAACGGTGTGTGGTGTCTATTGTCCGAGTTTCCATTCGCCGGCCGATCACATCACATACGGGTAGTGGCCCTCGGTAGGAGAGAGATGGTGTCTGCATCTCCGGTGGTATATTAAAGAGGTCTGTTGGTCCTCTTCCCTTTCGTAGGTCCAGAGTGTTTCTCATATCCCTTTCTCTTGATCTTTGTCCTTGGCTGTACTTTGTACTCTGCGCCTTAGTTTGCCTTGATTACTGCTAAGCTACACATACCAAGCAGCCAAGATGTTGGCGGTGTTGTTCAATAAGAACAAGCTCGGTGAGGATACGCCTCATGCGGTCCTGAACTGGCGCCTTTGGTATGGCGTTTTTGGTGAGTTGAATACTTCGATGCGGTATTTCTGTGGCATGGTTTCTAACAGTCTTTCTTCACAGTCTTCGGTCTCATGGGTGCAGCCCGTGGTCTTGATGAAGGTCTCATTGGCACAAGCGCCGAACAACCCAGCTTTCAACGCACATTCGGCCTAGACGAGGCTTCTGGAAAGAGCGAGTCGGAGAAGGCAGCACTACTCGGAAACATCACTGGAATGGTACAGATGGGTTCTATCCTCGGTGCCTTGATTGCTTTCTACCTGACGGATAAGATCGGTCGTCTCTGGGCGACTCGTGAGCTGTGTGCTCTTTGGGTCATTGGCATTGCCATCTTCCTCTCTGCCGCCTCAAACGGCTCGATTGGTATGGTGTATGCCGGCCGTTTCATTGCAGGTGTCGGTATTGGTCAGACCACCGTCGTCGCACCGACCTACCTGGCTGAAACTGCTCCTCGCACCGTCCGTGGTTTCTGTGTGTGCATGTTCTCCGGAGCAGTCTACCTTGGTATCATGCTGGCCTACTTCGCAAGCTACGGAAGCAACCTTCACATCTCCGAAGACACCCAGCTGCAGTGGGTCGTGCCCAACCTTATGCACATCTACTTCGCCGCCATCACCTTCTTCCTCAGCTTCCTGGCAATCGAATCGCCACGTTGGTTGATCAAGGTTGGTAAGCACGAGAAGGCTGCCGAGAACCTTGCAAAGCTTCGCAATCTGGACCAGAACCACTGGTATGTCCAGAGCGAGATCATCGACATCAACGACCAGCTCAGCCGCGAACGCGAGGCAACCAAGGGCACCACTTGGCTTGGTCCACTCCGTGAGCTCTTCTCAGACAAGGCCAACCTCTACCGCATTCAGCTTTCAGTCATGTCGCAACTCTTGTCTCAGTGGTCTGGTGCTTCTTCCATCACCATTTACGCCGCTAAGTACTTCGCCATGATGGGAACCTCCGGCGAGAAGGAGAAGCTCTTTGCCACCGCTATCTTTGGTGTTGTGAAATTCATCTCGGCCTTGCTCTGTGCCTTCTTCCTCATCGATTACATTGGACGTAAGCGCTCGTTGATGGCTGGTATCACCTGCCAGCTCATCGCAATGCTGTACATGGCCATCTTCTTGGTCATGGACACCGGTGTTGGTGACGAGGGATACGTACCCACCGGCGCGGTCAAGCACGCAGCCATGGGAGCTATTGTCATGATCTACATTTCTGGATTCGGTTGGGCTCTTGGTTGGAACTCCATCCAGGTTAGTAATCTTCTCAACTCTTGTCTTATTAACGTCCTGACTGACAATTTACAAACAGTACCTCATCAACTCCGAAATCTACCCTCTCAGACTCCGTGCTCTCGGAGGTTCATTCGCCATGACCTTCCACTTTGCCAACCGTAAGTCACCTAGCACCGCACTCCCTCAACACAAAACAATCCACTAACCCCACCCCCAGAATACGGCAACTCCAAAGCCGTCCCCAGCATGTTCATCTCCATGACCACCGGCGGCACAATGTTCTTCTTCGTGGGCATCACCGCCATCGGCCTCGTATGGGTCTACTTCTTCCTGCCCGAGCTTGCCAACAAGAGCCTCGAATCCGTCGATGCTGTCTTCGCTCTGCCCTGGTACCAGATCGGCAGGAGGGGCAAGGAGCTTACGGAGGGTCTTGGTGGCGCTGCCGAGAGTTATAGTGCGGATAAGGAGAAGATGGATATGGTGGAGAATGTTGCTGAGGTGCAGCCGGAGAGGAGGGTGTGAGTTGACAAAGGTCGGTGAGGGAATGATTTGATGTGATACAATCGCTTTATTTGGCATGGTATATACCCCACGAGTGCATGCCTGGGTCGTGCATATGAATTTGACGAAATCTGTTCTTGCAATGATTCTACGGATTGATGTGAGGCTTGGGATCAGACATTTCGCCACGATTCTTGTTTCCTTTTTCGAAACCAAAAAAACGATTAGATGGGGTTCTGATAATACCACTCTTTCAGCACAGATAGTGCCTGAGCTACGCTGTATTGCGAGTGCAGACAGGTAAGGGGACCCTGAGCCAAGGGCTTCAGATCATCCAACTCCAATGGGACAGTGATGCTTGTGTGGTTCATTCCGGGCATGCCAGGGAGCACTGCAGATGAGTGTTCTAAATGAGGTGGCTCGAAAGGAGATCGCTCAAAGCAGTCGATGCACAAAAAAGATGAGGCCTGACAGTCCACGCACCAAGCTGTCAGTCCAGACCAGTTGCACTCTTCGTGGCAACGATGGCAATCCTGGTAGAGAATGTCATCGATATCTTCCAAATGCATTAAACATGCGAGAAATTCGTCTTGGTGCCCGTTCCACATCGCGTAGATGCGCAAAAGTTCCTCCGGTTGTAACGCAGCCTTTGCCAAACCCGCCGCAAAGTTGCATTCAGAAATCACATAAGACTTCATCGCTCTTCTTTTCTGGTTGCGTCGCAATTTGACGACATTCGGCCCAGTGGAGCACGTAGACAAGAGGTTTCGCAGAGGAACGAGGCGTTCGGCTGGAACGATAAGCCCCAGAAGGGTCGCTAAAGCCACATGGCGGCAGTTTCTACCGTCATTTTCTGGGTCCTCGATATGGTCGGTGACGCAGGGGCTGCAATTCGGATCGGCGCCATATTGTAGCATAAGCTCGACAATCGCACTAGTGCTACGTTTTTGTAGATCTAACTCTTCTTCAGACTCCTCTTCTTCTTTTTCAAATCTTTTCAGCTGCAAGTAGAACCCGCTTAGCAGCGCTTCCCAGTACGTGCGACCACACCACCTGGATCCCCACAGCGAATCATCGTCGACCCGATCATCAACATAAAGCCATTCTCCACCGTAGGAAGAAGTGTGGCCACCGCAATTTAGAACATGACGAAGTAGCCTCATGCCAGAGTTTCCGATGTCAACATTTCCAAGGCTTAAGAATTCGAAGAGAGTTCCTACGTAATTGTAGTCATGATCATTGTACTTGTCTTTGATCAAGACCAGATGAGGCATGCTCGCGGTGCTCTCCATCAAGAACTGGTATCGTCTTGCGTTCAGGGATCGTCCAAAAAGCCCTGGCGGACCACGATGCTCCAGACCGAAGCAAGTGCATGTTTTCTGAAGTCGTTCCAGCGTCAATGACTCGCAAGCCGAAAGCCAATGCAAATCGATGCTCGATACAGCTGCCTCGGATTCTGGTAGGATCAGGTCAAGCATTTTCAGTGACCGAGTACAGTAAGCAGCTTCGCCAGAAAGCAAACAGATGCAGCGTAGTTTGGCGAGATCGGCTATGAAACCTCCGTAAGAGAAGTGTTTGGGAGCATGCTGCTCCAGAAAAGCACCAATCTCGCTTTCACGCAGAAAGTCAAACACTGTTCGATGTAGAAGATCGACCTCCCATTCTCCCTCAGAGGTTTTTCGCATCACTAGCAGATCTTTGCTCGTCTCGTGTAAGAAGCTTTCGGTTTGGCGTAACATAGCTTCTTCTTGAAGCTGGGTAGTGTCGATGTGGTCAGTCCACGAGAAGTCGGGCGCCAAAAAACCATTGCACAAAAGCCAGAAATTACAAAAGGACTTCGTGTAAGGGTATGATGTTCCGGGACTACCGAACTCGAACCTCTTCTCATTCATCGAAATTTCGATGGCAAGCTTGAGTGTCGCTGCAGTATCGAGGATATTGCTACGACTTTTCCCAATGCGATGAAATATGAGTTTATGGAAGTAAGCCTGAAGATCAACGGGAAATTCGGATACTGCCTGCTCGAGTTGTTCCAAAGTTTTGCCTTTGCGAATATCGCTACAGATGGTCTTTGTGACAAGCTTGGTCCAGAGAAACACCCCGTCTGCTGCAGATGCAACGCGCTGTATGAAGTTTCTAGCTGTTGCATTCGGGTCGCAAAATTGGTTGTTGCATCCAAGTTCTTCTTCAGCGCTGATCAATTCGGACTTGACGTACACTTCCATGTCGTGGTAAGTCAGTCGGTGTAAAAAGATGGTGGGAGAATGCTCAAACTTCCTCGTGAATGCCTTCCAAGGCCGGCAAGAGACACAAAGCTTGACGTTTGGGAGACGCGAGATCCACAAAACAAGATCCGACAAGTGATGCAGACCGTCTTGCGGCTCACATTCGTCCAAAGCATCGATGAGAAAGAAAGATTTCGCCTTGGGCGTGGAAGAAAGGCGAGACAGCATGTCTTTCATCTCTGCACAACTCCACGCCTTGCGCTTGTTGTTTGACGACCACCGAGACTCGAAGATGTGCCTTATAGCCTCAACGTTGGCAGACATCTTTGGTTGAGCCAGCGTACACAGGACTGTGTAGATTAAGCTCCTCAGAAGACCTTCCACCGTTTTCTGCATGGCCGAGCCCAAGATCCAAAAGTAGTGATCGGCTTGTATGAGGGTATCATCGCCAGCCCACGTCTTCAGTATCTTCTCCAGATTGCTGCTGGTCGCAAGAGATTTCCTATTTGCCTTGTTAGCATCCGCTCCGAGATGGTCGTAGATCGCGAATGTGCATACATGAAGGTCGACTTTCCCGACCCTGGTTTGCCCTCAATACAAAACAGGCCTTGATCTTCGCCCTCTAGCCAAGTCTTGAAGTTCATGTCGACTTGTTGAGTGTGGATATACTCTTTCCCATCATACCCGTCGAAGTGCCGAAACGTAACAAAATTCGTTTTGCCTTCAAGGAACGTCCAGTCAAATGTGCCTGCATGAGCTTCGGGCAGCGCATCTCTGCGATCATCCATGCCAGGGTAGCTGAGGCTCTCAAGGATTGCACGAAGTGCCCTCTCTTCGCTTGTCTCGCCGTTATTAAAGACATTTCCCATGTGAGTCCGACCGCCGTAGTTCTGGACGTTCGAATAAGAGTTGCCCACTTGTGAAGATTCGGCCATCTTGACGCATTTCCGATGGATGGGACGCTGCTCTGTCGGTAGCCTTAAGTTTGGCTGCGTGTATCCATGCTTTCAAAGGCGACCCGGGATGTTTAAGAGTGAAGAATGGAGAGGGGAACTTTTATACACCGCGAGCGAGAGGCCAGGCTGAGAAACGAAAGGGGTGAGCAGTTCAGCGAATGTGGTGACATCGCTAGCCGCCCGACCCAAAGGTGAGGCGCACCATGCCATCATTGTAAGCCTCGCGAAACCAACGAATGACCTACCGAGGCAGGCAAGCTCTGGCGCACGACAATAGAGCAGTTCTCAGCAATTCGTGAAACGCTGACTGCGAATGTCACCGGAAAGTCCAAAGAGAAGAAACGCATGCAAAAGTGCGCGGGCACATGGTAGTGTTAAATCAACATGCCGTCTTGGTATTGCTCAGTCTGCTCCCACCGCGTCATGTGCTACAACCCAGGCCGAAATCATCGCTTCAAAAGCGGAGCTGTTTTTACCTCCGGAGTAGGAAGAACGCGAACATAGATAGAACACGAATGCTAACGTACCTACGCGTTCATAAATACATATAAGTAGAACGTATCTCTAGAAATAGTGTACTTAATAGTCTATCTTATAATATATATACTACTATTTTAAAATAGGTTTATAAATATAAATACTAGATATACAGGTTCGCGTTCTCGCGAGGAAAAAAAAGCTCCGCTTCTGAAGCGATGATTTCGGCCTGGGTTGTGTGTATTATGGTGCGAAATTCGTGCATCAGTCCACAACACAAGAAATGGTTCTCGTGGGAGCCACTTAGAGCAATGGGAAAAATAGAGAGGCAAGCTCACAAATGGGCTGCCGCTTCTGCTGTGTGTGAACATGTCTGCAAGCTGTCGTGTGTGCGCATCCACCTCTGGCCTTAACATGTGGCGACATAGGTTGGGCAGAGCAAGGAATTCTTGAGATACAGTTCATTCATCTCAGTAATGACACCGAATTGGGTATTGCTTGGAACGATGACTCCGAACCAATCTTAGTCCGGTTCATAGCGGCAAGCTACATTGAAGACCGTGGAGATTCTTCAGCTGACACGGGACGCCATATCGACAAATTCCCAACGATTGCGCCGATACGATGTCGAAAGCACGATCACCACATGATGACCAGCAAAGTCTAAATTGAGATCACTTCCAGATACTCCCACCGCTCTCCCTCTCAGGATCTTCACCACCCTCCACCAACCTCATAGTCTCTTCAAGCACCATAAAGTCCCTCTCAAGCATCTCAGCCCAGTTCTGGACATCGCCAAAATCCTTCATGCCCTTTAGTGCCTTGTCGACCTCGCGCTCCAGCTTCGCGCTCTCCTTCGCGAGCGCTTTGCTTTCTTTGTCCAGCTGTGCTTGCTGCTTATCGATCGCAGCGGCATTGTTGTGGAGGTCTGCGGCGCGGCCTTGGAGCGATGTTGAGTAGGAATGTCCGGCTGAATTGAGGGAGGCAAGGACGGCCGCACGGGCTTCGGTTTGGGCTCGCGTTGGTGATTGTGAGGTGGTGCTTGAGGAAGGTGTCTGTACGGCGGTCGTGGAGGATGTTGAGGCTGATGCCATTGTGGTAGTTGTAATTTGGTCGATGATCCAATTATGAGGTCTTTTTCGTTATAGACTAATCCGATAGATATTGGTTTTGACGTTATCCCATGCAGTCGAATTAGAAAAGGATAGCGACAGCGACTGATAGTCGCACAACGACTGCAGCTTCTCGGAGCTCTCTTGCATGACTAGCCCCCGGGTGTGGTGGGGGTAAGATTCAGTAGTCATGAGGCCATGGATCCATGTCACGAGGGAGCTCTGACGTGGCATATGCAGGTATGTGTACCTGCAGTAGCTAACCGTTAGCGGCTTGCACTCTCTTGGTGTTGAAGTTATGTTGTTGCGGAGACTTTCGCAGCGTAGAACGACTTGGAGCCATTTCAAATGTCTTTGAGAAACATCAAGTGGCTAAAGAAAGCAGGTAGAGGTCTGATCATGGCAGAGCACGACCTGCTGACTCATTCACGACCGCGGTGTGCCGTTAGGGCTCTAACCTCCTGACCGATGAATTTCAAGCAATTCCATCCCATCTCTATGAGGACTTCCGTTAGATAGCGGAGTGAGAATGTTTAGTCTCCCAAGTGATCTTTCTGTTGGGTGAGAAGATTGGGTGGCGGGCTGCAGCCAAACTATGGCCAATTCAGATGCCGTATAAGATCGAACATTGCCGTTGTTGAGCTTAGCAAAGCCATCTCACAGCTGGCGTGGTAATCATATGCTGATACCATCAAGTGTATTCCTTGAAGAAGGTGGTCGTCCCTTGGAGAAAGCTATTTTGAAGTCGACCTATCTCACAGGTAGAGTCATGATTTTGTGCTAGTTCCATCGACGATAAATACTAGAGTCCGGCCACGCGAGTCAACCCATTGAAGCTTCAAGTAATTAGTGAAGGACGATGGTTTTAGCAATATAGTCCGGAGCTTTGAAAATTGTAGCCCTCGAAGCATGGTCGTACGAGTGCCAGCACAATCTTTATGAGAAATGCAGACCATGAGAATGAAGGAGCTCCGACGGGTACAAATGCGGAATAGATGCAAAGAGCCAGTTTAAAAGTACCCAACTTTTTGTGACTGAGGTGAGCGAAAAGGGAGTTGATCTCTCGGGGCTGACCCAGGATAGGGCCCTCACGGGGGGAAGGCCTCTTGGAGGGCGCAAACTGCAGAATTGTGATCCTGAAGCTAATCTGACCCCGAACTCAATCTCCAATGCACGATATGGTGCAAGTCATGTGAATCTGCATGATCCATGCAATTGAAATGCCGCATTGCCGCTGAAAGCATCTCGGGTAAGAACAATTGTGATCAAGGGACCTCCGGAGCAGTCGGGCTTCTCATGACAACGTTCATACCGTACGGCAAACGTCGCCGGCCCGACAATCTGATTGGCCTGTGATAAAGATCAATCGAAACGAGATAAGGCTGCTCGCCTTTTGCGAATGTAAGTTATATGCACACAGGCAATTATTGCGCTTTATCGGAGCTGGCCGGTGATGATATCGCGCGGAGATATATCTGGCGTTTGTCGTTGTCTTTCGGAACGAGATTCAGAGACGATAGCCTTGATAGCAGATTCATGATACATAAACGTAGACAAGGACAACAGGGAACAAAACTCTTGCTTCCTGATACAACTCGCTCGTTACACCACCATGGCAATCCAATCCCGCATCTCCGTTCATCCAGTAAATCCTCCAAAAGGCTCCAACTTCGACTTCGGCGCCGAATTAAGTGGTGCTGATCTGGAGAATATCTCGCCGGCAGACTTCGAGGTTATCCGTAACGCACTGTACACCTACCAGGTCGTCATCTTCAAAGGACAACAAAATCTCTCGCCAAAAGCACAATACGAATTGACCCGTTTGTTCGACCCGACAGTCGACAGCTACGGCCATGGCAAGGCGTTCAACAAGAAGAGTGTCCTCCATCCGGATCTAAAGACCATTCCGCACCAGCCTCAGGTCCAAGTTATTGGCAATGGGCCAGTTGTGGAGTATGAGGGCCTCGAAAACATTGTGCTCAAGCACCCTCATCACAAGTCCTTCCACAAAGATCCGGTCTCCGAGGCGGACGACAGAGACATCACGAGGTTCTACAGGTGGCACATCGACGCCGCCCTCTACGACTTGAACCCTCCACGCGTTACTAGTCTGATGGCAGTCAAAGTTCCAAAGTCCGAGTTTCAAACCTTGCGGTACGACGATGATAGCAACGATGAGCTCAAAGTCCCTCGCGGATCGACAGCGTTTGTCAGCTCTTACCGCATGTTCGACATGCTGAGCGAAGAAGATAAAGAATTTGCCCGCACCACCAAAGTCCAGTACGCGCCTCATCCGTACGTCTGGATGGCGAACGCAAAGTCTCGCAGTCATGGACTAGGCATGGTATCCGAAGGCCTGGAACTTCCATACTCGGAGCTGCCAGCAGTAGATGACCAGAAGGTCAAAATCCTTCCAATGTGCTGGCGGAATCCAGTTACTGGCAAATTGGCCTTGCAAGTACATCCTTCGGCGGTGGAGAAATTGCACTTGCAGGACGGTACGGTTATTGATGATCTGGAGAAGGTGAGGGAGATTGTCCACAGACTCCAGAGACCTGGCATTGCTCCTGAGCTTGTATATGCTATTGATTGGGACGCGGGAGATCTGGCGCTGTTCAACAATCATGGTGTGTTGCACTCGGTCACAGGCTCCTTCAAGCCTGAGGAGGTCAGGATCTTTCGGCAGTGCAATTTGGCTGCCAGTGATGAGCCTCTCGCACCTTTAGAGTGACGGGAATCATGACATATACGATACATGTGATACTGCGATGTCCAATAATTAGATAGATCGTGCTGTATACAACGTTTCCGATGATGTATCTTCTCATGTTGCTTCTCTGCCTTGCTTTCCAGGTGGCTGAGCAGTGCTGCGGACGGTTCCGCAAAGCGGAGGCTGAGCACTGAGGCAAGCCAGCCTTCAGGCAGCAGGCGGCTGTGTCTTGCTTGTATTTCTACGCATTTCGCCACCTTGACTTCTACAACAATCTTCGCACTCGCTCAAGACCTTGAAACATGAGCACCACAAAAGGTAGAATGAGCCCCACAGGCTCAGAGCCCGTGGATGAGGAAAATCTTCCATTGTACGAAGAGTTCCAGGTTTCCGAGCCGCAAGCCGACGCTCTACCGCCACCATCTGCGACATCCGATGAGGTCCGCGACTACTTGGCCTCGCTGCTGAAGAACAAGCACAAATTGGACGACGACCATGTGCGCCGCGTCGTCTCCCGCTGGACAATCGGCACGGGGCGAGAGCTGCGAAGCTACACGCCTCAGATGTACCTAAGCATCTTCGGTCGCGAGGACGGCTGGGTGCTATACAGCGACATCAAACTGGACATCTACCAGTCGCAAACCAAACCGTTCCTTGCGAAGAATTGGATATGTGAGTGTGCATGAACTGTAGCCGTCGACGATGACGAAAGGGATTTCACTGACATAGCGAGTAGATATCTTCCCCGCGGTTTCGTTCACCTTTGCGTTCGTCATCTCTATGATACTCATGAATGATATGGGCGAGAACGTGTCGATCGCGGCTGCCATTCTCATTGGCCCCGTCGCAATAGCATGCATCTCTAGTCTTGCTGTTTTGGTTATACATTCCTTTTCTGGCTCACAGACTCCCGAGAAGCGAATCGAGAGGGAGCTACAAGCGGCCACGAGGAGAGAAGGAGTGCCGGTGGCGTAGTTGTAGACGCGTCAATCGTAGTTGCGATGTATGCAGGCAACCGACGGTGACCAGAATCGTTCGTATACAGATGGGGACGGCGGTGTCTACTTCGGGGCTGATTTTAACATTAACGGCTGAGAAATCTGGGGACTAGCATTTCAACCTTGTTTCTCTCTCATCTTCATTCGACTTTCGATTCTCACCACTATATTCAAAATAACAATGGCGCCACTCATCGCAGACATCTTGAAAGACTACGAATATCGGCCAGAAAATTGCCAGCGCATCGCTTTTCGCGAGGTTGAACAGTCCGTCGAAATAGTAGCTCCAGACCCCAACTGGCCCGAGATCTTCAACTCAGTCAAAGCTCGAATCGTCGCTGCACTAGGCGACAAAGCCATCGCAGTCCATCATACAGGTTCGACGAGTATTCCCGGTCTGCCCGCCAAGAATGTCATAGACATAGACCTCGTCGTGCCAGACAGCACGGATGAGGCCGCATACGTTTCACAGCTTGAGGCAGCAGGCTTCCAATTCCTCATACGGGAGCCGACATGGCACGAACATCGTTTCTTCGCCGCGAAAAGCTTGCCCGTCACGAACTTGCACGTTTGGAGTCCAGATTCCCCGGAGGTGATCCGCCATCAGATCTTCCGAGAGAGGCTGCTGCGATCTTCCGAGGACAAGGAAATGTATCGCGAGGTCAAGGAGCTTGCGGCTCGCCAGACGAGACAAGATGGTGGTATCATGGTTGACTATAATTTGCGGAAGGAGGACGTTATTCGGCAGATCCTGAGAAGGGCTTTCGTCGATTTGGGTTATCTTGACCAGATTCCCAAGGCGTGACGTCTGTCATCACAAATCGATGGTTACCGCACCCGCAGGTACCTATGGCTAGAAGTCGAAGATGGTCGTCTCCAGCTATTCTCATAGAACCACAAATCACTTATAAGAAGTTACTAAGTCGGCTTTCGAAAATTGAATATCTTCTGAAAGTACTGGCACTGCTGGTCGATGCACAAGAAATGTGATAGGGCGAGAGACTGTTTGTATTCTACAAGCAGTAATTTATTGCCCATGCAGCCTTCAGGCATCACATTGCTGCTGCCGCCTAGATAGGGCTAAAAGACACACATGATTGCAGCGGGGTCTATCTCGGGCGCATGGCCCTTGAACTTTGGGCGATCTCAACAGCGCGAATTCACAGGCAGCAAATCGATAACATATTTTCTTTTCCTTCCCACCATGTTGGCAACCAATCTGCACCGCTGCAGAAGTGGCACGGGCACTAAGTATTGCTGTTCAGCCGCAGCAACCCCCTGCATTCATAGTGAACGCCACCAGCGGTAAGTGCAGCGCTTCCACTATAAAGAGCAACATCAATTGGCTCGCGTCCAGGCCGGTGTGGCAGGATCCAGTCCTGAATCTGGCCATGCGAGCCATGAAGAATATGGCGGAGCCTCGCCAGCTGGGATTTGCCAATATGGAGTTGCATGGGCCGTTGTCCTTGCATTTATTATCTATTCCTGCACTGTACTCTTCTGAACCATGCTATCGCGTTGAGCACGGTGGTTCCAAACCGGTCTATTCATAAGTCCGTCGAGGAAGAGTTATGGCGGCTTCACACCGCGAATCTCGTTCAGGCATCTTCAAACGAAAATACACAAGCTTGGTTGGAACATCGAACGCGCAAGCACATCCTGATGTGGAAGCTCAATCAGAAAGCATCGCATCTGGCTACGACATATCCTTGAAAAGGCTACCCCAAGTACCGCAAGACAGTCTGACGCATAGAGATGCACTTGGACGACTTACGCCGCTGCCAGAGACAGAATGCGTAGAAGACAATTGGTATCTGGACCCGAACAGCGCGAAGCTCACGCAACTTCTCAATCTACAAAAATCGACGTATCTTGTATCAAAAGTACCCTGGGCGATAGAATTGGCTGCATCGGCGTACAAGTCTGATGGCAAGGGAGAGCTCAGCACTCGCTGGGGTATCTATGTTTGCTCGTCCATCCTCTTGCCGATCGCGTTGTGCACGTTTTCCAATCTAGATACTCCTATTCGCAACGGGGGCTTCTACGATCGCGTTCTCTATCGTGATTGGTATCCTGTTCACGTGGCGAAAAATGGGATGGAAGCGTTGGGTCATGGCTGTGAGCTTGATCAAGAAGAGAGCCATGCCAACACGAAGCCCTTGAGGGATCCTCGAACAAAGTCACCTGCGATTAGGGTAACGGAACTATCCATTACTCGTGACAATCTTGGCAAGGTGTCCAGAACGCCCAAGAGGACTTCTTCGGATCTCCAGGAGAGGATACTCGGTCCGAAACGGCTATGTTTTGTCAACGGACCGCGTGCTTCAGAGTATCCTGAGTACCCTCCGTTGGAAGCGAATCAATGGCAAGACCGACATCCTGGAATGGGATTTCCGAGCTTTCTTTTCGTCTCGTACACGAGCCATCAATTCGTCACACAATCGAGAGAGGCTCTGGACACCGCCTGGACATTCGGAAAGATTACCGAAGCCGAGAAGAACGAACGCATGCTCGAAAGCGTAGCAAATCGAAAAGCACTCACGAGGCTGGCTGCAACCGTCGCTCGGGAAAGAGGTCTAGATGCTTTCTGGATCGATTTCGAGTCTGGAATTGAGCACGGAGGAAAGTCTGAAACTGATGATCCTGGTGCATATGCGATTTGCGACATCCTCCGCGCCTCTACCTCCATGATCATTGTGGTGGGTCCGCCATATCACTTTGGGACAGCGGACGATGGCAACAATTGCAATAAGTTTTCGACCGGAGGAAGGAATGACTGGCTTGCATCATGGGGCCAGCGCCTTTGGACACTTCCCGAGCTGCTTTTCTGTCCAAACAAAGATGGTATTGCGGTGCATACATTGGACGGACAACCGCCCGAAACTTTCTCAAAGCACAACATCGCAAGAACATTGGAAGACGGGAACAGTGTCCGTGAGCTCGTCGAGCATTACAACGGAACCATCCAGCTGTCTCAACTTGAGCTGATCGTTACTGCAACTACATGCCTCTTCGCAAGACCTTACAACACATTCAGCCCCGGAGATACTTCATATGCTCTGATGGGTCTAATGAGGCGTCGGCCCAGAGTTAACGAAATGGATTCTGCCTTTAAAGCCTTCGCTCGGCTGTCACTGCTCAACGATAACGACAGACTTCTGGAGAGACTCATCTGCTTGCAGCCAGACTTGTCGAAGCATTCTCCGTGGTACAGCATGTACGACGCTTACTCTGCAAGCTTATGGGACATCGAGCCTTGCACGCAAGTAGCGGGGATCATCGATGCACAACCGGCGAGGGGACCAGGAGACTGCTCGAAGAGCATCGATCCGTCCCGTTTTGATGAAACGCAGATAATCGTGCTTGACGGCGCATTTGGTGCTTCTATCAAATGGGAGTCTCTCGACCCTGTAGCATTTCTCAAACGCCCAACGGGCTCGGAGATGTTTGCCCGTTTCTTGGTGCGAGGCTTCCCGGGCTGGTTTCTCACTGGACTCGCTTTCACCATAGCTGGTGCGTCTTACCACCTTTTGGTTTGTTCAATGCTTGGCGCTAGTGGTACTTGCTTGAAAAATCCAGGTGCCACTGCTGGAGGCCCGTATTTAGGCGTTGGTCTCACATTTCTAATCTTGTGTGTGATGGTAATGGCCTTCCTACCGAGAATCATTCGACGGTTGTACGCTGGCAAGCTCTGGTCGACCCAAGCAGCTTTTTTCGGGGTGACTGGAATCCCAGATCTCTCTCAAGTTGAGCGCTGCCTTTTCGGCTTCAACCAAGACCGACTCACTTGGAGCACGCACAGCAGCACTCTTTCGACTGCATACATCGATCCTACCACTGGAGAACTGCAACCTCGACGCCCGGATGACCCAGGTCACGATGAGTTCTCCCGTTTGAAGACTTTCACTCTCATCGACACTTTCACGCTTACTGCCACGGTCCTTGAAGCAGAACGAGCACCTGTTGCTGCTATTATTTGTGGACAGGAAGGGGGCATGCAAAGAGCATTGTTGTGTTCTTACGATCCTAATACTCGGACGTTCTGTAGAGAGACTGTGCTACGGATGAAGACTCTTTGTCTGGAGCGGATGCCGAGGATGGATCGTTTTCGATTTGCGATGCGGAGAGGCTAGCTGGTGATGTATGGCCACAGGAAAAGGGGAGTGCTGGTCTGGAAATTCATTCGAATATTACGAGTAAAGACAATATAAATTACTGCAGAGATTTACACTACACTAATCTCTTCTAACATCCCTAGTGGGAGACGGGGGTATGGTATGGTGTTACGAGAATTTACGAGAAAGGAAAGGATCAGAAAATGTTGGTGAACAGACCCGGCGGGCCTCCGGATCGTGGTCCTGCCTCAGGCGAGCCGTCTCGCGGTCTGGGCGGCGAGCGATTTGGTGATTTGGCTCGTGGCCTGGATGAGGACCTCGAGGGCGATCTGGAGGGTCTGCCAGGCGGCCTGGCGGGAGATCTTGCGCTTGGTCTTGAGGGCGATTGGGCTGGTTTGGCAGGTCCTCGGGAGGGGGATTTCGCTGGCCGGGCAGGTGATCTAGCTGGTCCTCTAGCAGGCGACCTTGCAGGTGACTTCGCGGGCGATCTGGCTCGGGGCTTGGGCGATGACTTTGCTGCCCTGGCGGGCGATCTAGAGGGCGACCTATCACGTGGTCTGGAGGGCGATTTGTCTTTTCTGGCAGGCGATCTGTCGTGTCTGGCAGGCGATCTAGAAGGCGACCTGGCCCGTCGTCTCGAAGGCGATTTGGCTTGTCTGGCAGGCGCTCTAACGGGCGATCTGGCAGGCGATTTAGCTCGTGGTCTGGAAGGTGACCTTGCGCGTGATCGTTCTCGCGGTACCTCTCGTGGTCTTGCTTTTGGTTCTTCGTGTTGCGGTTTTCCGTGGGGCTTCGATTCCTCTCTAGGCCTCTCAGGTGCTTTTCCGGGTTGCTCTCTTGTTCGTGGCGAATGGTCGCGAGGTTGTCTTGGCTTTCCACCCATGCGGGCCTCGAACTCTGCTTTCTCCTCTTCGTACTTCCGCTTCTGCTCCTCAGCTACCTTCTGAAGGTGCTGGAATTCGACTTCAGTGCGAACGCGGTCCTTCTGTTCCTCGAGAGCGTCCTTGAGCCTCTGCGTGAAACCGTCCTGCATTTCCTTCAGTTGCTTCTTGTGGTCGTCGCGAGTCTTCTCGAGAGTCTTGGCGAAGGCGCCGACCTTGGATTTCTCGCCGCTGATGGTTTCCTTCAACTGTTTCGCTTCACCCTCCATCTGGCTCTTGTTGGGTCCTTCCTGAATGTCCGGGTAGTTCCTTTCCAAGTCCTGACGAGCTTCCTCGTACATTTGCTCCAGTCTGTCGCGCTCAGCGTAAGGGTTGGGCCTGGTTCCAGGTGCCCAGTCGATGTAGTCGATCTCAGCAAAAGTTCTCTCGGTATCTTCGATTGCTCTGACGACTTCGCGGAATTGATCTCTTGCGCGACGGAAACGAACAGGCATACCTTGTCCGTTCAGCCAAGCCAAGATACCAGCAAGTACCGTATTGATAGCACCCAGGGTCGTGAGAGCGACACTCGAAGATTGCTGATACGCAGAAAGACCAGTCAAAGCAGCTGCGATCAAGATCTGGAGTAGGTACAGAAAGGTGATGAGATAGTTGGACATTCCGTACAAGACACGGCTCCTGACATCTTGACTGAGAGTCCGTTCGTAGAGTCCTCGATTGCGCCAGCGTCTCGCAGCGGCCTTGGTCGGCATGAAAATATCGTGCATGGGACTCGCGGGCCTCTCGCCCTGGTCCTCCGGACGCAGCAGACCACCACCAGGCCTCAAGAAATGGATACCAACGAGGTTCTGGAAGGTCTCCAATTCGCATCGCTCGCCCTTCGCAGGCGGTGCGCTGTATGCTTGGGTGCCCTTGGCGGGTTTTCCCCACCATTTGTTCCATACATCTTTCAGATCCGGATCCGCAGAGCGTTCGACGGCCGATGGTACAATGGATGGCGAAACTGATCCTCGCGCTGGAGCATTGTCGGGGTTGGGCTTCTCGACCTCCGGAATGTAGACATCGGGTGCAGGTTGTGAAGAACCGTTAAGCCCGGCTTCGAGGTCGTTGGGAGGCGGCATGGTGGACGTTGCAGGGTCACTCCCGCACGCAGGTGTAGTCGATTGACTTCCAAACAAGCAAAAGAACACTCGACCACTGGCCCGGGAGCGAGGTGGGAACGAGCTAGCGATATAAGTTTACTGCGATGGCACCAAAGGTCAAGACCTACCTCTGACAGCGTCACTGGGCAGACGTGTTCATGTACAAGAGCTCCACTCCCCGATGTGAGAGCGTTGCAACTATCGGTTGCTAAGAGAAAATCAGCATTGCTGTGTGGATCAACTAGGGCAATGGGCGAGCGGGCCTCGCGGCTTCGTTGGCGACCATGCAAGTGTGTATGGCTGACTGCAGAAGCGAGGCAAACGGTGTGCCAATCTCAGCCAGCCTGGTGGTATACGCTGCAGCCATCCGAAGGCACGGAAGTTCTGAAAGGTAGGATTGCAGGTGAGAGCTGTCGATGGGCTTCGCTAGTGCGTGATATTCTCCATGATCTACATGCATGGCAAATCCGTGCTAGACTTGAAAGAGAAAATACATCAAGGTTAGAACGAGCGTTAGTGCTTCACGAAGTGGACCAGCAAATCCCCCAAAGTCCAAGCTCTATGGTCGATGCGCATGCAGTTCACGCAGCCCATCACCTTTTTGCAATCACGCCCGCAAAAAATGTGCGATCTGATCCTGCGGGATGGCCAGTGAGGTGGCTAAGAGAGACACTTTTCTTTATTAATCCTCCGAAAGTAGTCTTAAGCAGTGCTGTTATGGCTATAACCAATAAAACATATCTCAATTGCTGAGAAACACCTGATCTGGATGTTTTTATCTACACTTCCACCTTCTCTCGAAATTCGCTTTCGCCAACGATCCCAGCGCTACCCTTTAGATTCTCAACAGTAGCCACACTGACCGCAATGCTAGCTCTACGGTGTGCCTCGGTCTCGGCAGCTGGGCCATCGAAAACCTCCGCGATCTCTTCCAAGCTCCTGCCTTTTGTCTCTGGAAACAGAAACCAGATCGCAATGATGAATGAGATCAAGCATCCGATGTAGACAAAGTAGTACCTCCATGCAAGGGCTGCCAATGCAACCGGGTTGAGGTACTGGTTGAGCATACCAGCAGCGAAGACGGTCGTGAGGGTGATGGACATGCCGCGAGAGCGCAGGCGGTAGGGCAGAATCTCGATCGGGTACGCGAAAGAGAGCGGTGTACATGCGATGTCGTAGAAGCCGAAAAAGATGAACAGCATCGCGATGACTGCACCACCAACAACCTTGCTTCCATTCTGCGCATACACAGCACTTAGGGCAGTGATGACGCAGAAGGCGAATAGCATGCCAATCGCACTGGTTAGCCAAAGCGGACGACGGCCATAACGTTCTGCGGCAGTTGCACCGACGAGGGCCAGGATGGCATTCCAGATTTGCAGGCCCAGGTTGATAAGTGCTTGAGACGTAGGATCCGTAACGCCGACGCTCGAAAGGATCGGCGCAAGATAGTAAGTAACAATTCCGTTGCCGGCCCATTGAATGATTATACCAACGAGCACACAAATGAGCAGGCGGTGGCGGTTACCAGGCGTCGAAAGAAAGAGCTTCCAAGTCGAGCCTTCACCAGCAAAGGCGGCTTCGCGCTCGATAGCTTCGCAAATCTCGTCATATTCGTAGGCGACAAGAGCATCGTCCTTGTCACCATTGGCGTGAAATCGCTCCAGAATCTCTCTCGCCTCGGCCTTGCGTCCATTGGCGATGAGATATCTGGGAGATTCGGGGATGATAAAAAGGCCGATGATCTGCAGGGAAGGGAACAAGATCTGGAGCATGACGGGCATGCGCCAGGCCCAGGAGCCTTTGATGTACAAGCCACCCAAAGTTGCGACTGCGGACACAATGGCACCCCAGTAGAAAGCGGTTTGGAAGCAGGCTGTGACCATGCCACGGTTGCGTGGGTGAGCCGTCTCGGTAGCCAGCGCCGGAGCCGGGATCAAGATGAAAGCAATGCCGACACCGAGAATAATCTTCGTTGCAAGGAATGCCCATGGACCGCTTGTCAATGCTTGGACGATGCTCGTAGCGATCATCAGAGACGTGCCAATGGCAAGGCACACTTTTCTGCCCCATTTGTCGCTCACATATCCGGCGGGAACCAAAGCGACCAGTCCGCCGAGAGAGATTGCTGCAATAATCAAGCCCAGAATGCTGGTGTTGACACGATCGACTAAGTCTTGGTTGAAAGCCGGAATGGCAAGAAGTCCGTTCATGAGAGAACCGTCGAAGCCGTTGGCAGTGGCGGAGGAGAAAACAAGGAGGATTCCGATATTCAGTTTTCGAAGACCCGGGTCGCGGAACCATGATGGATGGCAATTGTTAGGCAAAGTCTTGTAGACCTCGTCGCCACTTGCATTGCCGGCAGGACCTGAAACCATGGTGGCGATGGAGTGTTGTTGGTGTTGAAGTATTCTGTGGATGCTCAGGAAAGTGATGGCTGAGTGCGGTGCTGATTTCAGTGTCAGTCCTCCTGACGGCGACAGTGATATATATACATATTTGCCGTCAATGTATCAAGAGTACATGGTACAGTTCTGTTGGGCAAGATCAGTTTGTTTTCGCTGAATCGCGGAGACTTCTTCCCCAGAGGGGAGCGGGTGGAGAGGGTTTACGCTAAAGAGGTATTCTGGTATTTTTGCGAGCGTTTGAGCGATGCCGTCTCCGCTTTGTTCCTGGAGTTGATCCTTCGATGCAAGATCCTGGGCCGGGACTTGAGTCCGTATCTGGGGCCCCAGCATGGAGACGTGGGTTGGTGATTACGGACCGATGTAAAGATCGGTTATCCGTTCTTCCTAGTAGTGTCATGATCGCGGACATCGACTTTCGTTCCTGTGGCCAAAGTTAAGGTATTAATTTGTTCGATGGCCATTGTGACCGAGGTCACTGTGTACATCTCGCCCGAACATTGTATTTTCGTGGTAATCTTTGAGGGAAACGGATGCCCCTGGCATTAAGTATTTACAACCGAAGCTCTCCTCGACAACTGCCGTATCGATCCATCATCTCTCAACAACTGAACACCAGCAAGATGTCTATACTTCTGCTCGCTATTCCCCTCCGGCCCGCCTCCCATTTTCTTCTCAAGCGTACGAACGTAAATCTGCCGGGAATTGGGAGATGCAGAAAGACTCAGTAGAAGGTAGCGAAGCGTTTCGTAATGATCAGCTGGTTGGGTGGCGCCTGAGAGCGTTAAGGCGTCGAGAAGGGAGTATGCAATTTCGAATTGCTTTTCGAACTAGATCTATAAGTTAGCTGGTTTGTTGTGAGAGATGGAAGATGAGACTCACGATTCCTAAACCATGCACTTGTATGGCTACGGGGGGCAGACTCTTGACAATCTCGCATAACGATGAGGCAATCTCAATGGGATAATGATATGTGAAAGCCAAATCTGACGCCGAAGAAGAGATGAGTCCAAGCCTCAGAGCGGCCTGCCAGAACACCAATCTTAACCATTGCTGGGTAATGAGTACATCAGCCCTCTGAATATCCGAGACTCCTTGTATACCAAGATCGCGGCGAAGATGTTCTTGTAAGCGGGACAGCTCAGGTAAGCCCCGGTCGACGTTGCTCGACAAAGAGGCCAGATCGTTCCACAGATGTACAAAGTCAAAGTCGAGCAGGGAGAACAGGTGGTGTAGACCACTTAGGCCTAAGGATATCGCGGGATCCTCGCCTGGGATGGCATCGCTGGGCAGTGCTGGAGGAGCCAATATGGTGACAGGGAAATTATCGAGGACAGCTGCTCCTCGCTCTGTAATGAACAGCAAAGCATAAGTACGCTGCTTGCGAAGCCTTTCCATACCGCTCAGCGACGGGTTTTTCGAGACTAAGTGCAGCGAGGTGGCATGCGCGAGAGTAATAGCTTCGCGGACATAGAACCAAGACGCCTTTCTGCACTTGAGCTCAAAGTATGTGACAGCAATGAAGAGCGAGCAGAGGATATCTTCGAAGGCGGCTTCCTCGATGAAACTGGAGTGCATGCGTATTTGCAGACACTGGCGAATGTATTTTCGCGCGTGAACAGCTCGCTGCTCAGAGCTCATGTGCGGCCAGCCCTCAACGTGAACAAGACTCATGGCACACATCGCCAGAAGCATGCAAGCTGTTGCCTGTGGTAGTTCGGACGGGGCAAGCAGACTTGTTCGTATCTCGTTCTCATCCAAAATTGGGTAAATCGGATAGAGGTGAGAGAAGAACAAACCCACACCACGCTCCGTGATGGCGTTGATCTCAAACAGAGGCGTTTGTGTGGGAAGTGGTGTGTTCGAATCGACGTTAGAAAGCAGATTCTGTAGCTGAGCGGGAGAACTGTGCGTGTATGCATCGTCTCGGTTTGCCGGTAATTCTTCTTGTCCTGATGAGCCAAGTATGATATGTGCGAACTCGTCGAAAGTCAGATAATCCTCGTCGTTCATAATAGGAGGCTCGGAAACACTTGTCTGCGCACCTGCCGTTGCAGGCGGCGTGATAGCAGGTACAGACGAGGGTTCAGCGTAGCCATCAACAGAGTAATCGGTCCCATCCTGCCAGCTTTGTCGAGAAGGACTGATATCCGGTACCGCTGGCGAGTTCGACTGTGAAAGAGCACTACGGGACTCTGCGCGTAATTGTTCTACCACAGCGCCCTTGCCCTTCTTGGGGCCTCGCTTCTTTCGGACGGAATCAAAGGTACAGATGAGATTGTAACTCTGACAGCGATCGCATGGCTTAGCATAGTTACACCTGACCTTGCGCCTGCGGCACGCGTCGCAGGGAAATCGCCGACTGCTGCTTGTTGGCGATTCCATGTGGCGGTTGACAATGGAGATGGTGTGAAATGCAGCGAGCTCGGTGAAACTACTCGCAAATCGCGGAAACTCGACCCTTGACCCGGCGCTTTGACGCTGAGATTTAGCGATTGAGCGAGTAGATCGGCGCTAAGGAAAGGTAAATGTTGGTTTCGGCGCTGCACTCTTCACTCTCCAGCAAACATGCACTATAGCCACTGTTAAGGCATCATGCCAACCGACGAGATCGCTCATAATGTCGCTCGCTGTTTCTCTCGCCAGCCAATGATCGTGCTAGAGAAGACAGCCAGCAGGCATAGAACATAATAACACCCAGTAGGTAGCACTTGAACACCACCATCTCTTCTAAACACCTCCTCCTCCTCCACCAACACCCACTCCTCCAACCCCCCAAACCACACCCAAAATGCCTCACAGCCTCCCCCACCCCACCCCCAAAAAATGGTGGCACAACGCAACAATCTACCAAATCTACCCCTCCAGCTTCGCCGACACCAACAGCGACGGCCTCGGCGACCTGCCCGGCATAATCTCCAAAGTCGACCACATCGCCAGCCTAGGAGTCGACGCCGTCTGGCTCTCGCCATGCTACAAAAGCCCCAACGTAGACATGGGCTACGACATAGCAGATTACCGCGAGATCGATCCGCGGTATGGAAGCGTGGCTGATGTGGAGACTTTGATTGCCAAGTTGGCAGAGCATGGGATTAAGTTGTTGATGGATTTGGTTGTGAATCATAGTTCGGATCAGCATGCTTGGTTTCAAGAGTCGAGGAGCAGTAAGACGAATCCGAAGAGGGATTGGTATGTTTGCTTGCAACTTCCCCAATAACAGTGACATACTAACACTTCGTTCCCCAGGTACATCTGGCACTCCGGCCGAACCGAAACCATCAACGGGCAAAAAGTCCGCCTTCCCCCCAACAACTGGGAATCGCTCTTCAAAGGCAGCGCATGGGAATACGACAGCTTGACAGACGAATTCTACCTCCGCCTCTTCGCCAAAGAACAACCCGACCTAAACTGGTCCAACCCCGAACTCCGCCAGGCAGTCTACTCCGACATGCGCTTCTGGCTAGACAAAGGAATCGGAGGCTTCCGCATGGACGTCATAAACATGATCTCCAAACCGGCCGATTTCCCAGACGCGCCCGTCACAAACCCTGCATCCCCGTGGCAGCATGCCGCGAGCGTTTACTGCAATGGCCCGCGCGTGCACGAGTACCTGCAAGAAGTGCGGCGGGAGGTTCTCGATCACTACCCGGACATCATGACCGTAGGCGAAGTGCCCTTCACGACCGACCCAGCCACCGTGAGGAAATACGTCGAGCCCGAGCGGCGCGAACTGAGCATGTTGTTCCAATTCGACATTTTCGACATCGACACCGGACCCGGTGGGAAATTCACCCACTCCGACTGGAAACTCCTCGACCTCAAGAGAACAATCACAAAATGGCAACAAGCGCTCTCCTTCTCCAGCGGGGCGTGGCAGACTTTCTTCCTCGAATCCCACGACGCCGCTCGCTCCGTGACGCGCTTTGGCGACGGCACGCCTGCGAACCGGGAGCGCGTGGCTAGGATGCTGGCATTGATGTCGACGACGCTTGGTGGCACGCTGTTCATGCATCAGGGGCAGGAAATTGGGCTGGCGAATTTGGCGGACGATATTCCCGTTTCTGCGTATCCGGATATCGAGACGAGGAATTTCTGCGCGACGATCCGAGAGCAGCGCGAAGCGGAGGCGAAAGAACGCGGCTTGCCGATTGATAACATCGACATGTCCGATGTGGAGCGTGAAATCAGGCTCAAAGCGCGCGATCACGGACGCATACCGATTCCATGGGACGACAAGCAAGTCAACGCGGGATTCTCGTCTGCGCCAAAGGAGCAGCTCTGGACGCCGATGAACAGCGACAGTGCAGAGTGCAATGTTGCAGAGCAAGAGGGGCGTTCGGATTCTGTGCTGAATTTCTGGCGGAGAATGTTGGCGTTCCGGAAGGAGAGGGCTGAGGCACTGGTGTTTGGGGATTTCGAACCGCTTGAGCTCGATGATGGGCCGGTGTTTGCTTATCGTCGGAAAGAGATTGATGGGGCTGGTGGAGGGGATTTGTTGGTTGTGCTGAACATGACGGCGAGGGAGGGTGTGGAATTTTCCCTTCCTGGTGATGGATCGTATAGGATTTTGCAGAGCACGGAATCGCGGGATGCGAAGAGTGTGCAGCGCTTGCGAGGTGGGCAAGCGGTTACGCTCTCGGCTTATGCTGGCCTTGTTCTTTCTTGCGATGAGTGAGAAGCCGTCTAGAGTAGATTGGAATGAGTATACATTATGAGATCTGTGAACGGTAAAATGATGCTGCAACATGCTGTTGATCGTGTCGCTCCTGATATACAATTCAAATCGCTCAAACGCAAGCAAAGAAAACGGCGACAGAAAGCAGAAACACCTTCGCATCGCAGCCATGACCTCAGCTGATCTTTCCAATCCTCTTCTTCGCCACGTTCAATTTTCCCTGATGTCTGTCAACATCGCTGTCCAAGATCCCCAACATCTCATTCTGTAGCTCTAGCTCCTCATTGATCATGATACCCATATCCTTGAGTCGGCTGACAGTCTTGCCCAGACTCATCACGTCCTGGTCCTGCTCCTCCATGACCTGCCTTTGCAGCTGGAGCACCCCAGAGTTATCCAACTCTCGTGTCCGCTCCGTCTCTTTCAATGGTCCACCCAGCACACGGCCAGAAGGCTTGCTGGCGCCACGGAATAAGTCGGCTTTAGATTCGGGTGTTGCTGCTGCAGAGGCGCTGGGAGCGGATGTTGGTTGGTTGGAGCGTGTAGGTGCCGCACTTCGCAATACAGCTTCAAGGCCTTCGACTTCCTTCCTTGCAGCGCCGATCAAGTCACGGCGGCGGCGGATCTCTCCATCTCCCAGGCGGTTGCCCCACCCTGCTTCATTGCCTTTGTTCGAGGTGAGGGAGCGCAGGCCAGAGTCCAGCTGCTCAATATTGGCAGCAGCTCGCACAAGCGATGCTTTCGCATCTGCGCTCAGACCGTGCTGGGCTTGGGCGTTTTGCGCCGAGTCGCGTGACTTGAGCTGCTGGCGAGCAGCGTTGATGTGCGACTTGAGATCGCGGTGGGCTTCAAGCCAATCGTTAGGATCAGTGATACCAGAGCTTCCTCGTCGCTTTGAGGCATTAGGTGAGAGAGAGCCATTGGAGTTCAGCGTGCTGGTACCGCTGGGCAGGTTCAGAAATGCGCGCCAGGCACTGCTGCTCCGCCATTTGGAATCATCTGCATCCAGAATGGCTTTGACGTATTTCTCCAGCGCTTGGCGACGGTCCTCGGTCAGGCCTTCATTGTTGATGGTCTTCCATATCCAGCTCTTTGCGGGTAGTGGGGCGGGTGGAGGCGAGCCGGTTTGGGATTGAAGTTCGGCGTGGAGGTTGGTGAAGTCTGTGTAGCGTTTGCGGATCTCGTGTTTGCGCAGTGGGAGTTGTAGGATTATGTGGTAGACGGTGAAAGGCTTGCTGCCTTCGGGCGCAGTGGTTGAGGCGGACGGGATCGATATTTGGAGAGCGGGCGACATGGTGGTGGTCGAGCGAAAGGGTGCCGGCTTGAAGTTGTGAAGCGAGATAAAGGTGAAGCTCTAGTATTGGCCGTGCCGCTTGCGTGCCCAGGCTACAACCGTGCTCCTGCCATGACCACGGACTCGACCTGATGGGTTATGTGAAGCTGTCATACTAGAACATCATTCACAACGTCAATGCATGGTACATCCCGTGCCATCTCGCACGTGGAGGGTACATGTCACGCCGGTGTATGCGTCTTCTTCGCCGTCATCGTCACGAGCAACGGTCCTACGTCATACATCAACAAAGAGAAACGGCTCACGAGTACAGAGGTATCAGACGGAGATGTGTACACATGTGCACATGTAGTATTGTGTTATCTGTTAATACTCTGCATGTATCCTATGGCAGTAAATTGAAAAGACCAGATCATTATACCAAGTCTATACTGTGCAGCAAGCTCAATTTACAAGTCATCATCGTTCAAAATGAACAAAAAACCCGCCCATATCCTCCACACTTGGGCTGGCGAATCTAGTAAACACCAGGCCAGATCCTCCACCTGACGATCTCGCAGTACTTCTCCCAGTCCTTTCCGTACTTGCGTCTGCACTTCTCCTCATCGCGCATCTCACGGTGTATGAGCAGGACGGCAAAGTAGAGCATGTAGAAGTAGGTGATTGGAATAGCGTAGCCTTTGATGCCCTCCTGAGAGACGAGGTTGGTGCCTGGGTAGAGAACGGAGGGCGTGAGCTTGTAGCCAGCGGCAAGGGTTGGCAGGCAGTAGGACCAGGACATGACCCAGTCACCGAGGTAGTTGATGTGGCGGGCAGTGCCCCACCAGCCAGTGGTGAGCAGACGAGATCCGGCAGCAGTCTCAATGTACTGCAGGTGAGCCACCTTGGGGTCGTTGGGGTTGGTGCGGAAGCGGTTCTTCTCGTTGTTGGCGCTGCGGAAGATGTAGTAGCCCAGACCTTGCAGGGACAGAATGCCGACAACATAGAGAGGACCCAAGACGACCGGGTGGACGCTGAGGTAGCGTGCCTGGATGGAGTAGGAGAACGGGACCCAGACAAGATCGCCAAAAGACAGCATAAAGCCGAAGCCATCGTTGATGATGTCGATGGTGGTCAGAATAGCGGGCTCCATCCAGAGCGCGTCCAGGATGTAGACACCTTGAGAGATGGTGACGATGACTGGTGTTTACGTTAGCAGAAGTCATCGTTCATGGGTGGTGTTCTTTAACTTACGCATCGAATCAGTCACGTAGCCATAGGTCTTGTACTGCTTCGCCATGAAAGCAAGGTCAAGAATGAGCCAGCCCAGCATACCGGGCCTAAGCTCCATCCACGCCTTGATGTCAATCTCGCCCGTGAACGGCAGGGTGATGCGAGGGTTCAATTCGCGACCAATAAACCAGTCGTAGATGATGTTTCCAGTGTGTCCACCAGCTGCGAGCTCGCGCTTTTCCTTGTTTCCGCGCTTGACCGAGAAAGAGGCCACATAGACGTACACGGCCAGCAAGAACGAGATGAGCAGGTTGGAAGAGGCCAGACCAGCGTAGTTGTTGTTGATGAAAGACCAGACGGGGAAGTCAGCGCCCTGGTAGACGGTGCCAGCAGCGCAAATCGCGAGGATTGTCGCGGCAGAAGAGAAAGCTAGTGTGAAGTCAGCTAATGAGTTGCTCCCACGCGCCAGGGTTGTCCATACCATTGAACCTGTACTTCAGTCTTCCACCAGTCTTGAGCTCAACACCCTCAGCCTCTTGCGCTGGCAGGGCGGCGTAGAGGAACAAGCTGAAAGCATACCAGGCCAGCGATCCCAGCATGGACTCTACAGTCACCAAGCCAGTCCAACCTGGCCATCCCACCTCCTTAGCCAGCACCTCCGTAGCATGCTCCCATGACGTCTGCGTGGTGAATGTAGGCGGCGTGAAGAGCTTGGAAGGGCTCAGAAGAGAAGGCGCAGGGCAACCAGAGATGTCGTTGCAAAGGTAGGTGAGCGCGTAGACGGCGACAGGGCATCCAATTGAGATCAAGGCGGCGCCGATTCTGAGCATCTGCGTGTTAGCGATCGCGTCGCGCCAGATTGAGAGGGGATTGGGACGAGACCTACGGTCCTCCGAATTCATATCCATGAGGCTCCTCGACGGCAACAGCCTTGGTGGTGGTGGTGGCGGTGGTGGATTTCTTGGGCGCCATTGTCGTTGTGAACCGAGCAGTAGTCGTCTGCAATCAAGAAGACGTCTCGCTGGCAAAGCAGAGGGGCGGGAAGCGTGATGGTTTAAATTGGCCCGATCTGAAATTCGGGAGAGGGAGCTCTGACGTCGGGGAAATCGTACGAGACTTGGAGAGAGATGCGAATCCGTGCATTTTTGCGGGCGTAGGTACACAATCTACATGTATTTGGTTTACACACGTTTGCAAATACCTATCAATCAAGATCAGACCATAAATCAGCTGACACATTTGCAATCAAGCATTGATCATTTGTCAAGACCAACGTAAATTTTTCAAATACCTTCTCTCCTCCTTCGTAGCTACTAGTAACCCTTGACCGACATCTCGTCATTATCCTTAGCATCACTCTCAACCTGTCTAGAACCACAAACATAAACTCATCATTGCCAATCTCCAATGCCCTTCCTCTTGGCCACATGCAACCTGTTTCATATCACCTGTATGCGGCAAAGAGTAGTCGTCTCGATCGTTCGCTACGTGGCTGAGCTCCGTGGCTGAGCGCATACAAATTGTATGATCGGCGCGCCCCAAACGTCATTGCTCCTGACACTCAAAGCAAGGAACTCTTCACACTTGGTTGATAAATATTCATAATGCTCCTTCGCTGCGTACAAGCACTTTCTTCTTGCACACTACTCATCACATAAGAACTCTTGATACCCACTCTTACTTCTCAACTGCTTGGTAATTCTCTATCAACAACAAGGCCTCGTCACGGACTTCGGCTACGACCAAACAAACAAACAAACTCAGAAACAAACACCAAGACACACAAGAACACACACGAAAAGCAACCATGGGTCTGATGTGGACAAAACACTGGGGCGGCAAGCACGCTGGTAAGATGCTTTCTATCACCGCACACGCTTGAGAACCCTCAACTAACACCTCCCTCCACAGGCGGCGGCGTAGTCATCGACAAGCACGGCGCTCGCAGGGCACCATTCAGGTTCACTTTCTGCAAGGGCCTTAGCTGCTTCCGCTAGGTGGCATGCAAGCAATTGCACTCAACGAGATGATGTTGATGATGATGACGAGGCGATTGGAGGCATGTGATTAATTCTGGACTGGGTACGGGTGTGGTGAAGGTCTCTTTTTCTGGTTCTCTTTCTCTTTCTCTTTTGGCAGGGCATGAAAACGTTTCCTCCTTCCTGTTAGCGCGCATGGTTGACTGGTCCAATCATGAAATAACCTCTTGCGATGTCTATGATACCACTACTACTACTCTACTGTATGCTGCTAAAACCATGAGCAATAAGATGCAAGCTGTCAACACTCCATGACCAAACCCCAAACACTCCCAAAACCACCACCCATCCCCACCCACACACCCTATGTCCCTCTACAACCGACTCTCCCTAACCGGCCCATCACGCCCATCACCAACCTCCCCCTTCGCCACCTCCCTCAACTCCTTCCTCAGAATCTTCCCCGAAGGATTCTTCGGAATGGCCTTCACAAACTTCACCCCGCCAGCCAACCTCTTATGCCTCGCGACTTTCTGCGACAGCCACGCCGCAATGTCTTCAGGCTTCGTGGTCTGTTTTGCGCTTTCCTGCAGCGCAATATATGCGCGTGGAAGTTCTTCGCCGTTGATGGTGACGCCTACGACGGCGGCGTCTTGGACGGCCGGGTGGTCGAGGAGGAGCGCTTCGAGTTCGGCGGGGGCGACTTGGTTGCCTTTGACTTTTATGAGTTCCTGCAAAGTGGAAAGTCAGCACATCATGCCCAATGCCTGTTAATATGTGGATCCCTGCTCTGCCACGCAGACTCACCTTCTTACGATCAACGATATAAATAAACCCCTTCTCATTCCGATACGCAATATCGCCCGTCTTCAACCACCCATCGCTCGTGAGCGTTTCCCTTGTCGCCTCCGGCTTCCGCCAATACCCCTTCATGACATTCGGGCCTCGGACCCAGAACTCGCCTCTCTCGCCCACACCCACCTCAGCACCCTGCTCGTCCACGATCATCGCCTCGATGTTCGGGTTCAGCTCGCCGACAGTCGCGTCGACGGCCACGGCGGTGGGTTCCATGCCGCAAGCGCTGCAGGTGATTTCCGTCATGCCCCAGCCTTGCTTCAGATTCACTTGACCAGGCGGCCACAGACCCTCAAACTCCGTTTGTGGCTCTCTGCCCAGCGGCGCTGCGCCGCAGCCAGCGCTTTCCACTGAGGAGAGGTCGAACATGCGCGCTTCGGGGCGTTTGGCAAGCGCAACGACGATGGGAGGCACGAGCGTCAAGGCCGTAATGCGGTACTCCTGAATATACTTCAGCATCTTGCCAAAGTCGAATTTCTGCATGACATAGACGGGGATTCCCTTGCGAGGCGCGGAAACGCAGTGCACGGTTTGGCCGTAGGCGTGGTACATGGGCAGCATGGAGAGGCCGCGGGAGCGGGCGATGGCGGCGTCGTGGTCGGGCTCGATCATCGAGACGTGGTCTGTTTGCATGCAGTTGGCGACGTAGTTGAGGTGGGTGATTTCGACGCCTTTGGGCACGCCTGTCGTGCCGGAAGAGTAGTTGAGGACGACGGTTTGGTGCATTTCTTCGAGTGTGGAGAATTCTTTCCAGCGGTAGGCGGCGCCCTCTGAGGGTGAGGCTAGGAGCGAGGTCCAGTGCCGGATGCCTTGTGTGCTCTTGCCTTTGCCGTCAAAAGTGTCGTAGCCTCCATCGAAGCTGAAGATCTTTTCTTGAGGGAAGCCAATGCTTTTCGCAGCTTCGAGCGCCGTATCCAGACTGCCTTCGGCTGTGATCAGGAACTTGGCTCCAGTGTCTTGGAGCTGGTAAGCCAGCTCTCTCGCAACGTAGGTCGGATTTGCGCCACTGAAGATTCCACCTGCCATGATCGTGCCGATGAGGACTGTTGGGAAGAAGATTGTGTTTCCAGAGTATAGCAACAGGCGATCGCCATCTTGGAAGCCTCGCGCCCTCAATCCTGCAGCGAGACGTTTTGACCATTCGCGGTACGAGTGGTGGGATAGACAGTATGACGGTTTGTCGGCGTCCAGAATGATCGGTTGGTCGGGAAGAGTGTCATTTTGCGCGCCAAATAGGTAGGTTGGTAGAGAGACGGTTGGAATATCTATCTGCCAACGCGATTTCCAAGGCATGTTGGTTGTGGGAGGTATGCGAGGGGCTCGGTTCGGTATCCTCTGTCTTCAAACTCTTTTGCAGCCGCTGTACTGTATGTATCTTTCCCAATGAGTTTTGAAGTCTATCGCTCGAGCTTGTAAACAGAACTGTCACTTCCACGTAGAATGACCTATGAGATGAGAACAGAAAGTGAACACCTACATGTACTCGAGTAATACCACCGAGGCTTTCTACGACCTTATCGAACAAAGCAATAGCCGACATTACCGGGAAGCAATGAACATTGGGTGCTTGGCTGTGTGACCAGCGAACCGCGGCTGAAGAATCGCCTAAGTGCAGCCATGCCGAGCAAGGAGGCGTCTGCAGGCAAGCTAGATTGATGGTGAAGAGAGGGGAGGTTGCAATAAAGGTGGACCTGCCACGGCCAACGGCTGCCGTGATGCGGAGAGAAAAGTGGGGTCACGGAACACGCACAGAAATCGAAATTGAGAGTTTGGGAATGCCAAAGCCTCGGCACAACTGAAGGGTGATGGTAAGAGGTAGAAGAGGGTATCATAAATCGCCATTCCAGACGGAATGTGCTACGAAAAGACATTTCCTGTGAAAACGGAATATGGTCGTGTCGTACGTGAAAGGTGGACTTTTGTGATTGTCTGCTCGAACTCATAGCCGGATCCACCAAAACAAAAGCATAGTCATGCGCGCCTTAGAACGCCTGCCTGTCTTTCAGGAGTTCGCTTTTTGTATGGTCAAGAACAGAGGTAGCGAAAACGCTTAAGCCTCAGCAGCGATCTGCTGGATCTTCTTCTGGACGTTCTCGTCACGCTGGGCCTTGGTGAGCTTCTCCTGGCGGTACTTCTTGCTCTCGGCCTTCCACTCGTCCTTGGACTTCTTGGGGCCCTCAGACTCGACCTTCTTGAAAGGATCCTCGCGGATCTGCTTGTGGGCGTCGGCGTAAAGCTCCTCGAGACCGTCGGCCTCGATGTCGTCATCGGTGTAGCCGGTGAACTGAGACTTGAAGCGCTCCTCATCGTCGTCGGCGAGGGTCTCCATGTACTCAGCGACGTGGCCGCCGAAGATGTACTTGCGGAGGGTCTCGGCGTCGAGCTCCTTGGACTCGATGTCGTAACCGGGGAAACGCTTCTCGGAGTGGGGGATGTAGATACCACCGTCGGAAGCACCCTTCATGGCACCGAAGACACGGGCACCAGTGGAGGTGCGGACAAGACCGACATCGAGGTAGCACTTGAAGGGGCGGCGCTCCTCACCGTCAACCTCGACGGGCTCAGTCTCGGTGAACTCGCCATCAGCCTCCTCGACACCAGTGAAGGACTTGTCGAGGCCGAGCTTGACGAGAGCGCGACGGGCGACCAGGAGACCGACGCAGTAGGCGGCGGCCCAGTTGGTCAGACCGTGGGAGATGTCGTAGGCCTTAAGCTCGTGGGCGTAGGCGGAGACGAAGACCTTGTCGCCGGTGATCTCGGAGGTGACGATCTGGGCGATGATGTCGCGGTTGGTGAAGCGGATCACCAGGCGGTACTTGGGGGCGTTGTACTTGTTCTTGGCCTGTGTGACGAGACGCTTGCGGGCGTAGTAGTCGGTCTTACCCGCGCGTCTGCGGGCGTACTTCACCTGGTAGCGGCTGAGAGGTTGTTAGCGAGTGCTCGCAAGGAATGTCAGCGCATGAATGAGAGTATGCTTACCTGAAGTAGGCGGAGTTCTTGACCAACTTGGTCTGTAAAGAATCCTCGAGTCAGCAATTTGCGCTTCAGAACCACAACCGAAGCATCTTGCAGCGACTCATCGCGGTGTGTGTGGTAAGATCGAGCCATTGGGATGCTCGACGATATGCGCGAGACTTACGAAAGGCATGTTGGCGGTGTTGACTGCTTAATGGCCGGTCTTGTCGAGAGGAAGCAAGACTGGTGGGCGAGCGAATTTTGTAAAGCCCAAAGTAGGTGGGCGCAACATAAAAGTGCCAAGATTTGCAGGCTTTTGGGGTCGCGGACGGTGAACACAGAAAAGTCAGAACGCCGTGGGCTTGAACAGCAACATCTATGCCATTTCAGTAAGCATCAAGCCTCATTGGACATACCCCTAGTATCTGTACTCATATGTTTCGTCCAACCTTGAAACGCATGGTCACCAATATCGCATAGATTCAGATCATCCTGCTCCTCCGGCTATAAAACCTGTTGCGGCCTTGCAGCCTTAGGCAGAAACGACGGAAGGCCCCACCAGCACCAGGAGCCCATAGGAGGTAGGAGGTACTTCCTCCTACCATCACACCATCAATAAAGACTATCACAGACCATAAACATCAGGCCTCCAGCGATTCCACTCAACCAAAATACGATGTCAAATGGACCAGAACCTCAAGATCGACACGCATCTCAGACCTACTGCACTAGGAAAAGCGTGAACTCTTCCACACGAGGGCCCCCGCGCTGTCGACTTACCTGTGCTTGTTTCTGCGAGAGCAGGGAAGCGGTGTCGTTCACAAGCGAGAGAAACTAGGCTCTCGCTCAAGCTCAACGCTTATCGCAGGTGGTATGATCAGCCGCACTGTCTTGGTGGGTTGGGTTCCCGGAGGTATTAAGCCGTCTGTGCCGTGTTGCATAAGTTATCTTTCACATGTATGTGATGACGCCGTGATGCTACCCTCTCCTCTGCTCCTGGTAACAAGCCTTTGTCCAGTGGAGAGCGAATCACTCAATGTCGATGAGAACATAAAGCGCACCTAGATTCGTAATCGCAAAAATCCAATGGCGGACAAGCACGAAACCAAAGAGTATGAGTTCGACTCTCGGCACGTTTACAACTCAGCTCGCCCTGTCGGATACGACGACGAAGATGTCTTCGGCCACGAGGAGAATCATGCAATCCGTTACAAGACCTTGAGTTGGCCTTCGGTGGCAGTTTTGATGATTGCTGAGATCGTGTCTAATGGTATACAAAAGAAGAAAAGAACCACCCTCCAGGTACTAGCAAGACTACTGACAAAATCCACCAGGCATGCTTTCACTTCCATCATCTCTAGCAGTGGTCGGTATAGTCCCCGGGATAATCTTGATAGTATTTCTCGGAATCTTCGCCACATACACCAGCTGGCTCCTGGTCCAGTTTAAGCTCAATCATCCAGAAATCCATTCAATGGGAGACGCAGGCCTGATCCTGTTCGGACCCATTGGACGTGAAGCCCTCGCTTTCGGAACCATCGTCTTCGCCATCTTCGCCACAGGAGGACAGATTCTAGCTGGACAAATTGCTCTTTCAGCTTTGAGTGATAACAAACTGTGCCCCATGCTCTACACAGGAATCTTCGCCATCCCGACTTTGATCGTCTCTTTCCCGAGGACTTTCGACAAACTCAACTGGATGAGTGTCTTGAGCGTGTGTAGTATCATGATAGCAGGGATCGTCGGCATGATAGGCGCAGGCTTGTATCCCGAACCCGGTAGAGAGGTCTCTATTGTTCAGAAGACGACGTTCTACAGTGCTTTCATTTCCGTCACCAATCCCGTGTTCTCCTACGCCGGCCACTTCATGTAAAGTCTTCTACTGTCTTCAAATTCCTCTTGTCCCATCAAAACTGATCACCCCAGGTTCTTTATCCTCGTCTCCGAAATGCGCCGCCCGCAAGACGCCATGAAAGCCGCCTACACACTCCAAACAACCGCAACAACCTTCTACGCCATCTTCGCTGCTATAACATACGTCTACATCGGCAACACCGTGGCCTCGCCGTCCTTCTCGTCACTACAGCCCAAATGGCAAAAAGCCGCATACGGGCTAGCATTGCCCAACTTCCTGCTGGCGGGCAGCCTGTACGCTCACACGGCTAGCAAGCTGGTATTTGTGCGCCTTTTCCGCCGCTCTAAGCACTTGCACTCGCATACCGCCCTTGGCTGGGGTGTGTGGACACTTCTAATCCTGGTGATGAACAGTGCTGCATTCGTTCTGGCTGTTGGAGTCCCGATATTCAATTACTTGATCGGGCTTGCAGCGTCTCTTTTCGCGTCGTGGTTCACCTATGGAATGTAAGTGGAAATGTGTCCTGGATCCACTTTTCTGATCCTATAAAAACCAGAGGCAACACCAACTGACATTTTTCCGTCGCAGTGCCGGCTTCTTCTGGCTCCACGACGAATACCACTACGGCAACGGTACGTACGGTTGGCGGCGCAAATGGTTCCAGACTTCGCTTTGTGTTGCTACTATCGCCATTGGAGCTTTTATTTGCGTTGCCGGCATGTATGTTACTGTTAGATCGATTGTGGATGCTTACGCGAGCGGTACGATCGCGACGCCATTTGCTTGCTAGGAGCGGGGGGGGGGTGAATTGGTAGTGTTGGTTTATATGCACTATGGAGGAAGAAGCTTCTGATGAGGTGGTTGGTGTGGACTTCTGTCGTTTTTCATGGCTTTGCTGCACGTACCCTCGAGCTCAGTACGTTGAAATGACAGTCTTTCCGCTGAGAGACATGAATGTTTAACAAGCATACTTAAGGTACGTACCCGAAGCCTATAAGCAGTCTAATCACTCTGAACATCCTAGTATCATATGTGCTCGTACCCTCAACATCAGTACACTAGAATGATAGTTCTCCCACTAAGATGTCCAAGTTTATCGACAAGCGTACATTCACACTTCTCCTCGGATCACTCTATTCTCTTTATTATTATTATTAATGCTCATACCCTCAGTTTCAGCTTATCGAAACGACCCTTCATCCGCTGAGATGCTCAAACCTTTCGGCAAGTATACCTTAATAATTTCACCCTGATAAATCTCCCCTCACTTACATCCCCTCACTTATATCCCCTCACTTCCATCCACTCACATGTCCTCACTAAAATATCCTCACTTACATGTCCTCACTTACATATCCTCACTTACATATCCTCACTTACATCCCATCACTTACATCCCGTCACTTACATCCCATCACTTACATCCCATCACTTACATCCCACTCCTTCTCACTCCCTCACTCCCTCACTCTCTTGCTCCCTCATTGGCTAGCTTCCTTAGGCATTATTTTACATCATCAGAAGTTCAGGCATCGCTACTCCGCTCTCCGAGTCTACGTGGGATTCACGGTATCATAAAACACGTAAATCGTATCAAAGTATAACACGACCATACTAAGCTATAACACTAAGAGAATTCGCCCCTTCTACTAACTACTCAGTCGCCCCCGAAAGCCCATCCAACGCCGTCCCAATCCCAGACAAAACAGCAGTCGGATTAAGCGTCAACAACCCAATTCCAGAAGTCGCCACACCGGCAAAAAGACTAATCAATGGCATCAAAGACGATTCCTTCTTGCTCGGCTTAGCATTTTGCATCTGCACCATCTGCGCCTGGATATTCTGCGCATGTTGCTGCTGTTGCTGCCTCTCGTACGCAAACCTCTGCTCCATCTGAGCCTGCATACGATCAAGCTTCTCTTTGTCTTCGCGGGCTCGCTCTGCTTCTGTGGTCTTCTGCTGCTGCAGGAGGTCCTGCATGCGTTTTTCGGCTTCCGCACGCTGGGCTTCGTATTTCTCTCGCTCGGCGCGGTGGCGCTCGGCGTCTTTCTCCTGTTCTTCTTGGATCTTGTCCAACTCCGCTTGTCGGGCTGCATACTCAGCCACCCGTGCTGCTTTCTCCTCCTGCAGCTCGTGCACCATCTGTGCGTATTCAGCGGTTTTCTCCTGGCAGAGTTTCTCGAAGGTGATCTTGAGGTTCTCCTGAGCCTCGCCGGCACGGGCGAGTTTCTTCTCGAGATCGTCTCGTTGCTCGCGCAGAACCTGGGCCAGCTGTTCGTCACGTTCCTTGAGGGCCTCGTCGTACGAGTCCTGCAGATCCGAGATCTGCTCTTGGAACTTCTGCTTCGCGATCGTGAGTTCCTTCTCCACTTCCTGACCTGCCGCGGTGTCTTCGAGCGATTTCTTGTCGTCGATCATTTCCTTCTGGATGTCCAGCGTCACCGGCCCATCGACATTGCGTCGCTCGATCAACCCTTCGACAATGGCCAGTGCAGACTCCTTACTGCCATCGTGTCGGATGACAGCGCTGCCGCGATCGCGCATCAGGCCCCACCAATCCTTGCGCGAGAGAAGCTCTTTCTCGCGCGCCACGCCGGTGTCGTAGGAGAGGGTTGGGCCAGTCAGGTTGCCCCACATGGTTGTCGCGAGAGTTATGCTTTTGTACGCATCCTCACCGCAGAGTTTCTTGAACATGTTGAGGTTCTTGAGGGATGAGCCGCCCATACGCATGTCGGAGATGCGGTGGCAGTAGATGATACCGGAGAGTTGGACGGTGGTCTTGTAGGTCTCACCGAGCCAGAAGGCGAGTTGCTTGAGCACATCAGTGTCTGTTGTTGGGATCATAAATTAGCGTGTGATTTTGTGGTTGAAGTTGGGAGGGCTATTGGATTGATTGGGTGCTTTACCTGTTCTGTTGGTATCGTCGAAGCCGGGTGTGTCGATCAAGTACACCCTACGGGTGTTTTTGTAGATGAACGAATGGACTTGAATGTCCGCCGTGCCTTCAAGGTTGGTCAGTTCGACATGCTTGATTTGTTGAAGGTAGAGGCTGACGGAGATCCCTTACAGGAAGTCAATTCGTGGCCGACTTGGACGTAATCGTCGGCGAGGAGCGAGATAAAGGTGCTCTTGCCAGCCCCCGTGATCCCCATCAGGGCGATCACAATGTCGTCTTTTCCTAGGGTTCTGGTTTTGTCGACGATAGTCTCGGACATGGTTGTTGAGTTGGTGAGGTCAAATTTGTGTAGAAATGGTTGATGAAGTGGATTGAAATCCAGCAAGGTGTTCCTGGTAATTAATAATTCCTCAGCTCGGGGACGGATATGTATATTGGAAAATGCAGTTGAGATTGGCGAAACAAGACCGGAGCTCCAAAGGGTGGTTTATTGAGCAATTCAGAGATGTTGTTGATGATGGAAGGCGGTCTTTGAAGGTGCAGTCGGCAACTACTTTACCGACATGATGTAGCGAGCATCAAGAATGGCCCGATCACGTATGAGTGGCTCATCCCACTTGTTGGTATGCATGAAGCGTGATCGCCTGACTGATATTCAGCCTCGCCTCAGCCCCAAGCCCTTCATTGGCTCCAGAGCCGCACAGCATGTTCAGGGCCATGGCTAAAAAGGATCTGGCTCCGCAACCCTACACCTCTTCGGGGATACAGCGTGCATTGTGGCGCGGCCGTCGACGTCCGGCTATCGAAAACATGCAGTCGTGACAGGGGAGCGTCTCGCCATGGAGGGGACACGAGGGATGGTGCGGACACGACCGTGGCTGTTCGTTTGTCGCTCTCGTGACGATATTGCAAGATGCGTGCCAATTCGGTGGTGCTGTTTCACCAATCCCTCCGATCCGCGTAACGAGTGCAGCCAATGGAACGTTGGTATAGAGGAGCATATGGTCAAAGCGAGCTAAACGAGAAGTCCGTTTTCGGCAACGACGCCCAACCGACCGGGCCGATGGCGCAAGCCTTCTCATCTCTGGAAGAGCCTCGGATGACAACTCATGGCTAGCCTTTGTATGGCATGCACCTTAACGCATGATTCATTCGCCCCAATCCGCAGAATAGGGCCATGGCCTGATGGTGATAGCGGGTGTCGCCGTCCAATCCTGTATGAGCAAACCACGGGATCGCCGACGGGCCACCATCCTTCCCACGTCGGCTGAGAGTGGCTGGCAAGCCAACATGCCTGAATCGTCAGAAACATGGAGATAGACCTTGTGCCTTGATGCAGGGCCGGAAGGAGGGTCGGACTGGGTCCCCCGATATGTGCATCAAAGAACGCTTCCTGGCCCTATTTCCTTCGGAGACGACAAACTCAACTACAAAGCACTTCAGGTCGCCATGGTCCGATACGGCTTCACACGTGGAAAAGACGGCCTGGTCGACAGTGAAGCGATGGTCTCTCTACTCCCCAAAGACAATGACGGACAGGTCGTTGCAGGTGCTGAGGAGCCACCCACCGTGACGCCAGTTGACCAACGCGCTTTCAGAGACGGATATGAACCAAAAGAAAATGATCAGTTCTATGCGATCCTGGGTGTGACCGGTGCAGGCAAGAGCACCTTCATTTCGAAATGCACCGACAAAGAAGTCAGCATTGGCCATAATCTGCAGGCTTGCACTCAAGAAGTCGGCGTTTTCCTCTGCAAACACCGCGGCGTCAACATCTATCTTATAGATACCCCAGGTTTCGATGACACGGACCGGTCGGATACGGAGGTAAGCCTGTTTACTCTCTCCACAGATATAGCAAATTTTGAAGCAGCTATCTGATGCCATCGTAATTTATTCGACCATGTGATCCATGGAGATCTCCCGGGCTGCTGCTGATGTTTCGATCTGTCCTCCAGGTTCTCCGAGAGATCGCCTCCTGGCTCACTGCATCTTACTCGAATCAGATCAAATTGAATGGCTTAATTCTACTGCACCGCATCATCGACCCACGTATGCAAGGCTCCGGCATGCGAAACCTGCATATGTTCAAGCGTCTCTGTGGCGATCAGAATCTCTCCAACGTTGTATTGGCCACCTGCCAATGGGAGCGAGTGCAAGAAGCAGACGGGATCGAACGTGAGAGGCAACTCAAAGAAACTCACAATTTCTGGGGCTACATGATAGAGCGTGGCAGTCAGATCCACCGGCACTACAACAACCGCGAGTCCGCCCTGAAAATCATTGATAGCCTGGCTGGCCGCAATGTCGCCAAGCCCAAGATCGTTCTGGACATTCAATCGCAGATGGTTGACGAGGGCAAGGACCTTGCAAGCACAGCAGCTGGACAGGCCGTAGACGACGCCATCGCAAAGGAACGCCAACGCTTTGCCAAGCAGATCGCAGAGTCACAGGCAGACCTCAAGGAAGCTCTTGCGGCTCGAGATAGAGAGACAGCCGACATCTTGAAGCAACATCAAGAAGAGATGAACGAGCGCGTTCGCAAGCTCGATAAGGAGCATTCGTCGTTGCAAGTCAGCTTGGAGCGCTTGCAAGAAGAGCGGTTCGCAAAGATGAAGAAGGCATTGGAAGAGGCTGAAAGAGTCAGCGCGGAAGCCAAAGAGATGATGGAAAAGACGAAACGAGAGCAAGCTGAGAAGCAGAAAGCCTTTGAAGACCAGATCAAGGCCAAAGACGACGCAGCCGCAAAACATAAAGCAGAAATGGCAGCACTACAAGCGAGGCTTGAATCAATGCAGCTCCCTAAGAAACCGGACGCGGAATTTGCGACGGCTTTATACGACTTTGAAGGCCAAACAATCGGTGATCTGTCTTTCAAGAAGGGTACCCGTATCCAGGTTGTCTCGAAGACTGCAAGCGCGAACGATTGGTGGACTGGGCAGCTCAATGGAACAACAGGGCTTTTCCCTGCAAACTACGTTAAGATAGAGCCCCCGACGAGCCCAAGCACCACCGTCGGAGCTGTGAACAAGCCACGGGTCCGCTCACCACCTGGAATCAACAGTCTTCTACTTTGGCCGGCAAGCATTACCCTGTGGGGAGACAGCTATTATCTCGCAGCATGTGTGAGCGATATGAGTGGAAACATTTCCAAAGAATTCCCTCCTGCACGCCTGGCCGACAACAACGGCAATCGATGCGTGGTCTTTGGAGAAGGAGACTCATATTACATTCACTTCCACGACGAACTCATGCAATGCTTCACACAGCGCAGCGACGATTTCATCAAGCACTACCCGGAAGCTGAGCAGTATCTCACCACCTACGAGCAATATGGCTGCCCGACCTGCGTTTCTCTGGGTCAGAATGGGTACTATTTCATTCGCACGGCCTGGGGTGCTTCCTACAAGATTCCAAGGGACGCCGAAACCTATCTTGGCGGCACCGTCAAGGACGTCGAGAAGTTCTACCTGGGAACTGGAGACACTTGGGTGGCGGTCAAGTTCAATGGTAGCAGATGTTGGGATCTGAAGGGGAAATACCCAGGGCTCGCTGATAGGATCAGGACCGGTATCAATGGTGAGACCAACATCCATGTAAGTTTCCATCCAATGTCCAACCAACAAGTACGCACGTGGCTGACTGTGGCGTGTGTTGCAGACGATTGCATTGAATCCCGACGATGGAGAGCAGTGGATGATTCTATATAAGAATGGTCTGGCCGCCTACAACATCGGATCAAGGGCAAACATCGATGGATTTGATGTCGAGGAGCATTGCACGAAAAACTTTGGATGTATCTGGGGGTCAACTTAGGGCGTTGATGGATAGTGAAGTAATGAGGGAGTCGCGAAAGTCACTTCTCTGGCAGGTTTCATCGATGCTTTGACTGTTGTGTTGGCGCTTGTGGTGCTTGCAGCGGCGCTGTTGATAGTTCACCAATGTATTCACTGGAGAGCAAACACCACCACCGCCCGTCATCTTGCCACAGGTAACTACAAGTAACAGCTTTTGTTCGCTCAGGTGACACTAGGTGTCACCTTCCACTCACAACACATAAAACCCAACACAAAACCGCGACCTAACTTCTGAACGTTTGATTCCAACACCAAACCACCAAACCGCATCACACAACTGGACAAAGCCTCAAAGAACAGCTTTTGGGGCCTTTCTGTTCCAGCGCCGCCAGAGAACAACCATTCCCACAGTCATGTCCTCCTTCATCGGTAAAGCCGTCACCAACCGCCTGATCACCTCCAAGCTCGAAGTCGAGCGCAAGTTCGCCCCAACACCAGCCCTCAAGAAGCTCGCCTCCGAGCCTGTCACCAGCTCACCTTTCCGCCTTCCATCTACTTCTAACTTCCCCCGCGCAGTCCTCACTCGTCTCTCCCGCAAGCGTATCACGGACAAGTACTTCGATCGCAAGGGCCAACTTGAAGGTCGCGGCATCTGGGTCCGCTGGCGCAGGGAGCAAACGACCAAGCACGACGGCACCGACGCTCAGCCCAGCGAGGGTGTCTGGGAGGCCAAGGTGAAGCAGGGAGGTGATTTCGTCAATTCCAAATTCATCGAGTTGCATGGCAGAGATGCCATCGAGGACCTCATGAAGGAGGTTGGCGCCTGCGATTCAGTTTTCGACCTCAAGTACGAGATGGGTTTCATGGCCGACCGTATCAGCTGGGCAGTAAGCCCTCTCAACGACCAACCGCTTATGAGCGACGATGCAGCCATGACCGTCGTCCTCGACACAATAATCGCGTCCCTTGAGGGTCCAAACGGCGGCCACCCAAAAAACCTCCACCACCAAGTCGGCGAGCTTGAGTTAGAGAAAACCATCACCACCAAGCCAAGCGACCACGACGACGAGTCCGACCTAAGCATCAAGCACCACTCGACTCGTGCTACGGAGAGTGACAAGATGAGCATGCAACTGGCGGACTTCATGAAGGCTCATCCGGAGCTCTTTACTGGAAAGGATGCACCGCTGGGCAAGATCACGGCCTACGTCGAGCACCGGGGGGAGAAGGCGGAGAGGGCATGGAAGGCCAACGAGGGCGGGAGGATCGCGACTATGTCTGAGATCAAGTACGAGCGCGAGTTCAACAGGAAGGATTGAGTCTAAGGCTTTGTTCTTGTTGGGTGTTGGAACAAGCGTTGTAGCGGGCGTTAGAGCGGGCGTTCGGCGTTTTCTTTGAGGTGAATGGATTCTTCGAGGTGAAAGGATTGAAATTCTGTGTGTTGTTAGGGTTAGGGTTGGGTTAGGCCTATGTTTCCACATTGTCTGCCGGGGTCCATATGGCGTTTCAAATTGTTTAGCAAAGACTGTTATCAGTTATTCAGGGCATTTGTATATTTCTCAATGTGTGTGAATGTTCGGTGGCTTCGTTTTGCCTTTCTGTTGTTGCTCTTTTGCTTCCATTCGCAAGCGGTCAGACTACTGGGTTGAACTTCGTCTAGACTGTAAACCCTACACCACTGAAAGTAAAGGTAATTTTGACGCACTGCGATCGTTATGCTCCTATCATCACACACGAATAACCAAGAGACATACAATGCCACTGGGAGCAAGGTATATTGATTTGACATCTCTATGCCCTTTTTGATGTTCCCATCACGCCCAGTGTATTGAGGAAAATACCATTCCAATGAGAACACCCTTTTCGCGCTTGAAAACTCCAGAAGAATAGCGTTCTCTGTTCCGGTATCTAACATAAAGGCTCGTTACAAGCTAAAACTCTCATCATGGATCCAAACATCCCTGCCTTTCTTGATCCAAGGTGTAATTTCTCGGCGTAGACTCTGGCTCAGTCCTTTCGGTCCGCATACCAGAATCGCAACACGTTCGTTTCCGCCATGAGAGAGTGTCTGATCGACTAGACGTTGTAAGTTTGGGCGACCAACATGAACAGGCAGCTCGCTGCGTGCTGGGGGTGCAGCATTGGCCGCACCTGTGTCACCAGAAAGCAGCTGCTTCTGCTCCTCAAGCTCGATACCGCCTGCATCGACACCTTCATCATCTACGTCGACTGCATGTCCACCTTCCTCTGCAGCAGCGCTATCGGCGCTAGTCACATGGAGTTTCAGTCGTTCCAGAAAGCCTTCTTTCCCTTCCTGGTTTTCCGGAATTGCCCAAGTAACCTCCGACTTCGATCTCGCAATCCACACGAAGCTCACCTTTTGGCGCCTATAGCTGCCTTTCCCAGGACTTAGGTCGGCAAGGAGTTGTCTGTAAAGGGGGACAATGAAAGTCCCGCCCACACCGCCTGCAACAAACAGCACTCGGTCGTATTGTAGCAGGCGGTCCTCGTGCGAGCTGAGGCCATACGAGCCCTCAATGGTGAGATTGGCTTTAACCCCGGCTGAGTCTCTGTGGGCATTTGTCATGAGCTTCGCTGTGTTGCCGTCCAATACCCGAGCAACGAATTTGATGTGGCCGTCGATGCTAGGAATGGACGCAACGGTGAAAGGATTGCTGCGGAAGGTGCGTAGCAATGGATTTCCTGCGAGTGAGATGTATGCGTGGTGACCAGGTCTGATGTTGTCGACAAGGCGGTTCCATTTTCTTGTGGAATTAGGCGAAAGTGTGACCTCGATCAGTGAAGTATTGGGTAGCGACCTCACAGCTCCATGGTAGTCCGAGGCAGATATCCAGCGGACTAAAGCGTTCAAAACGTAGATAGCGGCGGTTTCATACAGATAGATCCGGATGTGGCTGACGTGAAAGAACAGTACCGGAACGAGTGCAGTGGCGAGAGCAACATGCACGGCGTAGAAAACGCGATAACTCCATCGTCTCACTGGCGACAGAGCGGTCGTGCCGATTGCCACGAGAGAAACGACACCTACTACGCCGCACAGTACATAAGCCTCTTTGAGTTTGCTTCCCAGAAGATTGGACTGTACGTAAAAGTTGAGGTAGAACGCAGCATGCAGAAATACCAGGAACGTGACGATGCGTCCCAGTAATTGATGGTAGACATTCAACGTCTCATGTGAGGCTCTTGTCAAAGTCTGGATCGGGGACCAAGAAGATTTCCAAATGAGAAGATAGTGGAATGGGAGCTGAGAGGCTCCAACGATGCCGAACCTTTTCGTAAGATGGAGGTAGTCTGGATTGCACGTGAGCTAATGCTGTATTGCATCCAAGTATTGTACTTACCACCACCAGTCTCTAAAAAGCACAAGAACAAGAGCCAGAGGGTCCAGAATGCTGCGGCTGCGACCTGGCCCTTTGTGCCGAGTTGAGTGCCAAATATCTCCAACGAGTCGCCTGCCCACCAAGCAAAGCGCCGCCACCACTGTTCAATGGCTTGCATGCGATATTTGCCTTTCTGTGAATACTTCAGACCTGGAGAGCCAGGAGATTCTGGCTCCTTTCGCCTCTGCTGCCGTTGATTGAACCATTGAATCAGGAAAACCAGCTGTATCACCAGAATTACCACGCCAGCAGACACTTGTGCAATCAAGCCATAGCCATCCAGAAGGGCCCGACGATGCTCCTTTTGGGCATCTGTGAGATCGACGAACTTGTACGGCCAGCTCATTTTTGGTGAGTCCCTAGCAGTCAAGTGGCCACGACTGGCATGACCACACTGGATTTATCAGTTGATCTGTGCTTGATTGTTGCTGACCATTTGTTGAACGTGTTCAGCTCGAGATGTGGCAAGCCGGCTGAATTGGCGCTAGTGCAACTCTATTTCCGCCTCACCTGCTACGAGTCCCCTCCCCCACCACTGATCACATTGCCTGCACGTACATGAGTGTAGGTAAGTGACAACATCCCCAATTTGACCATGAGAAGCCTCGCCGACGCAAAAAGTAGCTGGGAGGAGCTCAAACAGTACCCTTCGCTCGCCGACCTAAAAGAAGCTGTCCGCCTTGACGGCTACATTTCAGCACCCAACAACGGCCTTCGCTCTGCCTGTTGGAAAGCCTTCCTCCTCTTTGACAACATTGACATCGCATCATGGCCGCGCACACTTCTCTCCTCGCGCTCCGCGTACAACTCGCTCCGCTTGCACTTCCTGAGGCATATCGAGAATCCAGATGAACAAGCCGACCCACTCAGTGAGGAAACAGACGTAAGCCTATGTTTCCGACGATGCCTCCCGCTCGGCTTGGTCTGATCGATAGCTAAGATGTGATACAAGTCGCCATGGCCGTCGATACGTGAAGACGAAGAGCTCCGCGCCGAGATACAGCAGGATGTCGACCGCTGCATGCCCGAGAACCTCTATTTTCGCCAACCAGACACGCAACGAATGCTCTTGGATATACTGTTTGTCTTCTGCAAGCTCAATCCGGACTTGGGGTACCGACAAGGAATGCACGAGCTGCTAGCGCCTATACTCTGGGTTGTTGAAAGAGATGCTCTAAACTTGGGCCAGAGTAGCAAGGCTATGGGAGAGGATGCAGTGATCCGGACAGTATACGATGCGGAGCATATTGAGCACGATGCGTTCGCGTTGTTCGGCCAAGTCATGCAGAACGCAAAGACCTTCTACGAGCAGACAACACACACTGCCGCAGAAAATCCTATGATATCGCGAAGCAGACGCATAGTGTACGAATTGCTACCTCAGGTCGACCCAGAGCTTGCGGGCCACCTGGAAAAGCTCGATATCATGCCTCAGATCTTCCTAATGCGCTGGATCAGGCTCTTGTTTGGACGCGAGTTTCCTTTCGACGATGTATTGACAATGTGGGACGTAATCTTCGCAAACGACTCTTCCTTGGAAATAGTAGAGCACGTGTGCCTGACAATGCTTCTACGTATACGATGGGAGCTGATGGACTCGGACTACAATGGAGCCTTGACACTACTTCTGAGGTACCCACCGCTGCCGAAGAGTTTAGCACCACAAAGTATGGTATTGGACGCTTTGTATCTGCGCGAGCACATGCATACCGAAGGTGGCGGATATTTGGTCCTGAAGTATACCGAGCGACCTTTGCAGCCGGGCGACCGACCAGCAACTCCTCCAGCTCTTCAGCGCAACATCACTGCCTTTTCCGGAGTTAATGCTGCAAAGGCTGCTTTGGGTCGCGTTGGCGTATCACCAGACGGGCGACCAAAGCAGGCTCGAAACATTGAGTCCCTTTTCCAATCAGCGGCAAAGAACATCCATGCTCGTAGCGAGCAGCTCGGGATTGGCAAAGCTGTGCGCAGCGCAGTAGATGAAGTCCACCGAAAGGCGCAGGAGATCAGCAATGCGCCAACACCCTCATCTTCCAACACGTGGAAACAGCGCGCCCCACGTACAGCTTATGGCTCGGTCTTGCAGAAGGTCAAAGAGCTGGAAACAAGAAATGCACAGTTGGGCAAGCTCCTTGAAGCCGCAGTCGGGGACCTTTGGGAGTATCAAAAGGTGGCTGCCGAGGGAGACGAAGTTTCTAAAGCACTACACGACGACTGCGCTTCTAATTCGCTTGAGAAGCTCAGTGTTGCTATCGCCAAAGTGCAATTCGTGCAAGTCTATCTCAGCGATTCGAGTCTGCCTCTGCCAGTGGAGAATACAGAAAAGAGTGAGCGTGTAGAGGATTCCGGAGCATCATCTCCACTTCCACAAGGCCATGAAGAGAAGCAAATACAAGCGCCAGGTTCGCCAGCCAAGATGGACACTGTGAAAGAGGAAGTCCAGTCCCCGACTTCCCACAATGAAGAGAACTTTGAAAAGCTCGCAGACCCATCAACATTCGACGACCCAGACGACGAACCCAGTGAGCTACAGCCCGAGCCGGCTCCTTCTGTCAACAAGCAACCGGAGATCAAGATCGACGAGCCAGCCGCGGAACCTCTATCACCCACCATAGAAGACCCCCTAGCAACCCTTCCACCTCCAACTGTGTCTCGTCCACCCCTAGCAGAAAGCTCCTATTCCTGGATGCTTGGCAACACCGACGATAAAAACAACGAAAAAGACAACCATGAGCCAGACACCAGCGCACACAAAGCCACGCCCTCGTTCTTCGAAGACCAGCGACGGAATCGGGGTTTCCTATTTGGAGATGAAGACCCCGCTGCGAATGATGCAGAGCCGGCGCCGAAGCTCGTGAGCAGCAAGAAGGGTCGAGCGCATAGAAAAAACGCCCCTTCGGCTTCAAAAGTCGCAGGGGATGAGGAGGTTGTATTGGGTATGGATGATCTATCGCGGGATACCTAGATCGGGAGTTTGCATGATATTCTCTTTGAAAACGTACACGTATAAATTCGATTGGTTCTGAAATGTGTGATAAGTTGCGAAGTGACCTTCATTTTCCAATTAAGCTTGTGTCCACTGACTTATACCCCTTGACATCGCAGCATGAGGCCACATACGACCAAGGTGTCGATGTAGTGCTATGATTTTGCTAGCCTAGTAGGGAACATTTCATGCAAGATTTCCTCTAAATTAACTATGCATACATGGCTGGAGATGTGGAGGGCGTACGAAGAATGTTTGAAAAAGAGTTAATTTTGCACATGGAATCATCTCTTTTGCAAAGCTACGTGCGCTACCTGCATCAAAAGGCGCACGAATCGCTCATGGTGAAACTTGAAACGCCACTCCATCCCGGAAAAGATGAAACCCCGCCGCTAGCGAAGCACCCAACTGTTCAGCACTATTCCTAGTACTGCTGCTCAGCGGGCGCCTGGCCCTCAGCACCCTGCTCCTCAGCCTGCTGCTGCTGCTGGAGCTGCTGCTGAGCAGCCTGGGCAGCGGCGGCCTTGGCGCCGTAGTCCTGGGAGGTAGGGGCAAGCACGGGCTGCTCCTCCTTGGGCTCGATGATGGTGACGGAGTCGGGGAGACCCTTGCCGCCGGCCTTCTCGCCGGTGGGGTCGGAGGGAGAGGAAGAGGCGCGCATGATCTTGACCTTGATACCGAGGACACCCTGGCGGAGCAGGACGTGGCGGGTGGCGTGGTCAATGAAGTCCTTAGCGGGCTGACCGGAGTGGATCATGAAGCCGTCGGTGAACTTCATGGACTTGGCACGGGCGGCGCGCAGCTTGCCGGAGACGACAACCTCGCAACCCTTGGCGCCGGACTCCATGATGAAACTGAGAGGCTGTTAGAAAAAGGCGAAGATTGAGAGAAGAGAACGTCGATGAATCTTACCGGAGGACACCGTAGCATGCACGGCGGACAGCGAGACCGTTGAGGAGCTTGTAGCGGAGGGACTCGCACTGAGCGACAGCGGAGAGACCGCGGGACTGGACCTTGGCGGCGTAGAGGGAGACACTGTCGGCGGGGAACTTGTAGCGGTGGGTGATCAGGCTGGTAAGCTGTGAAATTTGTCAGATCTTTGTTCTCGGCAGCTCTTCCAACAACACAGCAACGAACGTACCTCACGGATCCTCCTGCCCTGCTCACCAAGAACCTCCTGGGTGTGGGTGGCGCGGATGATGATGTCGGTGACGGTGGGGGTCACGCGGACCTCGACACCAGAGTATCCCTCCTCAGCCAGCTCGCGCTGGAAGAACTCGTTCAGCTCGGCGTAGAAAACACCGTCGGCGATGAACTTTCTGCGCTTGGAAAGGTTGGCGCTGGCGTTAGCCATGGTCTGCGCGGGGGCAACGTTGGACTGCATCTTGGCGGGTGGACGGGATGAGTGACCACTGATATGGTGTTAGTCTGTGATCGGATGGATGTGTACATTGTATCCGATGCAATGTCGAACGGCACTTCTGCTGCTGCTGGTGCTGCGAATGATCGAAAACTGCTGCTTTTCACAGGTGGCGTCCAACATCATAAGGCTTTGCGCATTGGTCGTTGCACGATGTTTCGACAATCTCGTATGCGATTGGTGCCGTGCGAGCGTCTGCCTCGGAGCCAAAGTGTAATTTTCAATGCACGCCGCTTTTGTTCTTGTCGTTCCCTCCATCTACTTTCTGCGGCATGCCCTTCGTCCCGGCATGCGCATGACAGTCCCCCATCGTATATCCCATTCCAGGTGTTTCCCAATTTTCGCAGATCGAGTCGGAGGGTCCAGCAAGATGTTTCGAGTGTCGTCGCAGTTGGAGCAGCAGAATTGTCGGGGTCGAAGGCAGCAGCAGCAGCAGTAGTGTCAATGTCGTTGCATGGGTAGTGATTTTGCACTCACCTCGGGGATTGCTATAGGGTTAGTCGTGGATATTCGTGCCTGCCAGCAATCGCGAAGTTCGAACTCGTCTGCCCAGGTGCGATATGCAAAATCACTAGTGGATTTCCGCCAAGCTATCTGTGCTCCGAAAGTGCGGCTGTTCCCGCCAGACTTCACGCCCGCCCAGCACGTGACCCGACTCTTGACGTGCCTGAACTTCAGAGTTGAGTCCGGCGGGAGCTGGCACGGCTGGGTTGGTTGGCTGCTGGCCTGTGAGGTGAACCCTGACGTGTTTGGGGATGGGCGACGTCTCACGTCTCTCCAATCATATACCGCACTCCCCCCTTCCTGGACGAGTATACTGCCGCAAGGCATCTGGCCACTGTTGCTCCTGCGTAGGCGCCCTGCTCGCAGATTCAACCAGCCATGGTCAAGTCACATCTTCCAGCGCACATGGACAGCGTGCGCCAGAAGCTGCGCCCAAAACATCAGCTGCTCGTCCTCAAGTGCTATCCTAGGCTGCCGCGGAACAGCACTGCCGACGTCAATCCCAACGGGTCCGAACTGAGTTATCTTCTATACTATGCCAGCACTCGGCGGAGCAAGCTACAAAAGGTTGGCACATTCCTGGAACGCAAGACTGCCAACGATGTCTATAAAGCACAGAGCGCGCGGGTTTTCGTCACCCTACAGATCTTGACCGCGCTGCTGGAGAACAAGACCGTGGGCAGCTCCAATGGCTTCAGTTTGATCGCGCCCTACGTACTTCGCACCGTCAGTGGAGTATTGCACAACACCAACGATATCAGCTTAATCGAAGCAAGTCTGCGTACATGGGAATCACTCTGCAAGCACCAGGACCCAGCGACCCTTGCAGCGGACCACGAATATCAAGATCTTTACGAGCAAGTCGTAAAGCAATGGTCGGACTTTGCGCATAGAAGCGCGTCGAAGAAGATCGGCAAATCAACAACCACCGTCACCGTTCCGGACGCAGTTCGTTTGAGAGAAGCAGGACTCGGTGCTATCAAAGCGGTACTTGCCTCGGATGCGTTGGCCTCTGAGGTTGGCAGGCAACTGAGCGTCACGATATCAGCTGTGTTGAGCAACCTTCGTGGCGAAGATGCCATGTACCTGGCACACCTTCAAGCTGTGGGCCACCGAAACGAGGAAGAGGAGAAGGAAAAGGCACTCCAACGCCGGCAAAGTTTGAACACAGTACGGACTGATCCTGGTACTGCGTCCTTCGACTCCGATGCACGTGCAGCAGAAGGAACGGTGCAAGACGCGGATAAACTTGCAGAGGAAGGCGTTGCTGTCATGGCGTTGAACTGCTTGAAATCGATTTTTGAGTCAGACGACCGCGCGCAGGTTCGATCTGCAACGAACGAGGTGCTAAAATATCTAGTTCGCTACCAGCAAGAGAACCGACCGCAGACATCGAACTCCAGACAGGCGCCTGCTGTCCACGATTGGACCAGTTGGGCCGTAAAGCTTTTCGAAATCATCACTGGGAGCACTGCCGTTCAAGATCGGTACATCGTTCTCGTGACAGCAGCGGAGACCCTCGCGCATTTGCCACTCAAAGACTCGGATATTGCCCAGCACTTGCTTTTGACGCACCTCATCGATGACATTCTCCGCTCCGATCTCAACTTGATTGGTCTCTCGGTCATGGACATCCTTCTCGGTCTGGTTCAGCATATCCTGCGGGTTCTGCAACTCAGCGGCCCACCAACGACAGCACGAACCTCGACATCTGAATTGTCAACTAATGATGACCCGAAGGATAAACAATCTCCATCTGCAGTCCCGTCTGCACTTCGACTGGAATTGTTGGCCCGTTTGAAGAGCTGTATTGCGGATCTGGCCACTCACATCTACTACACGGACCAGATTGGCGACATGATTTCCGCCATACTGATGCGACTGAAGCCCAACACGTCGCCGACGGCGGAACAAAGCCCGACAGCCACCGCCGCTGCTATCGAGGAACCTATGTCAGCAGTGTCGCAAAGCGCAACGAACATCAGCTCTACTGCCCGGGAAAGGTCACACTCTCAATCTGGAGGTTTCTTTACCTTCGATACCGCTCGCCAAGTTGCGCTCGAACTCGCCAGAGACGTGATGATTGTTGCAAACAGCTCACGCACTCGCGCCTCTGGTGGTGTTGCAGAAAGCCGCAATACTGTACCTCTCTCAACTTGGGAGGGAACGCAATGGCTCCTCCGCGATCCTTCGCCCAGTGTCAGACGTGCATACGTCGATGCCTTGTGCACTTGGCTTTCGCTGGAAACGAGGAAAGCAGACTCTAAGATCCAGGAGCCGCAAGACCTGCGCAAACGGGCCAAGAGTGCCGACCCGAACGGCACACTTGCACGCCGCGCTCTGTCCAACGCTTCCAACAGAAACAGGCAAAGCAAGAAAGTGCGAAACACTTTCTTACAACTTCTGAATCTGGCTGTCTACGAGAATGCATTGCAGTATTCTGCTTCATCAGAGACAGACATTCTGCTCCTGCATCTACTCAGCATCACATTGCTGCAAAATCTGGGTGTAAATGCAGTCCAAAGTAGCATGCCTATGGTATTCGCCCTGCAAGAGGAGATCCCCAAGATCGATCAGCCCGTCGCCAAAATAAGGCTGGGTAGCTTGGTGCATGGCTACTTCTTGCAGCTGTGCGAACAGTTCGATGCTGAGCCAGAGGTTTTGGGTGACGAAGTACGCAATGAAATCGCAAGGAGAAAACATCACGGTGTCTGGATGGAAGCAATCAGCATCCCAGCAGCCGATCTCGACCGCATCCCTTCACATGCGAACGCAAAATCTTCGGTGCCTGAGCTCTCGTCTGACAGTGTTGCGCACGAGGATCTGAAGCCACTTGACAATCGACAAGTCCTCGTTGACCGGATCGCAAATGCCTACTCCACCGTCTTTGTCAGTCCGCCAACCTCTCCGCCGACGAGCCCTGGTCGCAGCTTCTCCGTGCCGGCAATCGACCGTTCTGCCTCCTACCTGTCAGCCAAGTCGTCAGTTCCGAACATGTCGTTGCCTGAGAAAGCCAGAGACGCAATGCTGGCGATTTGGACCAAAGAAGCTTGTCTCGCGGCTGTTGCGGCCGCAGCTCCAAAGTCTATCTCTCTGTCAGGCACCCAATCGTTACCCAAGAATGGTAACCACCGCCAACTCCTCGGCGCAGCCAACCCTCTATCTTCCCGCAATAGCTCCAACCCTCATGTCGATTCTGGCGCCGTTTCGGCGACACAATTGAATGGTGCCTCATCAGGCCTCAATCACAGACAGCAAGCCCTTGGGTTGGTGTCTCGACGTCTCGACTCGCGGTCGCCGGATGGCAGACTTAGCGGCAGCACTCACGACAGACGGAGTAGCTCCGCAGCCGGCGGAAACAGGGCACTTCGCGTCGACGAGCTCAAGCGTGTGCTCGCGGGTGGAGGTACACACATTACTAATGTAGGCAGATCAGACCCCGGCGAGGACACGGCGAGCGAAAGCCTGGTGGAAGTCGACGAGGGCGAGCTTGGAAGCGAGAGCGAACTTGGACATTCCACCGAGCGAAGGAAAGTCTCACGCAAGACGAGCAAGACCGATCTTTCAGCCTTGCTGGAAGGAATTGGCTTGGACGAGGTCGAGCCAGAGGTCCAAGGGAAGAAGGTGGGCCTGGGGAGACCACCCTACTAAGGCGAAAAGCGTTCCCTATGATATCTTTCCTTGACTCGTTTTTCCTACTTTACACGTTGCATCTACTTTTTCTTCTGTTCTTTTCATTCGGTAACCTTGGTTGGAGGGAGCTCTCGTGCTCTGCATTAATGAAAGGCATTGGAGGCGAGGTCGGTTAGAGATTTGGTGATACCCATTGTTCACAAGCGCGGCGGGATTGTCATGTGTTGTACATAGCAAGAAAAAAAAGATTAAGCGATTATTCATGACACGATATTTTCAACTATACACAAGTAGTGAACACTCTAGCAAAGGAGTGTATTTCTTGATTATTTGTTCAACGAGGGGTACTTTGATATCAGAAAGAGCCGACCTCGGTGATTGAATAAATGACGTGCTCAGCTAAAGGTCCCGCAATCGCAGCCAGCGGCGCGCCCGACCAACCGATCATTCTGGATGACTGCAATTTGCTTACACTATGCTGCCATTGAGACGATTCGGCGCTTCTGCGATCAAGTCACGACCTCACCTACACTTGCACAAGACCTCAGCATCTCTCCCGCACCATAGAGGCTTCGCAGTATCAGCCATGGTTCAGGATCCTTTCAAGCCCGCGCGAAGAGTTGCCGGTCAGAGGCAGGATGTTTGGTAAGCCGGTCGATTTTATAGACAGATGTACATCATGCTGATATTTTGTGTTTAGGTCGATTGTCAATGAGGCCGCTCAGGCTTCTCCTGTGCAGCCCATCGTGAACATGGGCCAGGGTTTCTTTGGCTACAACCCGCCGCAGTTCGTCCTCGATGCTGCCCATGATGCTTTGGGCAAGGTTGAGTGCAACCAGTATTCTCCCACCAAGGTATGTCATATTGTTGTTCTTCTTGGAAAAGATTGCAAGAGTCCCAACTAATGGCACCCAGTAGGGCCGCCCACGCCTCAAGAAAGCAATCGCAGATGCCTACTCGCCCTCTTTCGGCCGCACCCTCAACCCAGAGACTGAGGTGACCGTCACCACCGGCGCCAACGAAGGCATGCTCTCAGCTTTCATGGGCTTCCTTGAGCCCGGCGACGAAGTCATCGTCTTCGAACCCTTCTTCGACCAGTACATCTCCAACATCGAAATGCCCGGCGGCAAAGTCGTCTACGTCCCTCTGCAGCCGCCAGCCAACGGTGCCACGCAGACCACATCCGCTGGCGAGTGGACGGTAAACATGAAAGAGCTGGAGAGCAAGATCACGGAGCGCACACGCATGATCGTCATCAACACCCCACACAACCCTGTCGGCAAGGTCTTCAGCCGTGAGGAATTGCAGGCCATTGGCGACCTCTGTGTCAAGCACAACATCCTTATTCTCTCCGACGAGGTCTACGACCGCCTGTACTACGTGCCTTTCACCAGGATCGCGACTCTGAGCCCCGAGATTGCCCAGCTCACCCTCACTGTCGGCAGCGCGGGCAAGCTGTTCTACGCCACCGGCTGGAGAGTCGGCTACTTGATCGGACCGGAGCATCTTATCAAGTACGTTGCAGCAGCGCACACGAGAATTTGCTTCTCCAGCGTGAGCCCGCTGCAAGAAGCCACGGCCGTTGCTTTCGAGGAGGCAGACAAGCGAGGCTTCTGGGAAGAGAGCAAGGCCGAGATGAAGGGAAAGCTGGACCGCTTCAACCAAATCTGGGACGAGCTGGGTCTGCCCGTAAGTCATTCCAATCCTCCCATATACCCCAAGTCCATTCTCGCAAACATTCACTAACAACCAAAAAAAGTACTCCGAGCCCGAAGGCGGCTACTTCGTCCTAGTCAACCTCTCCAAAGTCGAGCTGCCCGCAGACTACCCCTTCCCTCCACACGTAGCCAACCGACCTCGCGACTTCAAGCTCTCGTGGTTCTGCATCAAAGAGCTCGGTGTGGCCGCCATCCCACCGACCGAGTTCTTCACCGACGCCAATGCTCACATCGTCGAGGATTGGTTGCGATTTGCCGTTTGCAAGCAGGACGATGTGCTTGAGCAGGCTAAGGAGAGGCTTAGGGGGCTGAAGAAGTTCATCAAGCAGTAAATGGTATGCCGCGGGTGTGGTTGATACTGCTTGGGTGATGAATATAGACGAGGAAATGCAAAGAGATACATGAGCTTGATTTTTTTTTTCGCTTTGACGATTTTACGTTCATCTTGCTGGTTTCGGTTTGATCTTCCGCTTTTAGGTGTCGTTCTTTTCGTCTTCTGATGTGGTACATTTCCCATGCCTGAAATGACAGCGATGCTTGTTTTCTCGGTCAAATCCGAGGCAGTCTCTCATCAAAAGCATGTTCCCGTATATAAACCCGATGGCATTGTACATGTGTTCCCGATCTTCCCGGCGAACGGCACCTACTGGCATTCCACCAAGCTCGTAGAAAAGAAAGGGAATACTAAACTCTTTGTGCTTGACCATCGAAAGAGATGTGGGAATTTTGCAATGGAGATCGACTTCAGGATTATTTGATCAATCAATGGCAATTTGCGCGGCTTTGGTGGTTCTTTCCCCCAACGAATCGATTGACCGTAAAAGTAAAACGACAGAATACAGTAAAACTCATAACTTGACCAACAATTACTCCACGAGCCTGATGCAGATCTTCCGACGTGAAATACGGAGACATATCATCTCTCTCATTCGCCATTATTCAAGGTGCGTGTTACCACTTACGTTCGTTGACGATCAACGAGCAGACTACTCTGCTTATCGAGCTTATCACGTATGATGTGTGCATTCCCGGTATGTTGGTACTATCATCTAAGGCGAGCAATGATATGCATAACTTGAATGCTTCACGGATCTCGGGAATATGATGCTAGATACACGCGATTACAGATCTTGCTCTCGTTAATCATGTCAAGATAAGCTGAAGGGGCCCAGAGGAAAGGTTCATGGAAAATCGCGTGCCAGCCTTAACGAGTCGAGCGAGCGAACTTTCAGTTCTATGACATCTTACCCAGGGGGAATTTGACTCTTCTTCGTGGCGCTTTCGCGGCGGACGTTCAAGGCGCCACGGCTGTCTGCGAACTTGAAGGTCGCGTGCCGAAAAGCATGAGATGTCGGCAAAGCCACGACATCATTTGTCGTTTGGATGAGAACAGCAACCTCCGAAGCTTTCGTCTTGTTCTCTTAGACATCAGGAGCGCTATGTGTGTCGCGTACTCCTACCTTACGCGCATAGGAGGCGCAATGCAACGGTTCTGATGCGGTTTTGATAGTTTACATATGTACGATTGCCTTTTCGCACCGAGACGAAACGAACCGTGTACCAAGGTACGCGTCGCATGTTACAAGTATATGAGACCGATGATGTAAGGGTTCGCGAGTGCATATTATTACAATGTACATCCTCCTATATGCGCAAGTCGATGATGTGCATATGTTTCGCATAGAACGTGTATTTTGTATGCAGTATGTGACTATTTTGGGTTCGGGGATTTTCATGACCGTTGGACGACGAGAACAGGACCGATGATGATGTGATTTTTTGTTGGCAGAGTAGGAGGTAGGCTGTGTTGGCTTGGATAGGGCTTGGGAGAACAGCGACGAAAGTCTAGCAAATGAAAGTGGCGCGCGTGGGAGTAGGCGGTTAGACACGATCGGCGAGGGTTGGTGGTTGATGGTTGGAGGGGTTGTATTATTTTTTGTGGGTGATCATGCATCGTGCGATCGAGAGGACGACGAGTCTCTTAACGACATGGACAAGGACATGGGCTTGTTTCGAGGTGTAGGTGGGACTTCTTTCTCTTGGGGGTTTCTCCTGGGCAGAGACCGTTTGAACTTTGGGGGCGATCGGGAGAAGCGTTGAGTTTGATCTTCAGGAAGGAGAGTAGGACCTCCTAGTGTGCACAAAGACGACGACGACTCCAAGACGACAAGAGGTTGTGCAAATTCAAGAGGTGGTGGAAGCGTTTGGATTCATGGAATAGGAGCAATAATGCATCCAACGAGCTTGCGCAAGTTGGAGACACAGGGCGCTAGAGCGCGATCTGGCATGGCTGAATTTGGGTGAGGAGTGATTGGCGATAAACGATTCAGGGAAGGCTATAATGGCTGACGACGCTATGGCCAAATGGGAAGACAAAGGGGAGGGCGTGTGGTGGGCTTGACGCTTGCGTGGCCTGGATGTCTTGAAGAATCGACTATCGATTTTATGTATAGAAACTCACGGGCAGCAAACGAGATGATTGCTGGTGCTCGAGTTCTGGGGAAAAGTCGCTTTTCGCAATCTTAAAGGCTTGTTGATGCTGTAGAGCATACGCGCTGGCCATGCAATAGATTGTGGGAGGCAATTGGGTATTTTGTCAGGGCGTCCAAGATCCTTGGGATGCTTAATCCTGAGGCGCAGTGATGTCTGCATGGCGGCCCTGGCCGGCTCTTGTTTGTGTAGATTGGGACTTGGGATTTGAGATTTGGGAAAACGCATGGGCGTGGTTTTGCGGCATCGGTTGCAGCGGCACGCCATCTTTGATATGGATGGTGAGCGGAGGGAGAATATCTCCCATCATCATGAGCACGTAAGGCCATTAAGGTATGAGCTATTGTGATCCGAGGGTTTCAGGGCTACAGAAAGACCGACAAACAGAAGGTAGTGCGGTAGTACGATACCATGATTACCATCTATCCGGGACCACACAACTACCTCCATCGAACAGAGAGACCAAGAGACGGAGATGAGGATGTCCAACCATCTCCTTACTGGAGTTGCACAGCCTCGAGTCGGCCGCTCCACCACGATCTCGCTGCTGGACATCCCTTATACTGATCAACGGGCATAACGCGCGTCAGACCGTCTGTTCGGCGTCCAGACCCCACGAGCAGCCACTGGCACTACTGACGTCGCGGGCTCCTCTTCACCGCAGCGAGCGGTGGTGGATGGAGGAAAGAGAGACATATCATTGGTGTAGATGGCTGGCGAGCCCCCTATCCGCCGTAGCGAGTGAGATCGACCCCAGCGCGGGCCCTTCAAGCACGCAGCGCTAGTGTCGGCATGGCGCTGGCACTAGTCCTGTTCCTGCGTAAGTATTGCCCAGACGGCGTTTCAAGATGGAATCCCCTCCACATTCGATGTTGCAGTGGTGGGAGACAAACGGGAGGCTCTGCGGCGGCGGAAGGGCATGTCTGGCCTTGATACTCACCATCGTGTCTGTGAATATAGCAACAGGCTCAGAGTGTGAGACGGTTCTTTCTCGTCAATCGTGAAGTGAATCAACTCGCTCTAGACACGGCAGACAGCCACGGCGCTGACGATCACATGTGACGAGAGCAGCAGTCAACAACCAGCAACGCCGTTACACGCAAGCAGCAGGCTCGCTCGCTGGAGGCCGTTGGTGCGGAAATTGCGGTTTCGTTAGCCTGGGAGACTGCACGTCCATCGCTGGTCGGACCCTTGTTCCGATTGTAGATTGCCCCGGCACAGACAGCCAGGCAGGGGGGCCTGGGGCACTGACTGAGGCCGCAGGGCTTCACTCAAGCCAAACCATACATAAGCGCTGCATTGCGTTTCACCACTGCCTCTCTTTTCCCTCACGCACTCACCCATCAAACAACACTCACACGTGCTCATATCAACTTTTAATTGACCTCGGTCGTCCCTTCTTTACCACCAACCACCAGTCACTCTCTGAACCTTTCCAGTCTCTTACCTTCTCAACAACCACCTTTTTAAACCCAACAACCAAAACCAAACCACCGTCAAAATGAGATACACTATCATTGCCGCCGCCCTCATCGGCGCTGTTGTCGCCATGCCCGCCGCCCCGGCCGCCTACGGCGAGTCCGCTCCCGCTGCCTACGGTGGCGAGTCCGAGAACGTCTACGGCACCGAGGTCGCTGCCCAGCAGACCGCCACTGCCGCCCCCGAGGCCTCCACCACCTGCACCGACGAGGACCAGGCCGTTCCCTACACCAGCGCCCCCGCTGCTGAGTCCGCTGTTGTCTCTTCCCCCGCTGGCGACAAGAAGCCCGAGGAGACCCCCGCCGGCTACGAGGCCCCCAAGTCTGACTCCCCCAAGGCTGAGGCTTCCGCCTCTTCCTCTGAGGCCTCCCCCGAGAGCCCCAAGTCCACTGAGGGCGCTGAGACCCCCAAGGGCTACGAGGCCCCCAAGGAGGAGTCCCCCAAGGACGTTGCCTCTGCCTCTGAGGCCAGCCCCGAGTCTCCTTCCACTGAGACCAAGGCCCTCACTGAGACCAAGGCTCTGACCGCCACCGAGACTGGTGCCGTCACCTCCGCTGTCACCTCCGCCCCCGCTGTCCCCACTGGCACCGAGGGTGCTGAGAAGCCCGCCGGCTACGAGGCCCCTAAGGAGGGTGAGACCCCCAAGGAGGGCGAGACCGAGGCCAGCCCCGAGTCCCCCGCCAAGGAGGGTGGTGAGCAGGCCTACGGCACCGCCCCCGTCCCTGGCACCGCCCCCACCGCCGCTCCCTACCCCGTCGGTGAGCAGGACCAGGGTGTCGCTGCCCCCACTGGCGTTGCTGCCGCCTCTGGTACCGTTGGTGCTGCCCAGCCCTCTGGCACTGGGTAAGTTCTTCACATCTTCCATTTGAATTCGAGAAGCCATTAGCTAACAATCAACCCCAGCTCCGTCGGTGGTGACCACGCTGCTTTCGAGGGTGCCGCCTCCTCCATCAACGTCGCCGGCCTCTTCGCTGGTGTCGGTGCCATCGCCGCTTTCTTCCTGTAAATTGCTTAGCACCAGCTTAGCAATCTACCAGGCGAGTTAGCAAGGAATGGAAGGTGAAGGTTTGAAGTTGAAGTTGAGAAGAACGAAAGAAGAATCCACACACAAATCGGAACCGACAGCCCTGGACAATGAATTTCATATTCCCTTACCGACAACCACAACGGGGTTCAATGGCGTTTTCCACCACAAACTTGTGTCTTCATTCCTCTTTCTCTTTTCTGAGCCAAGTTTTATCACACGCGCGACTAAGGATGTGATCAATGTGTCTCGTATCCTCTTTTCTGTTGAGTTTTTTGGATTTCCTCTTTTTCGGTGGCTTCTTTTTACACCTGCTCTTGTTGGAATTTGGCCAGGGATATCCGGCCATTAATGCAAGTGAAGGCGAAAGAAGAGGGGTTTTTTCCTTGTGTTGTAATTAAGATGGGGTTATTTTGCGCTGATGCTGGCTCTTCAATTCGGGAGAGTTTGTTGATGTGGCAAATAATTGGTGGTAGTTGAGAGTATGGTCATTATACCCAGATATCAGGTCCTTGAATTTCTTTTTGATTGAGTCTTCTTTCGTCTTGCTGTTGCCTTTCCAGTGTGCCATTCGAGTGATTGTGTTGTACTTTTGCCACTAGGCAGACGTTTTGCCTAGCAGCGATTGTATGGTAGAGATTACACAGAGTGCATCGAAGTCCTCGGCGTATACCAGCATTTGCTTTGGTAGAAGGACCACCAGATATTTGGATCCCGTGCATCCGTCCAAGAACGAGTTCACTTCACATGTAGAGATCTTGGACACGTCTAGATCGAATCCCGCAAAAAGCAAGAAGTGAAGTCAAGGCCTTCCTTGCTCGCCCGCTTCTCCCTTGCCTCCCGCCCAAATTCCGGGCCATGCCTCGCATGCACCCACTTGCCCGCCACAAACACCCCTCTCAAGAAGAATGACCTCTCAACCGCCATCGTTCAGATGGCGCACCATCGCTGAAGTCGCCGTCATTTCTTCCGTGATCTATTTCTTCCTAGGCGCCCCTGGTCTGGATAGTGTTCTCAGTTCTCATAAGAAAAGCAATGCCGCTGTTACTGCTCCCAAGGCACAGAATACGCGGACGGAAACTTTGGTTTACCCGGATCTGGATTTGAAGTGTGAAGAGACGGGATATGATGTGCATATATTTTCCACCAAGCCGCTTGTTATCTACGTTGATGGTTTTTTGAGTGGTGAAGAGGCAGATGCGCTTGTTGAGTTGAGGTGAGTTCACATCTTGTTCGCCACTCTTGTTCGTCTGCGTGCTAATCATACGCTCCAACCAGCGAAACCAAATGGCAACCCTCAACAGTCTTCAACGCCGGCGTGGAAACCAGCGACGATTCCGTTCGCAAATCCGACAAAGCACTCATCCCCCGCTCTCCCCTCGTGCAATGCATCGAAGCCCGCGCTCTAGCCTTCCAAGGCTGGCCCTCCAACACGTTCATCGAACGCCTCTGGACGCAACGCTATAACGTCTCTGGCCACTACGCGCAGCACTACGACTGGAGCAGCGCGAGCCGCGAAGCGCGCCGTGCGAGCACATTTATGGTTTACCTGGGCGACGAGTGTGAGGGCGGTGGCACAGAATTTCCGCTGCTTGAGAGGAGGACGGAGGGGAGGTGGTGTGAGTTTTTGGATTGTGAGAGTGAGAGGGAGGGTGTTGCATTTAGGCCTAGAAAGGGTTCGGCGGTTTTTTGGGTCAATTTTGATGAGGAGGGGAGGGGCATTAGGGAGACGGTGCATGCTGGGTTGCCGGTCACGGCGGGCGTGAAGGTTGGCTTGAATATTTGGAGTTGGTGGCAGAGGGGTTTGGAGGTTGGTGATTTGAAGGGTGGAAAGGAAGAGTTGTAGATGTTTTGAGATCTATGGGTTGAGAGTTCGATGTAATAACGTGTATTGTACATGTATGTCTAGACCGAATGTACCTGTATAGAGCTAGATCAAGAGATGATTTGTCTACGCTCATCATTGTTTTGGAATGATCTATTAGTGTTTTTGTTTTTGTTTTTGCGGAGTGTCTGATACTCTACAGATCATCGTTCATAGTGCTTATTATTGCTTCTTCCTACGGACCAATGTGAAGGGGCCTACCAGCCTGATGCGTTGATGATTTGATTTTCTGGGGAAGATGGAGTGAACTGCGCCTGACGTAGCCGTTCCGAATGCGCGACTCTCCTCTCTCAAATGCCAATCTGACCTCACACCACTTTTCTCGTTCCCGTCAACACAAATACCCACCAAATCGCTTTCGCATTGCGACAGCAAACGAATATAAAACAATGGTCGGCACGCGCAATCACCCAAAAGACTTCCCTCCTCCCACCGAATCGCCTACAAAGCGAACAACGCGCTCTTCCACCACATCAACAAACACCTCAAATCACACCCGAACACCTTCAATCCCCAAACCCACGCCCTCCGTCATGGCTGAGAAAATACCATCACCTACCAAATCGCTTCAGTCGACCTCTCTCAAACCCACAACGCGTAGCTCAAGTACCACAACTCCCTCATCTTGGGCGCACGCGCCGCATCCAGTCGCAATCCCCTGGCTTGCTGCAAGCCTACCGCTCGTGATATGGGATACGGGCTACATCATGCTTCGTCCGCACACATTGCCCGGTGGCTCGCTGTCCTGGCCGCTTTACGCCCCATACGAGCTCTACGGCCGTGTCGATCCTGTCTACAGCCCAGAAGCATACCACAGCGGCCTAGGTTGGACAGGCGCGCAAGGTCTCGGCAACGTCTTTGAGACGATAGCATACTTTGCGTATCTGTGGGTTGTGGTCGCATATGGTCAGAACGAGGGTAGAGGAGAGGGCGTGTGGGGCTTCTTGGGGCCGGTTGGACATAAGAGGCGAGTACATGGCTGGTGGGGAGCTGTGGCGAGCTTAATTGGATACACGACTTTTGCGATTACCGTGGGGAAGTCGGTACTTTATTGTGAGTCTGAGGCGTGGTTTGCTTTGCAATGCGATCATTTCACTGACTTTTCGTTTCTCGTTTCTAGGGTACAACGATGCTTTCATGGGATTTCCCCTTTTCAGGCAGAACACTTGGTTCAATCTCATCTTTGTTTTCATGATACCCAAGTGAGTGCTCCTCATCGTTGACTCTTCTCTTACCCCAATTCGTCCAAAGCTAACAGTCTCTGATCAGTGCTGCATGGATCGTTGTTCCTCTTTACTTATGCTACTACTACATCGTTGAGATTTTCGAAGGCCTCATGCTCGCAGCTGATGGTGGCAAGAAAGGGAGATGAAATGGCTTTAACGATCACTTGACTAGAACGTACGACCTTAACGAATGTTTATGTTTCATCGTTTTTCTTGTCCCGAGGGTTTCCTTGAAGTGCGCTACCAGTAAGTCCTATGCGAGTCTCAAATAGCAACGTAAAATATTGAGCTGGGGATGTTCAATATTGCTCTCGATGGACGACGTCTGCTACTGCGTCTGATACTAGCATGATGTTTGATCAATTTCCATTGAGCTGGTGAACACAAGCCGCCCATACCTCACTTCAAGGTCCAGCCCTACTGATCGTTTGATGAAGATTCCACAGCTCTTTCAATGGACAGGAAGTGCTATCAGTACAACAAAGCCGTTGGTACTACCACGAAGGGCTATTGCGCTTGACGAGTCGGCAGACCTCACTTCACTCGCACACGCGATCACATGCTTCACGTCTGTCGTTCCTTCCTCAACGGGATTAGCCGGCGCACTTCGGCCGTCACGAGGCGCGACAATCAAATCAACAATCTATTGTGGCCGCCAAACATCTTCACTTGCGAACCCACAGACATTCTCCACCGACCCAGCGCAGCTACCGAATACCACCATCACATACACTGCAACCACCATGGAGAACCACAGAATCTACATCCTCGCGGCCCTCGCGGCCATCATCACCTGCTTGTTCCTGCGCTCGACCGAGGACTGGCCCGCCACCCTCTGCTCGCCGCCGTACCTTCTCTGCACCGTTTTCATTCTTGTGGCCGTATACTCACTGCTTGAACGGCGTGGCGCCTGGACTGCCCGCGAGTGGCAGCTCCACCAGCAACACGCTGCAAAGGCAGAGGAGCAACAGGCCTCTCACCGGAAACGGGAGAGAGCCTTGCAATCTACCATCGCCGCTCTTGAAAATAGCCTCGCCTCCCAAGCTGAGGCTCATCAGACGGAGAAGGACGCGGCATTCTATCGGCATGCAGACCTCTTCCTAGAGAGGAACAGTCTCAAGCGTCGCCTACAACAAGCCGAGGACGACGGCTTCGATACGACCTCAGTCAGAACAGCATATGGGAAACAGAACCCGTTCGACTCCGTCCGCGCCACCATGGCTGAGGTTGGCATCAGCGTCTCCTCTCCCAGGGAGTTCAGACAAGTCATCCAGAACCTCTGCAGGGGCAACCCGCAGGTCGTTCGAGTGATGGACAAGTCGCTGGCGCCGCTGTCGGCGGAGTTGGACGGAGTTCGAAAGGAGCTCACCAGGGAGAAGGCAGCCAGAGAGAGCTGCCAGGACGAAATCGCCGAGCTGAAGAACAAGCTCTCTCAAGCGCAGCAGAACCAGCAGCAACAACCGGCGAGCCTGGAAACGATCCAAGAGGACCTCGCCAATGAGAAGGCGAGTGTCAAGATCGCTCGAAACAAAGTCGCCGAGCTGGAGGCAGAGATCTCCGAGACGCGGAAGCAGCGATCGGCCGGCATGGACGAGGCCCAGCGGAAGCTCGACGCGGAGATGCAAGATAAAAAAAGCTTGCAGGCGGATATTGAGGAGTTGCGTGTCTGGAAAGCCAATGCGACTCAGCAATATTGGCAAGAAAACCGCGAATGGAAGCATCGCCTGAGCAATGTGGAGAATGAACTTGCCAGCGAGAAGACGAAGATGGAGCGTGCTCAGGATGAGTTCTTCAGCTTGAACAAGCAGCTCTCTGCCGAAAGAACCACTTCAGAGCAGCGATTGGCCAAATTGGAGAGCCTTCGAAATGAGCTTATTGCGGAGAAAACCGCAAAGGCAGGACCGTCTGAACCTCTTTCCCATCGATCGACAGAGATAGAAGCGCTGAATAAGGAGCTGGCAACCGTGGAGAAACAGTTGAAGATACAGAAGGATAACGTGCAAATGCTTACAGATGACAAGAAAGCCAGCAGGAATAGAGCGTGGAAAGCGCAACAGGAGGTCCAGGACGAGGTACGAAAACTCAAAGCTGATTTGGAGCACAAAGAGAGCGAATACAAGAATACTTGCGACGAACTTGAAATGGCCAAGTTGGACTACATCAGGGTCAAAACGAGTCTTGACGAATCCAAGAAGAAAGCCCGAGGTCTGAAGGCAACGATCGACGACCAGGATAGGGAGCTCAATAAAAGCTTAGAGGTGGGCGGCAGATATATAGAGATGTACAATGCTCTGGAAAGAGACACTGAAGCTAAAGCTGAGGATGAAGCTGAGGAAGAAGATGACGAGGGATGATGACGACGATGAAGACGGCGGTGAAGACGGCGATGAAGAAAACGACCAGACCTCCATTCACAGCCAGGACGTCGATCCTGAACTGCGACACCCAAAAAATTATCTTGCAAAAAGAAGTGACGACGAAGACCTCTACTCTGCCGACTAAATCCCTTAGTCATCTGCCAAGCTTCGAAGCCATACGCCGATCCCTTCCTTTGCACCTTACAACATATCAACCACGCATCCAAACTGAAAGATGTCACCAACAGCATCCGCACCAATATGTGCAAACTTCCCAAGCGAGAGGCTCACCGTCAGCGGCGGGGTAGCAATCTTCCATCTCGCTACATCTCGCGTTGTCCTCTGCTACCACTCCCGCGATAACTATTACTTCCTGCCGAAAGGTCGCAAGAATGCAAACGAATCACATTACCACGCCGCCGAACGAGAAGGCTTCGAAGAAACCGGCTATAGAAACCGCCTATTGCCACTACCAATCAAACACCGACAGACAGACCCCGACGAAGGGCACGTTCGTTTTGCCACCGAGCCGATCTGGACGCAGCTGTTGCCTTTGTCTTCAGCTTCACAATATCTCTTGTTTTGGTACGCCGCAGAAACAGTACCACCGGAAGTCGAACAATCTTACACAGCCGCTCAAGCTGGCACCGATGCTGGAATTGCTGGGCGCATCTACAGACCGCCTCCATCTTTCCCCACAGATCTTACGATCAATGAAAGGATTCGCCAGGACGAACTTCCTAATACATCTACCGACAACAAATTCTACGAACCACTCTGGCACGAAGGCACTGGTGTTGACGAAGAAGAGGCACTATACCGGAGCTCTCTTGTGCCGATTGACGAGGCTTTAAGGAAACTGAGGGGCACAATTATGGCAGATGTTGTGCGCAGAGCCTGGGATGCCATTGAGTTGAGGATCGAGATGGAGGCAGAATGAGCAATGAGCGAGCACCGAACGTCGGTCCCCGCGAGTAAGAATCAGCTGTGCTGTCAAGCACTCAACCACTTTATTGGAGGACGTGGAGGAACAAAACCAAGTGAAGGACGAAGGTCAGACGAAATGACGAGAGGAAGGAACGAAGGCTGAGTTGGAAGCAAATCACACGACAGCTGATGGTGCGTCAAGCAGGTACGGTAGGGTATGCATCACGTTGGGTACGGGTATCACGGGCTGGCGTAAGCAGAAGGCATGCGGGCGCAAGAGCAGCTGTTGAGCGCACCGGCCAAAGGCAGCTCCGGGAAAATAACGAATTGAATGACTTGCAAGTTGCAATTGAGACCTTTGCTCGCCAACATACGAGGTGCTGTACTTTCGATGTTGTCCTGCTTGTAGATGCCTTGAAGTGCAGTTAAGGTGTGCCTGCCTGCCTTAAGCTTAGTGCCAAGCATGTGGAGCCATTTCGAGCCTTCATCGCACTCCAACATTTGCCATCGCGCTATTTCTTAGCGGATCACTTACGAATGATCTGCGAATTCCGCAATAACGTCTATACCACATGCCGTGTCGAAGGGCGCGTCAATTCGTGACAAATTGACGTGCGTGTTGATGATTCATAACAAAGCCCAACATATGACGACCTGAAACCATCATCGGCGCTCGACACGAAGTCAGATCTCACATGATCGACACGGAATTAGAAATGCAAGCAACGGAATTCACGCAGGGCTGGAGTTTGATCACGCCATTTCGCAGCAATCCTCCCTCCTGATCTCAAGGAGAAATACATTGGCAGGATACATGCGATTGGCTTCATGCGAGCGCAAAGTTTGCGACCATGGTGGCAAGTCTGGCAAAAGGCGTTTTCCAGAATGCCATCGGCGCTCCAAGAATAAATCTGGCGTTACGAAGGGTCGTAGCAGAAAGAAAAAAACATTCTCATCTCGTCCGCAGAAGATTTCCTAATGCAGTAATAATTTGAACGAAAAATTACGATGGAGACGACCTCGATGGGCAGCAGTGCTAAGAAGTCTCGACTCTGGGGTCGTGTTTAACCGATGTCGGGCAGGGTGGCGAACGCCGAGCTCCGCAAAACTCAAGCCACCACCCAGTCCGTTCTCAGCAACCCTGAAGGCCGTTTGCAGAGAAAAAGCGGATATTCGTAACCTTGGCGAGAAGTGTGTGTATACCATATCCGCGGTGTGAGCGCACACCGTGGACGCGGGAAGGGACAATTGTTGGCAGACAGGCCACAGATCAGCGATATAGCAGCCGCCATGTTCGGATCTGGAAATGGCGTGCATGAACGAGAGGATGGCGAGGACGTGCCCAGCGCTACGGAGGTATTACTACACGATCGTACACGGTAGTGGATTCATGGTCGAGGCAAAGCCCTTTGTTGTTCCTCCGCAAACTTGAACGGTATACCGAGGGAGTATGCCGGGACAATAAAAAAACACGTGCTTTCGGCGGCGCACCAGAAGTTTCTGCCAGTGCGCTTGGAAGTGCGCTTGGGACGGCACTGAGAGCGAGCGCCAGACTTCATAGGGCAAAGCTGACGGTAGAATGGCGTTTTGTTGAGATCCACCCGGGCTTTCTCGACCCGGGTGCTCTTGACCTATGCGGTCGTCATGACACAGCACATCGTGAGCGCTTGCAATACACGCGTTCGCCTGCCAAACATGGCCTGGCACCGGTCCTTGCGTGGCGGGTGGTGTGCCAAAGACGGCGGAATCACATGCTGAGAAGGCAGAACATCGTACAACAAAGTAGGTCAGCAGATAGAACTGATGCTTGCAAAAAACAGGACATTATCAAGCATGCGCCCTACAGATCAACTCCGCAGCGCCCTGTGGCAGATCTGGTACAGAAATGGGAGTGGATGTAGACTTGTACCTTGTTGCTGACTTGAGCAAGGCTGCACGCACCCACCATTCCGGCGCTAACGCTGGACCTGGGGAAGGCATTGGCGATTTTGGCATCGGAGTTTGTGCGCTTCACGGCGTAATTGGCTCGTCAGTGACTCAACTGGTACCCTTTCTTTGTCTGATTTCGCGTTGCGCCCTAGGATCTAGCAAGTCAACTTGAACCAGCGTTGCGAGGCATCAGTATATAAGCTTACGGCGCCCGCCACTTGCTCATGAGGTAGGACATTTCCATTCTGCCCAGTTCCTGCTCCCACGAAGACAAGAAACAGCCTTCGCTACGTACCTCTCTCCTGCCTATCATCGTCGCAACAAGACGTGCGGGGAGCAGCTACCTACCCATCGACAGCAACAGGCCATTTGACCACTTGCTGCTCGTGTGATCAGAGAGGCGTTGCCGAGCCTGGCGCGCGATCTCACTTCCAAGACATCATCCCATCACTATCCCCTCCCTCTTCACATAAAGCAGCCTAACCAGCTCGAACCATCGCTATGTCTACCTCTCCCAACCAGAACAACGCCGCTGGCGGCATCCACCTGCCCAACATGCCTGGTTTCCCTGGCAAGTTGCGCAACATGGCGCACAACACGAAGCCTGAGATCAGCATTCACCTCAACAGCCGCAGAAGAGTCTACTCCACCATGGATAGAATCGAGGGCAAAGTCACCATCAAGCCGATCGTCGACACCGAATTCGACGACGTCGAAATCGAATTCATTGGAACCTCGAGGACGTACGTCGAGCGTTACACCACTGCCGCCGCGATTAGTGGTCGTTCGGAGGCGTACCACAACTTTCTGCGTCTTAACCAGCCGCACTTGGACCGCCTTTACCCCGATGAGCGTGCCGAGCGTACGCTCAAGGCTGGCAAGACTTACGAATTTGACTTTGTCTTCCGCGTTCCCGAGAAATTGCTTGAGAGAGTCTGCAAGCACAAGGTCAACAACTCCACCGTCAGAGACGCACACCTCCAGTTGCCACCCTCGCTCGGCGATCAAGAATTGTCCCACAAAGATGGTACTCTCGACGACATGGCTCCGGAGATGGCCAGTGTGAGATACGGTATCTTCGCGCGCATCACGAAGCTGAGCGGCGATGACGAGAAGCGTACTCACGTTTGCTCCAAGGCGCGTAGAGTGCGCGTCGTCCCTGCTGTTGATGAAGCACCTCCATTGGATGTGCAGGGCATGCTTGAGGACGACGTCAAGACCGAGTACTGTATTCGCAAGGAGAAGAAGCTCAAGAAGGGCCTCTTCATGGGTCCACTCGGAACGCTGGTGATGGAAGTCGCTCAGCCCAAGAGTGCTCAGCTTCCAGCTGCAAACGCAGAGCTTGGTTACACCCGTGTTACGACCAATGCCAGCCTGATGCTTCGATTTGAACCTGCTAAGGGCGTCAAGCAGCCACCACGCCTGGACAAGTTGGCTAGCAAGCTGAAGACGCGCACTTACTACGCCACCAGCGCACGCTCCGATATCCCCAAGAAGGCGGACAGCGAATTCGATGCGTCGAGAAATGTGCACGGCCACACCATCGACCTTGCAACCCGTGTCATGGGCAACTATGAATGGAGGCTCGAAGAACCACAAAAGCACGACAGCGAGTCCCCCAGCCGTCGCGACAGCATCGCATCGATGGAGGACAAGCGCTGGACGCCTGCACCGAGCTCCACTTACAAGGCTGGAACGCCTTACTACACCACTTCGATGCAGGTTCCCATTGAGCTGCCGAGCAAGAAGCACTCTTTCGTGCCAACCTTCCACTCCTGCCTTATCAGCCGCACCTACATTCTCGCCCTCTCGCTTTCTCTGCAGACCGCCGGCCTTGGTGGCTCCATTGACTTGCGTGTGCCGATGCAAATCTCTGCTGCCCCACCAATCGACTACACTCCCGATAGCGACCGTCGTCGTGAGTCCGTTGCATCTGCTGTCCTGAACACCGACGTTGAAGACGATATTGCCTCTTTCTTCGCGCCGCGCAGCCTTGTTAACCCGGTCGCCGACCCGCAGCCGCAAAATGACTACGCTCCATCGTATGCCAGGCAAGGCACACGCCTTGCACGCAGCAGCACACTTGACGCGCCACCACCAGGCTACTCCGACCGCGAATCTAGCCGTGCCGTCAGGACTTCCGTCCACCCCGAGGCGATGGTCATGCCGACCTTGCCTGTGCGCTAGTTGCTCAAACCAAGGTCGCACGCCGAGAGCGTCTTGTGAGCAAGCCCGCTATTCAATCACCTCATCGATCACCTCATCGATGTTATTACTTTCTCCCAAGTTGGAAAACACTGGGAACCGGAAACATCTCTTTTAATCACGACATTACGACTTTCTTTTCATCATCATCTCGGTCTTGCTTTTTCTGCGAATGGGTTTTCATTTTCGGACTTCTTGCGACGATCACGACTCTTCTTATTGGGTTCATCATTCATCCCAGCTGGATGTGGATTTTGTTGGTTTCTGCAGGATGCGATACCCTTTTTCTTCACTCCTTGCTTTCGGAGATTTTTCTATATAGAAGCATTGGCGTTTGGTCCGAGGAAATGGACTTTCAACAAAATAGATTGCTATTCGCGCGAGTCTTATGACAGGAGGGGAGGGTAATGGTTGGTAGAAAGTATTCATTGTTTACTAGCATCATGAGCTCCAATTTACTGTTTCATACGTGACACCCTGCTTTCAAGCTATTGCGCTGATGTGGAATTGTCTGTAGTGGTCTGTAGCTGAACTGGTGTTGCCCATGTCTGCGGAAGTGTCGAGTGCATACTTCACTGATAACAAAAGCTCTGCACACGTTCATTATTGTTGTAAGTCAAATGTTTCTGACCCCAGTCTTTATGGGGATGTTAACAGGCTTCCAAGAATACCATTTTGACGATACTAAAAGAATGCAACACGTAATTTGAGTCTGGAAAGCATGAAGTCCGTTTTTTGCTACAGGACCACTGAACCCCTCCACTCTCCATCCCATGACCGTTCTGCTTGTGATGTGTTGGCATTTTCCATTGAGTGCCCAATGAAATTGCGTCTTTGGGGTTCCAATCATCTGAGTCCTCACGATCGACCTGACCTGCTCTGGTTGTACAGCCCGAAGATGTGCTGGCTTGTGCGATGCTGAGCTTGGTCTGCAATATATCCGTCTCCTCAGCTCCTCTCATAAATGTCATAGAAATCGTAGGGTCGAAGCGACCATAAGTTCTCCACGTCCAGGTGTTCCAAGTACTGTGATGCAAGGTTCAAGGCATTCTTCATGCTGTCCAAGGTGGTCGTTTCCTCGTCTGATAGTGACCGCAAAAGTGGAGTGGAGTCCTGACTGAGCTTGCCGTAGAGTGTGACAAGTCCACTTTGGCTCTCATAATCCTCAACATGACCATTGTTCGAGACGTGCAACAAGCGCTGGATCTGAGCAATTCTCGGCGTTTTCATTAGCAGCTCCGTCAACTCTGAAACTTTCCCAGGCAGAGGCACAAAGGTTCGGATGTCGCCAAAGACGATCTCTATGCCTATCACGAAAGTGCTGCGGTTCCAGTAGGCACGGCACGCTTCTTGGTACATGAGCTTCATCTCCAAGTATAGCTGGCGGCACGCTCGAATTGGGTGACGTGGAGGGGAATCGCCACTTCTCTGGGCCTTTTGGAGTACTTTTCTTCCACCGTCATGGTGAACGAAGATCTTCGTTTTCTCGGGCTGGGTGCTGGCTTTGTCTATCCACATCTCTGGGTCGTAGATGAACATGAAAATTTTGTTGCGAATCTCAGCAGGAAGGTCAAGCAGATGAAGTCGAGTAGCTTCGTGGTGGCCAGGATTGGAGGCGGCTGGTTCGTTTAGCTGAGCTCGACGAGTACACAATGAGATGCGAACAGGCAAAACCTTGCGGTTAGCGAGGCCGTCTGATGGATTAGTGGCATCCACCTGGTTCTCTAGAGCATGGTTGGTGATGTGAAATCTTGCGAGGCCGCTGGTAATGTGCTCGACGCTTTCGTCAGATGAGGGAGCTTTGGGATCGCGTTGGCGTTTGGAAGACTTGAGAGGAAGGATGACGATGAGGCTTTTCCTTGGGGCAAGAGCCATATGCTGTTGATGCGAGTCGACATTGCGGACTGTTTGTGCCATTCTCGAATCGCCACGGCGGGCCATCGAATTATGTATGTGGTCGCGAGGGCTTGAGTACCTGGTGCATTTGGTAGACTTGAAGGGCCGGGCGACGAGGGTGTTTCTTGCGGCGGGAGTCAAATGCTGTTGGTACGAGTCGGCATTGTTGAATGCGCCAACAGAGGAGCGGTTGGCTGTCTGTGTCGTTGTCGAGTCGCCGGCCACCGGATCGTGTATTTCGCCGTCAGATTCTGATTGCCTGCGGCGTTTTCTTGGACCGTGAGCCGCCATTGCGCTTGTGTGTTTGCAATGAGGTGCCAGCCTGAACAAGTCGTTGTGGATCGCGACAGTTGTGGAAGTGGTGTACAAAGCGCAGTCTTGTAGAGGAGCCGGCTAGCGGTGACGAACAGGTCATGCGGGCAAGCCGAAGTGAAAGCATCGGTTGGCCAGGGAATGGCAAGCAGTCTTCACTTACATTTGTTGTTAGCCCTCCTTCCATTTGCAGTGAATTCTAGATCTTTAATCGGCGAGACTCGACAGTGGTTCCAGGGCGTACATAAGGCACCATTTTGAATTACACTAAGATGCACTGCTATCATAACCGTTACAAAGAGTCTCTCTGCTCTCGCTACTTGTGGCAAAATCTGCCGCGTATCAAAGGGTATAAAGCACATTCAATAGAAGCAAAAGTCAACCGTACAGCCCATACTTCCACCCGAGCGCTCCAGCTTGCTACCGCCTGAAACAGTGTCACAGGGCTGGTGCTATACCACCCAACGACAATGATCTCATTAATGATGGTCCTCTCCCAAGTCGTGGATGAGGAATGAACGGGTGGCCGTCTAGGTAGGCTTTTCCATCATGGCCAGTATTCCTGTAATACAATCGGCGGTCAGCCCCTGGCCCTGAGATGGGTCGCCGAAATCCTTGGCGTTTTTCCAATTCTCCAAGGCAGCACAGGCACGGCTGTGCATCTCTTGTGCTAGATGGAAACGAGGGTGGAAGGTCTTGTTGATGGGCTTTGCATCATCGGAGAATATATCAGTATGCCAGATGCCGTGCATAAATTCCAGCTTGAGCGATAACGCCTCACAGGCAATGTCAAAGACTTCAACATAGCGGAGACCTGCCTTTGAGGTGCGACGAATATCATAAATAGCTTTGCTGATGCTGCTGCCATCAGGGACGTCGATCTTCATACAGGTCTTGGGCCAGTAGTTTTGACAAGTGTTCGAGTGCATTTCCTTGAAGTCAAAGTAAAGTTGACGGCATGCGAGAATCGAGTCGAGGGACGGGTGGAGTGTCGTGCTCTGGATGTGCCGAGTTCGACGCTCTAGAGACCGAAGAAAGAGTAATAATGCCCTCAAGTCTCGGATGTGGGTAGGCATTTCAGCGCACTGGCACTTTTCTTTGGCTTCTGGAATTTCGTAGACATAGGAGTAAATCTTGTTGCGAAATTCGGAAGGGATATTCAAGAGAGTTGGCTTCTCGCGAGTGATGGGTGTGGCGGAATCGGGATTGACGACTGAGGTAGATGGACTTATGGCGCCCTTGGATGATGGGTTGGAAGTGAGGTTGCCTGCTGTGAAGTGTCAGCACAAGAATATATCACCGCGCCAGCGCGCTTGAGTGTGCCTCAAAGTGGACTCACGAGTATGCATAGCAGGAGCGCCTTCAGGGTGTGCCTCTCTTGCAGGAGCCTCGTTATGTAGCATCGGTGCCGAGTCGGTGGAAGCCATGGTGGAGTGCCAATGAGTGACAGGAAAGTGTGGCGTGGTGATGCTGGCGCTTGAGAGACTGTGCGGTGGAGATGAATGGTAGGCGGTCACCTCAAGGGGAGAAGTTTGTTGTTCTGAGATTGTGGTAGAGTTGGGGGTTTGGACTGGTAGGTAAGTGGGATGGATTGATGGAGTCGCAGATGCAGCTGTGTGTTGGTGTAATGTGGTGATGTGGTGTGGCAGTGGGAAGAAGAGATTCTCGAGCAGTTGTTTGCGACCGAGACCAGCAAGCTTGTGATCGAAAGGTTGTGGATGAGACTTTGCGCTGATGAGAAAGAGAAGAATAGCAAGATAATCACGAGCTAATAAAGCAGCTCAGTGTCCAAATATTCACCGGTGATCAGAGATCTTCATCAGAAGCCCACTTCACTTACAAGTAGAACAGTGGAACCAGACCCACACCACCAACCCACCCAAAGACATTCACAGCAACGGCGAAACTCACTAAGTCCTCCCCAAGAGCCCTTCACGTGCCCCCGTCACTGCAATCTAGATAAATCGCAAAACAACCTGCTGCAGTTAATGAGAAATTAGCCCGTGACCTCTAAGGAGAGTGGTCTAATGGTTAAGGCGCCCTACGGAAGGCTGTGCGATCTCTTTGCACCTAAGAGCCCGGCTGTGACGGAGACGGTGGGTTCGAGTCCCGCCCACAGCGAGCTGATTTCTCAGAGCAGTCGGCTGCGAAAGAATTGTCCTTCGGGGCGATTCTTCAAGACCCGCTGGGTAAGAGTTCTATCCAGGTCCGGGACCCTTTTTTTAAACGTTGCTTTCTTCTATGCCTATTAATCTCCTGTATTTGATTACAGTGAAGTATCCGAGTATTCGCTTCTGTGGTGTAAAAGAGGCGTTCTTGGGAGGTGGAAAGGGGCGAAGCCAGCTTCACTTGGTGGGTGGTCGGAAATTCACCTTCGATCTTCTGACTTCTCTGCAATTTACCGAGTGACCATTGTAAGCATATGCATTACTCAACATATCAATCTGCGCAATCTACTTCTCTCGTATTCCTAATGCGTGGTGGCCTTCGTGGTGAGTCAATACCAGCACTGAACTCAGCTGCAGAAGGAGGCGCAGTCGAGGCCCCGAAGCCGGCAAAAGCACATTGCAAGCACCAGCTGCGCACTACCAGTCATGAAGAGCAATAACTCTATGCGCATTGTATTAAAAAGAATGATTGTCTACAAGAACAACGCAATTGGCAGCAGCAAAGCGTGAAGTGAAGTTGTCGATCACCCGAAAGGGAAGAATTCGCGGACAGAGAGAAGTGGGTCCCAACACCCCCAATCAGCAAGAGCAGCGACGACAACAACCACTGCAAACCATTTAGCCCTGCAGGAGGATACAACATCGCATGCAGCGCACAAGCAGAATCTGAAGAGCAAAGGCAATCATGCAAGCATACCAGCATCCAACCAATTCCAACAACGCACATCCTCACAACATCCCGCAGCAAGCAAATCCTCCCCCAACCCAGCGTCGCCAGCAAAACCACCCAAACTTTATACAAGTCACAACTACAGCACCTCCTACCTCCAATAATGCTTAATTCTCGAATTCCCATATCTTAGAAGAATCTGCAAGTCACCAATCTCCTTCTTGTGTTCCTCTTCCAAACCTCTCAATCCGAAACACCAACCCACTCGGCATCCACTCCCCAATAAACCTGCAACACACCGCGACACGCGATCCGGCGGCGGTGAGCGTTTGGTCAGTGCTCTTTCTTCCCAGTAATCAACTTGCAACATCGCATCGTAGCGAGCGGATCTCTGGATCTTTGTTTATTTATTTACTTGGACTCTTTTTTTTTCCCTTGCCCGAGCTCCGTGCTCTGCTCAACAGAATCGATAAGCGAGCGAACAGCTCAAGCATGGGAATTTCGATTGAAGCATTTAGCGGGCAAAGAAAAAAAAAAAGTCGAAATGGGGTGACGGGATGGAGCAGAAGAGAAGAGAAAGGTGGAGTATGAACAACGACACATTTGTCATTTCTTCGCCGAGCTTCAGAAGCAGGCAGGCAGGCCGTCACAGAGATGTACAGATAGCAAACCGAGAAAAAACTGAAAAAAAAAAGGAAAAATGGTGGTATCTATTCCCCGTTGGCCTGTTTGGGAGGGGGAGGACGGATTTGTCACGCCCCTCCCCGCCCAAAATTCTCCAAGAACTCCTTCGAAGAAAAGAAAAGAAACAGATCCAAAAAAAAGTAAAAAAACACCTCGTTCTTCGAAACGTCCCGCATGAAAGAAGTAAGCAGCATAACATGAAAGTAGTTTTCGCGTCGTCATAATCAGTCGATCGTCATGCGATTTTGAATTTGGCCCAGAGGGTGTGCGGGGCCTTGGAAGTCCTCGGCGCCGTAGGGGGAGGTCTTGGATGCGTCTGTGTTCTCTACCTTTCTCTTTTGGATGTGTGGCTTGAGGCCTTTGTTGAAGTTGCGCGTGCAGAGGCAGGCGGTGGCGATGGTTGCCACGAGGAGGATGATGGTGATGACGGCGAAGACGGTCAGGGCTTTGCGCGCGGGGAGGTATTCCCTGACCTTTTCCATGTCGCCGGTGTCGTACATGCGCACGAGTTTGAAGATGAAGTAGGCCATGGCGGCGAAATAGACGACGACCATGATTGCTTGGCCGATGTAAGATTCGCGCCGGGTGACGAAGGCGGCGAAGAGGAGGAAGCAGACGGTCACGGGGACGGCGACGATGGTGAGGTAGAATTCGAAATCGGTGAAGTTGGAGCCGACGATGACGAGGAATTGGACGGTGAAGGCGAGGAAGAAGAAGAAGTCGAACTTGAGGAGGGCGATGTAGATCTGGGTAGAGATGTCAGTGGGTGTTGGCTGTGAGTACTGGATTGCTGATGTCTTACCTGGAAGGTCAAGTATCGCCGCTTGAGCCTCAGATCGGCGGAAATGTTCTTGTAGATGGTCCATGCAAATTCGCGGTAGAGCTTCCAGGCAACGCCGCTGAGCAAGATCGTGCCCAGAGCGATCACACAAGGGCAAGCGAGAAGGAAGTAGTAAAGCTTGTCCCAGATGTCCAGGTCGATCTGCGGAGGGCTGCCATTTCCGGGATCCAGCAGTGTGTCGATGGCTTCTTTCACCTGCGTCAATTGAACGCCAGAGTAGATGAGCATGCCGGCATTGTAGAGACAGAGTCCGATGACTTGAATGGTATTCTTCGCGCGCAGCGCATCGTAGACCAGGACCAGCTGGTACAAGAATCCGAAGATGAACAGTGCCAGGTATGTCGGCACCGAGTGTGAAGCACTTGTTCCATGGGAGAATTCGTTCAGGCTGACCTCGAATTGACCAAAGACGTAGCCTTCAATCGCCAGGGCAATGATGGCCTGGAAGAGGGCGATGAGCGCAAAGGACCATGTCCAGCGAGAGTTTGGTAGCCACATCATGCTCCTCCAGCAGCTGCGCTTGGGACCATTTCCCGAGGAGGTGGTGGGCAATCCCTCACGGTCGTGATATCCTCCGGGATTGTAGACGTTGCGTCGCTCCTCGACGCTGAAGGAGTTGCTGTGCAGAGGTTTGTAAGCGTCGCCGCCAGCCCCGAGCAGCGAGGTGCGGTATTGGGGTTTTGTAGATGCTATTTTGGCGGTGGTTTATGGGCCGCCCTAGGGCGACCGAGGGTGAGGTTGAAAGGGTGGAATGGTGCGACCGGGCGGGCGTGCCAGCAGGTTGCGGTTTGGGTCGCGCGGTCAGGCAAGGTGGGCAGGGTCAGGTGCAGGAATGACAGCAAGCAACCGTTGACAGGGCTGAGCGAAGGGTGGAGGGGGACTGGAGTGGGTGGGTGGGTGGATGAGCGGGCGGTCGCGGTTCGGCGGCTCTGCTTTGCGGCTGTTGGGTGGTAGGCGTAGAGATGGAAGGAGAGTGAGCGAATGGAAGTGCTGCTGTTGCGAGAGAGACCGGACGGGTTGGAAGTGATTGGCACAGGCGAGAAAGATGAGACGACGAGTCCAAGTGAGAGATGGCGCGGGCGTTTCTTGCGGCTCTGGCGGGAATTGGGTGAGTTTGGGCAGAAGAGAGGAAGATGCTCGGGAGTGAGAGTCTCGACTTCTGAGTGTTTCAGGTGTCTCGTCAGCCTTCGACTTGGCGGGGCAGGGTCTGTTGATCTCTTGTAGGAAGTCTTGGGAGTGAGGACTTGGAATATTCAAGAACAAAGAGTATAGGTATATTCTTGATATGTATATACCTTCAAGTGCAAGTAGTAGCAAGTGTATTCATCTCCCCCGCTGAGAATCCCCCAATATTTATTGTAATTTGCCGGAACTAATACGCTGCGCTGCGCTCTGCTCTGCTCGGCCTCCTTGCACGCATTTCTCCAGCAGAGCTCTGCACTAATAATATACAATTATTGGCATTCGGGCACTGCTTCCGGGCTGTGCTCCTGACAAGTCCTGCCTTTGCGGCCACAGCTGCCCTCTTTCCCGTGCACACGTGCGCGACCGCTGATGGCCGTGCACACACTCCCGCGCTGGCTGAGGAAAATAATCGACCCAAGCCCGCGACATCCGTCCACTCCCTCCCTCCTACACCAATTATCTCCCCGGCAGCCAATTCGATCCATCACATGCTGGGGCCAAAATACAGGGTACGTTGTTTACATGTTTCTTTCCCATCTCCTCCCTTATCCCTCCCTCACGTGATGACTGTCAATATAACATTAGAACCGTTGCGAATGACCTTGCTCCGGCAGGCGGCTGATCGCAAAGACCAAACTTCTGACCTCGACTTTCTCTGCACCATTTTGCATCAATGTTTAGCTCAGCAACAGCCCGCTAACATACCCTTCAGTCAATCCGCGCAATGTCATATCACACTGCTCGCCGTCTGCGGCCCTACCTCTTCCATGGCTTCAAGCAAGTCCAGTGCACCGCTTCTACACGCGCTTTCACGCGTTGTTCCGTAGCCTCTAAAGACAATACACCGAAAGAAGTTACCAATGACTATGAGAAGCGGCTCCGCCAGCTAGACGCCTACAAACCGCGTGACGAATGGTATCCTCGGATGGTTGTCCACCCCAAAGCTGATCGCACACGAGCCGTGAAGTTCCATGAAAGAAACAAGAGCCTGGTCAATGAAGAGACTCGATCATATCTCCGGATGATTACTGGTACGGTGCTTCTAGATGTGTAGGCAAGCGCTGGTCGCTGATAGGCAAGGTAGGCAAAGTGCAAGCTGTTCGTACGGCCGGCTCCAAGCTGGTCTTCCTTGATGTCAAAGACGAGAACCACACTCTGCAGATTGTTATCGAGCGGGCCCAAATCGAGGCCAATGGTGGCACTATGGCCGAGTTCAAATCTTTCACAAAAGCCGTGCGAAAAGGCGATTGGTTCACTTTTGTCGGCCAACCTCACAGGACCGGCAGAGGCGAACTGTCACTTCTCCTCACCGAAATGCCAACTCTCGTGGCGCCATCTCTGCACCAGATCCCTGAAGTTATAGACGACGCACAGAAGCTCGCGCATAAACGCTATGTAGACATGCTCGTCAATCCTGCCGCCGTGCAAACCATTCGTGTCCGCCATATTGTCGAGCGCGCCATGCACAACTTCTTCAACTTCCAGGAGTTTGTGAAAGTCAACACGCCCATATTACAGTCTGGCGCTGGAGGAGCCGTTGCGCGACCATTCGAGACGGAAGCTACAGAAATGCAAGGCGTGCCTCTCAACCTCCGCATCGCACCAGAACTCTGGCTAAAGCGTCTCATCGTTGGCGGTATGACCCGAGTCTACGAAATGGGCCCCGTCTTCCGCAACGAAGGCGTCGACGCCACCCACAACCCCGAATTCACCATCTGCGAATTCTACGCGGCCAAAACCAACCTCGACGACCTAATGCAATGGACCACGGGCCTCTTCCGCGCCATCCAGAACGAAATCACCGCAGCCCAAGACCAACTCGGCGCCCTCACCCTCCCCACCCTCCCTCTCTCCCAACCCTTCAAAGTCCTCGAATTCATCCCCTCGCTCGAAACCGCCATCTCCCGGCCCCTCCCCTCCCTCACCTCCCCCACCGCGCACGCCGACCTCCTCGCCCTCTTCGCCGACCTCTCCCTCCCCCTCCCCTCCAAACC